>OU898278.1:120739776-121339776 GCA_918026665.1 Diabrotica balteata
ATATATATTGGATTGACGGTCGTACTCCTATTTTCCGATGCTTTCTGTTTCAGAGGGGTTCTATGCTACCACCAGACGCATTCATGGAGACCTAGCAGTGAAGAAGCTGAAGAGATGGACAAGCCTTACAGAAAAGTTAGCAACAGCCGAAGCCAGAAGAACCTTCCTTCTTGAGTGTAGGAGAACTAAGAAAATCCCACGTTTCATTGTTGACACCACTTCCAACATCCTTAAATCGACATCTAGTTCCACAGATAACGGGACTGTACTGTAGAAGCCAAGCTTTAAATAGACAGGTGAGGGTGCGATTGCTTAATTTCCATATTTCTAAGGTTCACACAGATATTAAATCTTTAACTTTTCAAATTAATAATGTTACTTCGTTTCTGGATAGTCACCTACCTGACAATTTGTTGGACACTTTTGAGGCATTCTCTACATGAGAAATTTAATTACATTTATAATAAATCCATGATTAAACTTAAAAAATAAATTAATAACTTAGACACACTGATTTCAAGAAAATCCATTTAATCCTAAGTGGATTAAGAATTTATCTAATATTGAGGTTCCTCTGACATACTGAAGCTGTTATTTTTGGGTCCTAAATTTGGCCTTCAACTTCGTTCAAGGACTACTCAATTAGTAGAATCATTAGCAGATGTTGAGAATATTTTGTCTCATGCGGACAATTCCGACCTTCTATCTCTTAGGTCTTCTTCGAACAACATCTTGTTGAATTTCACTAAACGCCCTAGGCAACCCTTATCAGAGTTAGATAAGATTATACAGGGAGACGGTATTCGTTTTTAAAAACCCACCCTAATCTTCTCGTTCTTACGAGTGACAAAGGTAATGCTACTGTCCTTATGGACAAAGATCAATATTTCAGTTTGAGTAAATCACTGTTAGATGATGATAGATACTATCAACCACTTTCTTCTAATCCTTGTTCTAAATTCACAAATAAAATAAATAAATTTATAACACATTTAAAAAACAATAAGATCATAGATCAACCTTTAGCTAAGTCTTTACATAATTATGATGGATATGCTCCAAGATTCTATTGTTTACCTAAAATACATAAACCTACGTTGAGCATGAGACCTATTGTGTCATCTATTAACTCACCTATATAAAACTATAATCACCTAATATAAAAATAGCTAAATTTCTAACAGACATCTTGTCTAAATCATATAATTACAACAATGATTTTAACATTGTTGATTCTTTCAACTTTAGTGAATTTATTAACAATTTTCAACTACCTCAAGGTTACATTTTAGTAAGTTTTGATGTGGTATCTCTTTTCACTAACTTACCTCTGTCCAGTGTAATTACTTCCTTAAAAAACCATTGGAATTCTATTAAACCTAACTGCCCGGTGTCTTGGGATATATTTGCAGAACTGTTGCAACTTGTGTTTGACACTAATTTTTTAGTCTTTGATGACAAATTTTACCTTCAAACATTTGGTACACCTATGGGTTCCTCAATCTCTCCCATCCTAGTTAACTTTGTATTGGATGTTTTGATTTCTGACCGTTTGGGTCTTTTGGATTTTCAAATCCCTTTTATTAAAAGGTATGTGGATGATTTATTTATTAGCCCTACCACCTGACAAGGTTCAGGGTACCCTATCCCACTTTAATGAGTTTGATCCTCATTTACAGTTCACTGTTGAACTTGAGGACACTACCACTAATAGTATACCCTTCCTTGACATGCGTGTCATCAGAATGGGAGACAACACCCTAACCACAAGTTGGTATAGAAAATCAATGGCCTCTAATAGGTTCCTTAACTACCATTCCTGTCATCCCATGAAATACAAACTAAACCTTATAAAAGCTTTAAGCTATAGATTAAATAAATTGACACATCCAATTAATCGAAGGGAATCCTTTAAGTTATTGAGAAATATTCTAATAGAGAATTTATATCCTTCCTCTATCATCAATAAATACCTTTATTCGCATAGTTATGGATCCTCAATTTATGACATACCCGATGGTGACCAACTTAGAAACATCTCTAATAATTCTATAAATAGCACTGTTCTGCATAATACCGATCTTGAGAATACTATCACATATTACTCTTCCTTACCATATTTCCCTCAAGTTACTGAGAAACTTATTAAATTGTATAAACAAAATAATATACCTGTTAAAATTGCTGTTAAGAATGCAAAAACTGTTAGAAATTTGTTCTCTAAAACTAAAACACCCTTGTCCACTTTGGAACAAGTGAACACAATTTATAAAATTCCATGCGCTAATTGCGATTTATGTTACATTGGGCAATCTGGTAGATCATTGAAAGGTCGTCTCACTTCACATCGTAGCGACATTAATTTATCGAAACACACTTGTGCTCTAGCACAACATGCGATAAATACAAAACATGAAGTGGATTTTAATGAAGTTAAGATCCTTGCCACTGAACGCAATCTAGCTAAAAGACAGTTTTTGGAAATGTGTTCAATATTAAAACATCCTAATGCATTGAATAAGAGAACTGACATAAGTAACTTGAGCCAGATATATCATGCTTTAATTTTGCAGAATTAGGCTACTTAATCTTTTCACTACATTAATGTCATATTAGGTGTACTAGTTGAACTTTTTTCCACTTTTCATAAAACAATTTATATACATAAATAGAAATAAAATAAATAAATATATCAATTAAATAACTTAATTTCTTTACTTAATTTTACTATTACATATGCAACCCATATTGCATTTCATTACACTAATTTCTTTAATTAGTGTTTCAAATTATATATAAAATAATACAAACATTGTAATTGATTCATAGAATCCTTTACAAATCACAGCTCCAAGTATATTGAACCTTGGGCTGTTTGGAAATTATAATATCGTTAACCACCTGGCTATTTAACTAGCCATAATGATTTAACGTCATTACATAATTATGAGGTTGAATGAAAATCTCCGGTTTGTAAATTTGGGCTGATTAGTGAGGGGAGTTGTGTTTACACTACCAACTTTTTTCACTGTTTTGTCCTTTGCAACCTGGTAGTCATCCAAACTCAGTTAAACTTAAATTAACCGCCCAAAATTTGGGTTGGTATTTACACCTTGTTGATCTGTCAAAAGTAATTTTGACCTCAAGGTTGGCTGTCTTTTTGCGGTTTAGTTCGTTCCTGTTTCATTAAACGCCATTTTCCCGGCGACATCCATAGGGCTTTGATCGGTAACTTCATATTCACTATTTTTTAGAATTTTATTAATATTACTTATAATGCTACCTAAAGTTAAAATCAAAGCTTAATATCCATTAAATAGTTGGAAGTTATTTATGATTTTCTTGGTTCTTGCTCACTTATTAACATTAAATAACATTGAATTTATTTTGGACCACATGGTCAATTGCTGTGCTAATTTTTTACAAGTTCATATATGTTGTTAGTTGCTTAACTGTTTATACAAGATCAGCGTACTATGTCCATTTACTTAGTTTCATTCACATATTTGTTAATAACATTGACTGCTACATATCTTTTTAAGGTAACAATTAACATCGTTTCCATGATTGTGTGGTTCTCATATTGTAATAATTTTTTAGATGAACTGATGATGCTTTCAAAACTCGAAAGCGAAACGTCTTCAAAATAGATAAAGTAGCCTATCAACTTTGTCTTTTATTTCTCCACCTAGAGACCGATATAAGAACCCACCACTCGTCTGAGTGATCCTTATTATATATATATATATATTATATATAATTATATATATATATATATATATATAATATATATATATATATATATATATATATATATATATATATATATATATTCGGTTTTATAACGTCTTACGACGTTGTCCGACTCCAAACGCCACTGTATTCTGTCTTGAGTTAGGTCTTCGTCCTGATTTCGAGCGCTAATCGCTTTCCTAACTCCCAGGTTCCAGCTCTGTGGTGGTCTTCCTCGTTTCCTCTTCTCTGGGGATTGCCACATCATCGTTTTTTTAGGCAATCTTTCGTCCCCCATTCGGCTCACATGACCATACCTTCTTCTTCTTTGGGTGCCGTCTTCAATGAAGGTTGGCGATAACCTCAGCAAAATCATTTCTGTCCCTGGCTTTTCTTATTAAAGATTGAGAATCCAAACCAGTCCACTCACGAATGTTCTTCAACCAGGACGCCTGCCGTCTACCAGGACCACGCTTTCCTTCTACCTTCCCCTCTATAAGAAGCTGCAGTAGCTGGTATTTCTCATTTCTGTATATGTGTCCCAAATATGAGGTTTTCCGTGTTTTCATTATTTTTAAGAGTTCTCTGTCGGTACCCATCTTGTGTAGGACCTGCTCGTTGCTCATATGCGCTGTCCAGGGGACTTTCAGCATCCTTCGAAATAACCACATTTCAAAACTTTCCAAACGCCTTAGTGAGTTGATTTTGAAGGTCCAGGCCTCCATTCCATATAGTAAGGTGCTGTAAACGTAACATTTCAGCATTCGGTATCGGATTTTGAGATTGAGTGTTTGGGACGTAAACATTTGTTTCATTTTTAAAAAGACATTTCTTGCTTGTTCAATTCGCGATTTTATTTCTATGTCTGGATCTATATCTTTCGTTATCCAGCACCCTAGATATCGAAATTTCTCGACATTTTCGATAATGTTACCATTCACGTTTAAAGCCATGGGTGGATGGATGGATGTTTTGGAGACAATCATTGTTTTTGTTTTCTTGACGTTAATGCTGAGGCCGTATTGTTCTCCGATCGATCTGACGCGATCTAAGAGTGTCTGGAGATCCTGTGCGCTCTCTGCAATTAGGACCGTGTCGTCGGCGTATCGTACATTATTTAGAACACTGCCGTTAATTTTAACACCTTCTCTTGATTGCTCTAGTGCTCGTGCAAAGATTTCTTCCGAATATATATTGAAAAGTAGTGGTGACAATACACACCCCTGTCGTACACCTCGCTTGATATTGAATATTTCTGTGTCACCGGCTTCTGTTCTAACTGCTGCAGTTTGGTTAAAATACAGTGTTTGGATAATTTTAAAATCGTTCTCGTCTAGTCCCTTTTTGTGAAGGCAATCCATCAGTTTATCATGTTTTACTTTGTCGAAGGCCTTTTGATAGTCAATAAAACATAAAAGAGATTTTTTTTTTGGTTCTCGACATTTTTGCAGCAGTATAATAAAACTGGTTAATGCTTCCCGTGTCCCAAATCCATTTCGGAAGCCAAATTGTTCATCACTGATATCCTGTTCACATTTCTTATAAATGCGTTGGTGAATAACTTTCAAGAATAACTTTAACATATGCGACATTAAACTAATAAGTCTGAAATCACCACACTTCTTTGCTCCCTTAGTTTTTGGAAGGGGAATAAAGACTGATTTTAACCAGTCTTGTGGAATTTCACCGCTTGTATATATTTGATTAAATAATTTGACGATTATATTTAAATGTTTCTCTTCCAGTAGCTTTATGACTTCCGTATGTATGTCATCGGGGCCAGGGGCTTTCCCATTTTTGCGTTTTTGATTGCTCTCTCTACTTCTTGTTTTAATATAGGAGGACTGGTTTCATGGTTTTTATATATTATGTTGTTTAGTGGTGTGTCCGAGAATAGTTCTTCTATGTAATGTCCCCATACGTTGTTTAGATCGCTTAATTCCCATATCGTTTCATTCTCGTGGTTTGTTAATCTACAAGGGAGTCTTTGTTTTGTCATTCCAGCTAGATCTTTTTGACCATACCATATGAGCTATTTTCTCTCAATATCCTCAACTATAGTGCCCTCTATACCCATTTGTTGTTTTATCACTTTATTCCGTATTCTGTCGGCTCTTGATAATCTCATCGATCTTCTGATGGCATCCATTTCCGTGACGTTTAATATTATATTGATATAGGTTATTCCACGAATATACGACTGTTTTGGTTTACTGCGACAACGAATATTTTACTGTGCAAGTAGAAGTATGGAGGTAAATTGGTCCAATCATTATTCCAATAAAAAGGGTCTACTAGTATGACATCTTTATTTCAGTTAAAGTCTACAAATAAATACAATGACGTCTATGAAACCAAATGTGTTCATCAGACATTTGGGTAAGCTTTCCGTGAAATGTAAACACCAAAGAGGCGTGCCGGGTTTCATTAGGTATTACAACTGTCATAAAAAGAAATATACTATTTTTAATATAAATGAAAAGAAATTGGCAGAACGATGGTTCAGAAACCAGAAAAAGGATCTAATATTTCACTTTGTTAGTTTTAAATGTTTATTTACTTTGAGTTTATGTACTCTTAAAAGTTCCGAAAGTAACGGGTATAACATACCGGGCTATTGATAGTTAAAGTGTGGTTAAAGTACTACAGAGTCGTAACAGATATTAAAAAGTAACGAAAATTAATATACAGTTTCATATATCGCCGACTGATTATGGCTGTGAATCTGATCGTTGATGATAGTTTTAGAAGATTAAGAGAATAAGTGAATAAGTAAGTTTTTTTGTTTTTTTTAATACTAATTGAATATTCGACTAAATAAATTACACTATTTGATCACTTAAGTATTGTTACATTTCGTTTAAATCACATAATTCAAAAACCAACTTGTTTCTTCTTCTTCTTAACGTGCCCTATCAAGTCCCCTTGACGTTGGCGATTAACATGGCGAAACTGTCTCTGTCTCGAGCTATTCTAAATAGTTGCTCAGCTTTCTTTATTCCTGTCCAACCAAATTGTTTACCAACTTGTTTACAATACTAAATTCCGTGATAGTAATTATATACTTCAAAATCTGAATTACAACTGTTCTATAAACTATTAACTTTATATTTATACCATGACTTCATATTTAAATCTAAGGTTTATATCTGTCGTAACAGTATTTTAAAAATGGGGGGAATTTACTATTGTACAATTCAGCACATTGGACCATTTAAGTCGACACCTTAAAGCTAATTTAAAACAGTCGTATATTCGTGGAATGGAGTATATATATTTTTAATTATATATAATTATGTTGACTATACCTGTAAGTACAGCTTCCGCAGAAATAAGTTTTTACAAGTTACCCAGAGGTCGTACATACTCCTTAAGCACACTTATATTGCTTCTATTATGACGAATATGTCATAGGTTTGATTTGAATTAGAATTTATCTACTGAGTAGATTTTGCAAACAGGTACTGAAAAAAAAGGCTGTCGTTCGTCCCTGTCTAGATTAGTAGACGCTACGCCGCTGACCAGTAGAGTAGCGCGGTAGCATTAACCCCCTTCCGTTATAAGCGCATAATTCTCAATTAAAAAACAATATTTTAAAATTAAATACGCCCAAATTACTTACCGGGAACATCTAGAGGAATGTTTGAACTTGAAATTAGGCACTTAGTAACTGCAAAAATAATAATTTTTACCCATGTCCTAGTGTTTTAAAACGATCATTTTGAGCTTTTTAAAACTTTAAACAATATAATGGGTATCCCAAAATGCACACAAGATTTTAATTTGCTGCCATTTGTGCAGTAAATTGTTGGTAAACACACATTACCAAATGTTAAAGTAGGTACTAAAAACAAAAAAAAACAGTTTCATAGCTGACAGAGTTAGTATAAATAAAAAAAAATATTTGAAAAATAATGAAAGTTTGGCAGTCACAGTTCGAATTTATGTTTAAATAGCATTCCATTTTTATAGGAGCAGTAGCCACGTCTATTTTTCGTCGATATAAAATTGACAAAAATTCTGATTTTGGAATTCACTTGTGTTTGAACCTTTGTACCAACAAGGAGTTGGTAAGTAGGTATTGATTTTAGATTATTTTTGTGGTAATAATGAGTTTTGTTTTTTTCTTAGAGAAAAACGCAGTTAGGTCCCGGAGCGAATACCTATGTTTTTGGACAGGCCTTTTAAGTTGCCTTGATGTTATTTTAATTTTTGTTATCTACTACCGACGATGGAGATAAACCGACGGAAGCGATCCAGATTCTGCGAGGCGTTAGACAAGGATGTATACTTTCACCTATATTATTCAACCTATATTCAGAGGAAATTTTTAGTGAAGCCTTGAAAAATTACGAACATGGAATCCCTTTAAACAGAGAACACCTAAACAATATTCGCTATGTAGATGACACCGTTATTTTTGCAGACAGTTTAAACAGTTTACAGCAACTAATGAACAAAGTAAATGAAAGATTTGGACTACAAGTAAATATATCAAAAACTAAATTTTTGGTCATCAACAAAAATAAAATTAGAGACGTCCAACTGCTAATCAAGAATACACCAGTGGACCGAGTAAAACAGTTTACCTATCTTGGAACAATAGTAAACGAACAATGGGATCATACAAAAAGTAAAGTGTAGAATAGAGAAGGCTAGGAGTGATTTCAACAATATGGCTAAACTCTTTAAAAGCCACAACCTTAATCTGGAGACAAAAGTTAAGCTCCGACGATGTTATATCTTTGGTCGATTTTATAAGGTATATTGTTTTATTTTTATGACATAACAATAATTATAGTTTATTTTTATGAACGAGAGAGTAATTAGCATAATTTTAACTGGTACCTCCGACCACTCCATGGGCGTGCACAAGATTAATTGAAAAATTACTTTGAATAATTGTAAAAAATAAATGAATTATTTCAGTGTTATAAAGTGTTATGTGTATGTAAACAAAAGTGAGCTCTTTTATCACACACTATATTAGAACTGAAGGTATGTTAAATAGATGAATAAAAATATTAATATAAAACTTACAGCTACTTGTTACAAATCCAAATCAGATTCAGAAGATGAACTTTCAGAACCAAGATTTATAATAACTGGCTCGATCATTTTATCAGTAATATTGTCCAGCTTCCACATTTTTTTCTCTTCTTTAATAGTGTGATTTACTGCCTTTTCCCAGTTTTCAGGTTTTACATTATTTACGGCCTCCAAAAACAACTGTTTAACATCATGAATTTTAAAAGTGGTATTTTTTCTTGAAATTTCACTCTTTATCTGTGCCCATACCAGTTCAATCGGGTTTAATTCACAATGATATGGTGGGGATCTAAGTACTGTCATTCCACGATTTTTGGCAATTTCATCAATTTCGTATTTTTTAAATTTTTCTTTATGAAGGGCACACAACGAATAAAGTTCCTTTCTTATAGATCCGGGATGGTACGTAATATTTTTTGAACTCAGCCAATTCTGCAAGTCTTTTTTTAACCACTTGGTTGTGGGCAGTCCTTCTATAAGTCTGGAGTGATAACTTGCATTATCCATTACTATTACACAGTTCTTAGGAAGAAGATCTATCATTTGTTCGAACCATTCTTGAAAGACATCAGCGTTCATGTCTTCATGGTAGTCACCGGTACGAGTTGATTCAAAAGTTAATAAACCACCTTCAACAAAACCGTCTGAACTGCCAATGTGTACTATTATCAGCCTGCGTCCCTTTCCTGATGGTGGGTTTAAACCAGTAGATAAGTTATTTACAAAAGCGTGCCTTTGACTTGTAACAGTTTCATCCTGCCAAAATTTATTTGGTGTATGACCCTCGTTGATCCATGTTTCATCAAGATAAAATATTTTTCTTTTTTGGTTTCTCATTTCCTTTATGGTTCTTAGAAAATGTCTTCTCCATATGACAATATCGCTTCTTTCTAATAAAATAGACTTTCTGGGATTCTTTTTCCAGCGGAAGCTTTTCTTTAAAGTTTCCATAACGTACTTCGACTCATTTCTGTGTAATCCTTATCATCTCGAACTGAGACAAGAACTTTATCCAATGTTGGAAATTCTTGTCTAAAGAAGAATTCATGCACTTTCCGTCGAAGTCATTCTTTAAAATGATATTCTATTTGAAATTTTGGTTTCCCTGGAGCATTACGTGGCATTTGAAAACTACCACATTTCTCTTCTTTAATAACTTTGTAAATCGTAGATTTCCCAACACCAAGTGTACTGCTAACTAACTCAACGGTCTCATCAACACTTTCACATAAACGTTTGTCTGTAAATGATTTAAAACAATTAAATATTAATGTTTTTTCATTAACTGTTAAATGACCAATTTTTCGGCGTTTACACGGCACTTCCAAATTTTCCATAACACTAGTATACACAATAAACTGCACCTTGCAACTGAAGTACCTACTTTTAGTGAACTGTTAAGAATTTTGAATACGCCACTTGGACCTTCCTACAAAATGGAAAAACCCACTATCACATTTTCTGTGGAATAAGTTTAGAAGGTAATTATCTAGTCAATTACTGTCGTAGATTCCTGGAATTAAAGAATTAAATGTTTGATTGTTGAAACCCTTACTTCGTGGAATGCACTCATTTTAGATAAAATAAAACGTTTTATTTTATCTAAAGAATTAAACTTTATTTTGCAAATAGGTAGGTACTTATTAAACTTTTATTGGTTATATATAACCAATAAAATAAACATCTTACATTTCTTGCAAATTCATTAGTACCTGTTAACCTCCATCACTCCGACACTGGCAACCTTATTTAGGGATTAGTAACCCTCACAACTATTGTATTCTATTCTGCTCCAACCTTTATACCTGGTGGTCATACTCAATTTAAAATTGTTTTAATATATACTTCTGTAAACTTGTTGACAAATATCTGTTTTTCATTGAGTCACCCGTATCAACAGTTTAGGGATTTGCATACATAATTTATTGTTTTATTACTCTCTCATACATAAAAATACACTATAGTTTACTCCAGATCAATTAACCACAAATATTCTTTCTTTTTTGTTTCTTTAAAAATGAGACATGACAAGGAATAACTGTTACTGGTGCTCGATATTGTAACATGATAACAGCGCTATTTCTGTCTAAATTGGATCATATTAACCTGGGACCGCCCTTGGGGTCCACATGGGTACGCTATATTTTCAGGCCTCTCACATTTTATCGTTTTTAAATGGAGAGAATATCAGTGTATTGGCACGTTTCTAGGAAGTGTAAATTCTTGTTAGTATTGAAATTATTTCAGTAAAGTGAACGTGTACGTTTTATTTCAATTGTTAAAATGGATGACCTTATCGATGTTCAAGCACTAAATGATATTTTGAGATAGGCTCTGAGTTATTACTTTAACTTTGTTTCATTACGTTACTAACAGCTAAAAGTTTATAAGAATATACAGTTTGATGAATTTATGTTTGTGCAAGTTGCATTTATTTGAAACTTTTTCATGCCGTACCCATATGAACCCCGTGGGCACCTAAACTTTTTTTTGTTTCAGTCCTGGATTTTCGCTACAGGAAGCAATAGAGCTTATTTTAAAAAATGATGATAATATAGCCCTAGAAAAAATCTTTGTTAAACCTCCACCAAGTAATGTACTTACTGATGAAGAATCTTGAGAAGAGGATGAAGGCGGAACTTTTCTAAATTTACCTGGCAAGCAACTCTTACATCTGTAGAGCTCGTTTTTGCGAACGGTCGCATTGGTGGTAGTTCAGATGATGCTATTCAAGAACTTTCAACCATGTTTCTCATCAGTTTACACCAGGCCCCAGTAGCTCTTTAGTTATAAACGACAATACTAATAATTATTCAGAACAACGAAATGTAAATGAAATTCCAGAATGTATTGGTTCTTGGTTGGACTATCAAACAGATAATGTACAAAACGTAGAATATATTGAAGGTGATATATATTGAAATATGTAAAAGGAGATTTTCCTACATCGAGTTATGTAGGAAAAACTTTTATGCAGGAACTTTTCAAAACTAAAATCCCCATCGAAGTATTTGAATTGTTTTTTACCAATGAAATTATTAAACACTTGGCTCAGGAAACTACTGAATATACAGCTTTTAAAAACTAAGAGAATCTAAATATTACCGATGATGAAATAAAATGCTTCATAGGAATCCTTATTTTGAGTGGTTACAATTCAGTCCCATCTAAACGTCTCTATTGGGAGAAGTCCGAAGATATTAGAAATGAGTTGGTATTGAGAGCTATGAGAAGAAATAGATTCCTGTCCATCATGTAGTTCATTCACTGTTCTGACAACACTAAACTGGTTATGACCGACAAGTTTGCGAAAATTAGACCTCAATGAATATGATAAAAAAAGGTTCCTGGAACTTTTTGTGCCGGAAGAAAATTTAAACTTCGACGAAAGTATGATAAAGTATTTTGGAAAACATAGCGTTAAACAGTTCATTAAAGGAAAACAGATCCGGTTTGGCTATAAGGCTTGGTGTATTAACACAAAAGAAGGTTATTGTGTGACATTTAATATGTATCAAGGAAAAAATGCTACAATTCCTGATGCTTATAGCACAAGTTTTGGAAAGGCTGCTTCTCCCTTTGTTCAACTTTTAAGCAAATTTCTTGCACAAAAAAGGAAGTTACGATATCATTTTTACTTTGACAATCTCTTTACTTCAGTAAATTTATTCAACTTTCTTAGATTCAGAGGCTACCACGCTATTGGAACAATGAGAAGTAACAGAATTCCTAAACTAGAAGTAAGAAAATCGAGTGCTCCTGTTAAAAAATCGAAGCACATGGTTAAAGAAAGAGGAAACAAACAAAAACGAAATCAAAAGTTAAAAAAATCTTTCCACAGGTACTTGATCCACAATTATTAAAAACCAGAGGATATTTCTGTAGCGACATAGAAAAAAAATCAGGTATATTTTTTGTTAGATGGAAACACAACGACGTTGTGTCAGTAGTTTCAACATGTTATGGTCTTCAACCTGTACGCCCTGTAAAGAGATATTCTAAGGAGCAACATAAAAATATTCAAGTACCACAGCCGTTTGTGATAGGAAAATATAATGAGTATATGGGGAGAACAGACCAAATTGACCGAAATTTAACTGAGTATAGGATAAACATACGAGGAAAAAAGTGGTGGTGGAATCCATTTACATATCTTATTGATTTGTGTGTCGTTAATGCTTGGTTAATGTATCACCATCAAGACCCAAAAATGTCCCAGATAACATTTAGGTGCACTTTAGTACAAGGATATTTGACAAAATACCAAACTATTACTTTACGACCAGGACCAAATCTAATCCCCCAAGCTAACTCGAGAAAAGTAATACCAGACATACGATACGATAACATTGGACATTTGGTAGATTCTACTAAAGATGGTAAAAGACGAAGATGTGGGTTAGAAAGTTGTAAAAGTAAAGTGAAAACAATATGCATCAAATGTAATGTTGGATTATGTGTACCATGTTTTGTAACCTATCACACTAAAAATGAATTTAGTCTTTATACTTAGTTTGTACTTTTTTATTTAAAGGTTTTTTAATTAAATAAAAATCATTAATTCTTTGTCGTATTTGTTCTGTGATTTGATAGGTTTATTCTTTTAATGCCCACGGGGTCTATATGGATACGGGGTAAATTCAATATTTAGCATTGTGAATATTTTTTTTCTAGTGTTTTCTAAACCATTTTTAGTGGTTTTTGAAAAAAAAAAAGCAAACATACCCAAAAAAAAATAATTAAGGGCGTTATCGTGTTAATGTGTACGACATGTGTGGTTTCAACAAGACGGTGACACATTCCATACAACCCGTGAAACCATTAAACTACTGCATAAGGCATTTCCTAGTCATGAAATCTGTCGTTTCGGTGATTAGAATTCGCCCCCTAGATCGTTTGATGTAACACCATTGGATATCCTTGTATCGGGTTATTTAAATTACAAGGTCTATGCTAGCAAGCCTACAACACCCCGTGCATTGAAGGACGAAATTCAACGCTCAATCTATGCAAAATAGTCAGAAAATTTCGACATATGCCAGGAAATCCGTGGATGTCATTTACCTATTGTGCTATTCCATACATAAGAGTGTATGCCAAACAATATAAAAAAATGTTGGAAAAAAGTTAAAATGAAATAAAAAAAATTGATTAGGGCAATATGTTTAAAAAAAAAATCGTTAAATAAATTCAACTACTTTTTGATGGGGTGACAGCTTGAGCTTTATTATGAGGCGTTTGCGAACGTTATTTTGAAAAAAAAACCCGATTGAAATATTTTGTTCCAACGAAACCAAGAATTTCATTTTGTTTAAAACTCATTTTGGCAATAAAAATGGTTGCCTATTTTTTCAGGCACAGCGGTGATACGTTTATTTAAATGTTTTACAGGTATGTCATTTTCTCTCTACATGCTATATCTTCTACTTATCATCCCTCATATTATATTGTACCGTTTTTAAATAAAACGAGCGGTTCTAATTTATATAAATATATTTATTTATAACTTTACAGTTCGGTACTATCTTATCAACTAAACTTAACTCCTAATTTCGTTACATATATATACCAAAGTTACTATGTTCGAGAATATTCAGGAGTAGTCCCATCTCTAATTCGTTATCTGACGACGGGTGGAATTTTACAGCGCTCGATATATGGCCGGTAACTTCTCAATCCTTCGAGACTCGAGATGCATCCGTTACATGGGCATGCCGAAAGCATGTTCGTAACAATATCTATTCCTCATATTATATCTAATATCATTAATGTTAATGCAATAGATGCATAATTTTTGCTCAAAAATGTAAGTTTTTGTTTTTTTATGGCTTTGGCATAACCAATTGACCAGACTATTGCGTACCTTATATTTTCCAGCTTTCTGGACTATTATAATTCCCAATGTATCCACTTTTTGACTGAAAAATGAGTTAATTGCATACATTTTTTTTTTAAGTTATAATAGTAATACAATAAAACATTTTCATATTTATAATTTTTTTTTATTCAAGTTCAAAAATATATTTATTTATTTAACATTAAATAGTACATTTAAAATAAATATGTCTTCAGGAAATACTAACTTTGGCATTTTAAGAGGAGACTGTATCTCCTACACTTTTGTTATTAAATATTTCAATCCAGTAGCCATCAGGATCTGTAATAAAAGCTAATCCCTTCATTTTACCATCATCTGGTCTTTTTACAAATTTAACACCAAGTTTTTCGAATCTTTCACAAGCTTTATATACATCTGGAACCATGACACCAATATGCCCTACAATGTTTGCATTTATTAATAAGCCAGAATAAAATTCTTAAAGCAACTTACCAAAGCCTCTAGGATCCTGATTACCATTATGAGGTTTATAATTTTCATCATTTTCTGTTCCCCAATTGCTAAAATAAAATAAAAAAAGTCTTATTTTATCTTATCTATATCATTATTCTGGATAAATATTGGGCTGAGATTAAGCCATCCCATTTAAAAAAAATATATATGAAAAATAGAACTGGTAAAACTATTATATATAAAAAAAACAAAATTCTAATTCATTAATTCATCCTTATTCTTCTCAAAGTATTCTAACTATATTTTGTCTTATTTTGAGCAGTGATCTTTTGATTGATAACTCTTAAATGCATTTGCATCCTTTTTTAATAAAACATATCATCCTTAGCTGTAACTCAGAAAAAAGGCAATCATTGACAGATCTAGTGGCAGTGATGTCAGCATATATGAATAAGCACAATGAAATAGACAATTCAGCGGACGAAAGGACTAATCAACTGCCTGTTAAAATTGGAATTGTTAAAATTCCCGAAAAATAAGTAAGCTATTGAAATAAGATTGGAAAGTCGCAAATATAACAAAATAAAAAACGATTCGCTATAGTACATAAGTATAAAGAATAATGTGTTATAAGACAAAGAAAATGTTATTATTTATTAGATTTGATATCCTCAATCAACGTCTGCACTATGAGCATTGTTAAGTGAATCGACATAAAAAGACCCTAAATCAATATCTGTACTATGAGCGTTCTTTAGAGTCTTGACCCATATGTGTACACAAAGAATATTAAAAAAGTTGTAACTATGAAAAATATTAAAAATTGACCAATTATTAATGAATTATGTTAGGATAAACTAATTAGGTATTAATAAAACTAAAATGTTTGAGGAAGAAGATATAAAGATATGTACACTACGAGAGAAGATAAAAAAATTAAAGGAATAATAATAGATTTTTATGTTACCAACAGGCAGACACGTAGGCAGAAATATATTGTACAATAATATATAGAAATATTATTTTTCTAACAAATGAAAAGAAATTCATAAAACAATGCGATGATTGTCGAAGGCCACATTCAAGAATGCATTCAATAATAGCAAAACAGCCTTTAACCATTACATCAACTGCCAACAGTAGTACACTTGATACAATATTTATAGACTTAGGTCCACTAAGAGCTGAAGGAAATAAATATGTATTGACCTTGGAATGAAAATTGAGCAAATACAGAGAAGTATGTGTAATAAGAAATGAAGAAGCTGAAACAGTAACCAAGCCATCACTAAAAAAGTTTATCTTAAGGTATGGAGTATCAAGAAAATATTTACCAATTGAGGCTCAGAGTTTTTAAGGAAACATGCTCATTGTTGTAAATAGGGCAACTAAACTCAACAGCATACCACCTAACCATACCACCTCAACAACATAAAATACACAGAAGAATTTAAATGCATATCCAAGTTTCCAAATAATTAGAGTATACAGATACAATATTATATGTTTCCATACATTTAGGTAACAGGTTACACACCATCCAAATCAGAAAAATTTGTAAGCTGCTGACAAGTTTTCAGAAAGAAATAAAACAAATTTACAATTTTGATGTTCAAATACAAATACAATTTATTCAACATGAAACCTGCAAACAAGTGGAAAGCCTTCTGCAAACCTGTCAGACAAGTCAAATGTAAACATAAATATAAATAAACATTACATTACATTTCATATTAAAATATTTTAAAAACTTTCAAAACATTACATAAAATAAAATTCACTACATTACAAGTACTTAAAATTCAAAAACTTCTAGACACTCCTCCAAGGGACACCAGCATATGATGCAGGCTTTCCAACTCTGTGTGGATCTTAGTCTGCTCAAGATCATCAAGATCCATCCTCTTCCTCCACCAAGCACATATTCCCATATTTCTCATGTCTTCGTATATGTTATCAAGGAATCTGAGTTTTCCTTTTCTCTCCTCTGGCCAATGGGTCTATCCAGGGGTGTTTTTCTAGCAGGGACAGTTCGTTCCATCCACATTATATGTATGCCCTGTCCACCTCAGATACCCTATCTTAATGTGGAATTACTATAAATCAATATACTTACTGTGTAAGCTCTATCGTAGCTTTCCTGCCAAATGTCCACGTAACTCTCTCCTGGGAACTTAACCCTCCTGTCAGATCTTTTGGATCTTCATATCCCACAAAGTAAAGTGAAAATTTCATACTTGGGAAATCCAACTTAGTTAACAATTGCATACCCAACACTTCCGTGTAGAAGGGTATTGATATTTTTGGATCCTTAATTCTGTACATTGTTTGTTGCATAATAAAGTCCTAAATAATACTTTCTTTTAAAAAAATAGTGCAGAAATTTATATAATATTACCTTAGTTTCTTCAAGGGCTGGTTTACATAATTTTAAAATGTCTTCATTAGATATTGGAGGATTTGGAATATCTCCCATTTTGATCAAAATATATGTAAAAAAACCGGGTACGTTTTCTTTATTTTCAATTTAAAAGGTTTCCTTATTTAAGTGATAAAATATTACTTATAATAGGTGACATTTACTTGTATTGGTTATGTTTCTCTATTCTCTTCTTTTTTCCGTCATATTTGTTCGTAATAACAACAATTTTTTGTATAAAAAAATCAATTATTATTTAATTTATATTAAATATTTACAATCAATACAATTATAAAGTAGTATTAAAATGAAGGATAGATTATCTTCCATTCGGAAACATCTTTTTATTTTTTTCATTCTATTATCCATAAATTCAGAAAGTTACTTCTATCCACTATACTATAAGTTGAAATTAAAAGAAAACAGAAGACTCTCTTAACCTAAAGATAGTTTTTATTTTTGTTTAAAAAATTATAAAATGATAAATACAGACACTGAAAATGGAGAACTTTCTACAAGACAGCGATCAGATCCTAGAAGCAGATACCAATTTCACACCTGATGAACTGCGTGTTCTTAAAGATTGCAACAGAGAAAGTTTTTACAAAAGATGCATACCAATCAGTGCATTTTTGGCTGGTTCAACTTATTATGGTATAAAGGCTGGATTTTTAAGAGGAAGCCCACGATTTGGAGCTACTCCAAAAGTCTTCGTTGCTGTAGCAGTTGGTTATTTTCTTGGCAAATTTTCCTATCAGTCCAAATGTGCAGAGAAACTGATGCAGCTTCCTAATAGTCAAATAGGGGAAATGTTAAGACAAAAAAGACGTGGCAATATTAAAGAATCTATAGATACTGGATTTGGACCAAGTTTGTGCTATTTCTAATATGTGTAGATGTGTACTTGCAATACTGTCTGCATCCATTTAAACAAATAATCGTTAACAGTAGTGATGGGAAGAACTGGTTCATTTCGGTGACCCGGGTCTTCCAGGTCATTCATTAAAATGATCCGTTGATAAAGATCCGTTCATATGAATGACTAATTAAATTTGTTGTGTAAAGGTCAAGTGTGTAGAGTTTAATATTTATATATTTATGAATCTTTCTGAGAGTATATGAATTAATGATAATGCAGGACCCGTTCATAGAGATTCTTTCATTAGAACAACTTTAATTATATTGTTGTTTACATGTAGAATTCTATATTGTTACTATAAATTTAAGAATGAAATATAGTTTAAGGCTGACATTAATATTTGTATTTCTCAAATCATCTTCAGAAATCATTAAAATATAAAAAATACTTGAAAAAGTTAAGTAAAATTACAAATTCTATATTGTTATGTTCATGAATGAATGATAAGGCAACAATTAAAATGGATTTTGTTTCATACAAATTTATAAACAGAACAGACTATGGGACTATTAATTCGAAAATTTGAATGTATATAATTTTACAGTTTTGTAGTGTAAGGGTATAGCCGTTCTGGGAAACTGCAATCAGTGTTTGAATGATCCTTTGTGGTTCACGGTTCATGCATTAATTTGACTGAGCAACATGTCACGATCACACAATTTCATAAACACTAGACAGCGTCATTCATAGGGTTTTTCAAATGATAGTGTAACAGAATGTGATTGTATCAATCACCTGTCTTCGAAAAGATTAGATCTTTGTGAATGGATCGATTGTGACCTTCTTATCACTAGTTAACAGGTTGTATTTCTATATTTGGTGGCAATCCAATTATGTTCTAATTGACTAATTAAGCTCGTAATGAATGCCTGATGGTTATAGATCTATAATTTGTGAGATATTCAATACTTAAATAAAAAATATTGTTTCACAATTTTCAAAAAAGAAGTTTAGTTGAATAGAACTTCTTTCATTGGACTATTGTAGCCAAATATTAAATTAAGGCCATACTTTGAATGTATCCTGCATATGAAATCAATTCATATTTTATATTGAAAAATTAAATATCTTACAAAATGTAGATCAGAAGGAAAGCAACTCACATTCCAAACTTCTTGTAGCTTAATTTGTAAAATTGGACCACAATCTGGTTTTATTCTAGATATTTTTTGTTGGAAATACAACAAGTAAATATAAAGGAAAGGAAATTCTAGTCAATTCTAAAATTTATAATAAAGAATTCTTGATTAATTTTCATGATTAATGATTCATTCTATTCATCATAATGAATTCATTAATGAATTAATTCATTACTAAGTTTTAATTTTTTTTCCTATAGTGTGTCCCTTTAATATTAAAAAAAATCAATTCTTCCCACTTGTATTAATAGCAAAATGATGAAAGTTGAAATGCTGTTTCTATTAGCATTTAAACTATTATTGTTTTGCTATTTGTATTTATTTTCTGAGTCATGGTTTGTATTATAAAGGAATACTAATTCCTTTTGTAAAGTAAATGCAGTATAACCTACTAAGAGGTTTTAGGGAATTATCAACAATATAATTTCAAGTACACAGAAAATGATCCGAAGACAATGGGCCTGCAGGTCAACATATTCAGAACATAATACATGAAGGTCACAAACAGCACACCGATAGCGGCACCACAAGATCTGGTGACAGAAGCACACACATTTGAAGGGGTCTAGGAGTTTATATATCTTGGAACACAAGTAAATAACAGCAACCTAGTAAGCATAGAAATTAAGAGAAGAATATTAATGGCGAACAGAGCTTACTTTAGACTAAAACAGTTCTTAACATCACACATAATTAGCAGAAAACCCAAGATACTAATATATGAAACCTGTCCTGACATATTCGTCAAAGACATGGACTATGGTAAAAAACGACAAAGAACTGTTTGGAAAAAGGCCGCTTTGAAAGAAGAATACTTAGGCACATATACGGAGGAGTACAAGAAAGCGGGATATGGCGTATATTTTGAGTTATATTAATGCTATGAAAAATGCAACATCGTCCAGTATATTAAAATTAATAGACTAAGGTGGCTACGACACCTTAAAAGAATGGATACTGGAGACCCCCAAAGACAGATATTATATCAAGTGCCAGTAGGAGGAACCATGAAGAGAGGCAGGCCAACATCTAGAATTAAAACTCAAGTCGAAGATGACTTGAGGAATCTAGGGGTCAGAAATTAGAAAGCCAGGGCGAAAGATAGGGGGGAATGGAGGTTAATTCTTGAACAGGCCAAGACCCACCCAGGGTTGTAGAGCCAAAGACGATGATGATACAGAAAATGATCACTATCTAAATATGCTACATATAAATATCGCATTAATAATGATCTAGGCCACTTTTATTATTTTATAAGTATTATTTTTTATTATTTTATAAGATTTTCTGGTTATAAAATTAATATCCTATTAGCAAGTATGTGTACTTTATTTGGCAATTTCGTATTTTAGCATTTTTGTAAATTTATTAAAATGTCATACCTTTTAAACTATTTGAGTATAAAATCTTAAACTTTTTCTAAATGAACTTTCTAAAATGAACTAAAAATTCATTTTAATAAATTATGGATAGAGAATATTGCAAGTAGACAACTCAAGTGTAATTTTTTAACTGTAATTTTATTTCAATAATTATATTTTAGGTTTAGGATTAGCCCCATTTTCAAGTATTAATCCTGCAGACACATATAGTGATATAAGTCCTTACAGCAGTTTAGATATAGATACATCAAGACCTGAAAACCCTGGTTTGGATGACTATCATAGACCATCTTTAGATAATCCAGCTATAGAGACACTTGAAGAAATGCCTCCAGAACAAAAAATATCTACAAGTTATGAAGAACTGAGGAAAAAAAATAGAGAAGAATATATTCAAAAAAGAACTGGTGGATATAAAGAACCTCCTGCGAGATCAACAGAACCTTCATTTTTAAGTCCTAGGCAAGAGAAACCTACAAATGAAAATAAATATGGGGATACTTGGGGTTAAACTGGTTTTAATGGCATTATCAAGATTTCAATAAAACAACTTTTATTTAGTAATGTATGATTTTAAGTATCTTATTGACTCTGTTACATATTGTTTGTAGAATAAACCTGTCAAGTCTTTCAAATGTTTTTCTATAAAGAAAGATTAAGTAGATTGTTCCTTTGGTAATGATGTTTCAAAACCTCGTGGACTTCGTAAATATGCATGCCTGAAAAAATAAATAGACCCTTAAAACATTTACCATTTTAATTTCATATGAAATGAGGCGACAGGGTAGGATTTGCAAGTGCTAATGATGTCGAGTATTTCCAATAAACATGGCATATTAAGTTCCTCTAATCTTAAACTTTCCAGTTAGTCATCACATTTTTATTTTATCTCATACTTATTGAAAGATGTAATAAAAATTTACGACTTCCCGTCTTCACTGCCGATAAGAATTGCTGTGTAAAAATGTAAAATATTTACATCGCACTAATTTGGCTTATAAATAAACCTTTAAGGAACTAAAAAAAATCTAGAAGACAAATAAATAATTAACAAATTAATGTATGATAGAAAAATAACAGGATTTTGGTTTTTAATTCAGGAGACGAAAACCTCGAATTCATTGGGAAAAATATTTCCATGAGATTTTTTACATAATCACTTTCATAAAATACGGCAGAATAATGTTCAACAGGTCGGTTATACCAAAAGTGGTCCCAATTTATTAAACAGTTTTTTATAAATTCATTTTTAGGTTGTGATAAGGACATCAAACAACTAAAAACAATGTTTTTAAATTAAATTAGCCCAAACTAAAGTATCAGAAACTAATAAAACAAAGTTTGGTGAATTCAAAAATAATTGTGAGTTTGAACCTTCAATCATCATTTTTCGTTTTTTTTTTTTCATTTTAAATTGTTTATAAGTTGAAAACGATCAACTCTAGAGAAAAATTACAATTAACCTTTTGTATTTAGATTGATCCAAAAAATGATAGATTATTAAAAACGATTGTTCACAAAAAAAATTAAAATATTAAAGCTATTTCACTAACGTTAAAACTAGTTCGTCTTTAACTCGCTACGATAACGCACTGAAGAGAACTGCATGTTTTTAGCAATGCCTGATATTATTGTTTCGTTCGTAGATCGACGTCAGCTCCACGACATTATGAATTATCTCTAACACTGACAACCATCAGGCATGGTGTAGCAGTAATTCTTAAAAAGGGTTATCAAATTTGTGGATCAACTAATATCTAACTTTACTACATTTTCAAATAACCATAACGGTAGGTATTACACATAAAAACTAAAGCTGGAAAAATATAATTCAAATCTATGCACCTACAACTATGATATACAGAGAAAACAACAAGTCCCAAGAAACCACAATTGTAACTGGTGATCTGAATGCTACGGTTGGACTAGAAAAAGTAGAAAATTGTGAAGACAATTACAAATTAAAAACTCCTAATGATAGATGTAATCACCTAATTCAATTTTGCGACCAATATAAAGGGTAAAGTGTGCAAATCGCGGTCACCTAAGAAGAAAATTTAATACAAAAAAAAGTAAAACTCTGTGAATCAAATTTAAGCCGTCAATCCGTAATTTGGGGTTTTAACTTATTGCAAGATACATTTAATTTCAAAAATATAAAATTTTTGTCTTTGACAGAGACAAAACATAAAAAAGTATCTTTGACCGGTATTGTCACCATACATGGACAATACCGTTCATGAGTGTGGGTAATGCCAGTCAATTTGTTTGTGTTATTATTAAAATAAAAATCAATATCTATTTAACATTTTTTTGTTATAAAGCGATTAACGAATGTGGCTTAATGGGTCATAATTCAAGTAAATCAGTAAGAAAGGTGAAAAAATATTTTTTATTACAAAACAAACAAAAAATAACAAAAATATGTGTTTTAATGTAAAAATAGTTGACAGTCATCGCAGGTATAACTCTCTGCAGAATCCCATCCACTGCACTCTGAATAAGCCCATCGTGAGCAAACGGTAAATATATACCACAATTCATTGTTTTTGCCAAACTCGCTGTAAACCAGGCATCTATCTTGGTATGCATCGTCACTATTATCACATGATATATCAATATCCGATTCCAAAGAACTAGAATCAAACACCTTTTTCTTGTAATGCCAATTACAAGAAAAAGGTGTTTTATTACAAGAAAAATTATCTTGTAAACCCAAATGCTAATTTTCTCAGTTCTATTGCTGTTACGCCATAAAAAATTAAGCTAAATATTTTTTTTGTGTCGCTATTTTAGCTTCTTGTTCGGCAGAAAATACTGATTTTCTACCTAATGAGACACCTTGAAATTTTTATTTTTTATTCCTTCTTGCAATGTCGAAAAATGGATGGATTAATCCCTAAGGATTAATAGTATAGGGTATAAATTATAGCATGGGGAATATCGGTCATTGCCTTCTGTTGGCATTTTTTTTCTTAGAATTTTTTACTCGTAAACATGTATTAAAATATTGATTTTAAAAAAGGAATAGGCAGCAAACGTCATAATAATCAATTGTAACCAATTTTAAGATCTACAAGAGAATAAAAATGAATAAAGACCTTATATTACTCAGCATAAAAATAAGATCGAAAACACTGAAAACAGGTTAATAATATTTCTATGAAAATGGTTTGCGCCAACTCAACGTTCGTCAACAATCTGAATATAGAGTAGTGTAGCGACACGTTGGCAGTTATAGGAGGTTGCCAGATTGAATAGATTTCGCACAATCGGGATGACCGCCATTACCCACTGACCGGTATTTGCACAGTTTACCCTAATCTTGAATAATTTTACAATTTTCCAAAATAAAAACTACACCCAGCAATTACAACATACTGCAGATGAAACCAAATAAACTACTTTATGATTAATACTAGATAGAAAAATAGTATTGTATAAATAAAGGCATACTCTTGGTGCATCATAGCTTAAAAAAATCCCAACAGATTATTTATCTGGAGGAATACAAGGGAAAGAATTAGCGAGGATGGACCAATCAGGCTAAAAAAAATATGTTACGTTTCCAATACCAGAGAGATTTGATAACGACAAAGAGAAAAAGAAAATAGAAATAATAGCAAATACAACCTTAAAGTCAGTGACATTTGTCAAAGATTTTCAAATCTAAATAGAATGCAACAAGTACTATCTTATTGCATTAGATTTACAGACAAATGCAAAAAAAGAGAGGTAAAACCGGAACAACTCACGCCTCAAGAATTGGAGGATACTTTACAAAGAGAAATAAAGAATACTCAAGGAGTATTTTCTCCCTTAACAGGAGGAGTAAGCTATTAAACTTACTACCCTATGTGGATAACCAGGGCATAATATTACGCGTTACAATGAGACTTCAGAACTCAGAAATAACACATGATGAAAAACATCCCTTAAAAACGTTGCATGGGCCGACAACAAACTCTGCACTACATAAAGAAAATATTTTGGATCACGCACGGGAAAAGAGCTTTGCGAGAAGAAATAAACACTTGTGTCAAATGTAAACGATACAAAGCTGAAACGGCTCAACAATTAATGCGAAGTTTACCGAGAGTGAGAGTAAATCAAGCTCATCCATTTGCAAATACTGGTGTAGACTAGTCACAAAAACTGTACACCTCAAAGTAGTAAGCGATATGACAGCAGATTTGTAGCTGCATTTAAAAGATTTACTTCAAGAAAAGGACAGTGCAGTCACATATACAGTGGCAATGGAACAAGCTTTGTAGGAGCAGCAAACCTGTTATCATTAACAGACATCTTAACATTAGGAAAGCACTGACATTTCATACCAGCGTATGGGCCACATTTCGGAGGTTTATGGGAAAGCGCTGTGAAAATTATGAAAATATCATTTGAAGAGAGTAATTGGGGATAGCGCGTTAACATATGAAGAGCTAAGCACAGTGCTAGCTCAAATAGAGGCATGCATGAACTCCCGACCTTTATGCGTTGATACGGAGAACAGAATAATAATAACCTCAGGACACTTAGAAATTGAGAGAGAACTAATTTCACAAAGTAGGAGGAAGAGTTGAACACATACGAATGTGCCACAAAGGTGGAAGCAGTTAGAAAAGGTAAAAAGAGATTTTTGTAACAGTTGGAAACATGACTACTTGTCAAATCTACAACAGCGTGTGTAGTGGCGGAAAAAAACCCGTCATAAATCTAGAAAAAGAAGAAGTGGTAATAATAAACAGAGTATATACCCCTAGACAGAGTATATATTTGTGGTTTATTAGTATATACTCTGATAATAAAGGAGAACGACATTTCGCCAGGGAAATGGCCACTATCGAAGATAATCGAAACACATTTCGGAGCCGAAGGTTTGACAAGAGTCATAATAGTTCAAAAGGTGAACGGAAAAGTAACTACTCGTCCTATACAAAAGTTGATACCAATAGTACGAGAGTCCACCTCACGAAAGACAAATAACGTAGGTAGTATGTGGAAAAAATTTTATGTTTTGTATACTATTTTTAGTATTTTTCAAACCGTCAAACGCAGATTTGTACAAGATACATTGTCTTCACATTCTAGGTACATATTTTAATAATCAACTCATGAAGTTTTTAGAGACACTTTTCCAGTTCTGTCACACGGATTTCTCTGGGTTAGTGGGTTACGACCTTGGAGGCCCCGTGATCTAGGGGCGGATCACTTTCCCTGCCGAATCTTGGCTTCCGTATTCCCACTTAAGTTGTGTTTATCATGATAGCTTTACTAGAGATGTCATTGGGGATCTTTAATGCAGTGGTTTCTCGTTGTCTTTTGCATTCTGATGCCATTGACCGCTTTCTTGGTTCTTTCGCCTTCGAGACCAATTTTTCAATCTCAGGACAACAGAGTGCCCTTCCACTTACCAGCAAATCCGCCCGAAGCCATTGACCAGTAAATGGTGGATTTTTTATCCCGGCAAACCAGCGAGCAAAAAGACAATAGAGGGAATGTAAAGGTAGTGGGGGCAAACATATTGTTAGACAGGAAGTGCGATCTTTAGAGGCCACTTTAAACAAGGAAAGAGAGTCTCTCTCCTTGTTTGACATCAAATTTAGTTGGGTTATGTTATTGTTTGTCCCAAATGTCACATGAAATCTTATTTATATTGAAGTTTTTTAACAATTGTGTCGCATTTTAGACTCTTATCATTAATAATTAATTAAAACTTTCTCGTCTAAGACACATTCTGAAAACTATTATATAGCTACTGTTGATAAGTGTCAGAAAATTTAAATTTCGCGCATTCGCATTTCCGGATATGTCCGCCATCAGAGGCCACTTTTTTGGTCTCCTTTTCATAAGGATTAGATTCCCTCTTTTGTCTTATTGCTCGATGCGGCAAACACACGGACGTCAGAGCCCCATTGGTTATCTAGCAGGATGCCCATGATCTAGATCATCATATAAGCAGGCGAGGTTGACATTTGAATAGAAGAGGTAGTTACGCATCACTATTCCATTACAACCCCCACCCTCCTGAAACAAAGAGATATTATTCCATTGACAAAAACCAAAGCTGTTAAAATCACAAGCCGAAAAAAGGAAAGGAACAGCAACAGAATAATAGGAAAAGGAGATTAGACGGATTTTGAACGCACAAAAAAAGAGAAAAAAAGCACATAAAAGGTTTTGTTCAAAAGAAAAAAACACACAGTACCAAGCAAAGGAAGTTGGGAGTAAAGATGGCATGTCAACTACAATTTGAAAAAGAATCTGACATAAATTTAAGTTTCGCTGAATGTATGTACTGCAGTAAATTGTATTCGTGTTTAAAGGATTGTAAAGGGTTGGTAAAATGCTCTGGATCGGAATGGCACTGCTGTGTGGGAAACCACGTTATTTAGATTTCATTTTTTACTCAACATTGTCTTGTCTTCTCTATACCACTTTTATATTATATAGTCTAATAGTACTTTGTAACAAATTTCTAATATTGATATAAATCTGTGGACAAAAATGGCCATTTTACAGCATATTAATTTCTTTTTAATTTAATTAATTTTTAAGATATTTATAGTACTACTCAGTACACCAATATTCTTCTTTTGGCATCATAACCCTGGATGGGTCTTTGCCGGTCTGGCTATGTCCTTTCATTCAGATCTCTCTTGGGACTTTCTCCTCCATTGTCTTATATTCATCGTTTTCAGGTCGTTTTCCAACCATCTCGTCCTGGGTCTTTCTTTTTTCCGCCTTCCTACCAGCTTCCATTGTATCATCTTTGTCGTGTCTTCTTCTCGCTGAACATGTCCCAGCCATAACAGTCTTTGACTTTTCATAAATCTTACAATGATATACCCTTCATTCAGTTCATTAATCTTATTTTCCTATTACCTATATTCAGTATCTTTCTCTCGGATGTCCTGAGTTGGGTTTCTCTTTTTTTCGTCATTACCTAGGCTTCACAACCATAGGTTACTACGGGTCTAATCAAAGTTCTGTAGATAGTCATTTTGGTTCTTCTGTTTAATAATTTCGATGTCATCAATCTTTTATTAGCATGGTATGTACAATTTCCACTGGAAATACGTGCATTAATTTCGCTACTTGCGGAATTCTGATTGATTTCTGTGTCAAGATATGTGAAGACATCCACACGTTCAATAGCATAGTTGCACACACACACGCACATACACACACTATATGTAGGTAATTTCTGAAGAAGAGATTTTTCAAACCATGATTCAAAAATTGAACTTTCCATATACTCATGGTAATCTAGAGACGAGTCTTCATTTTTTTTTTGCAGGTATTAATAATAGATCTTCGATCCATCCATTTTCTCCACCGCAGTGTAAAATTATAATTCTTTGTCATTTATTGGGCGGTACTGAATTAGATAACTTTTTGTTATTAATCGTCTAACTTTTTTTCACGGTATCGTATCATGAGTATCATACATATGATATAATACTTCGTTTCATTTTTCGATACTCAGTTATCTGATTGATATGATTGTTTCTTAAGAGCGTAGGCGCAAAATTTCAAGACAATGCTTTTTAAATGCATTCATTTTTTTGAATCCTGAGAAAACTAAGAAATATTTTTGAAAAATTTAAACGCAGAATGAAAGATTACATTATTACCGAGGGCCAAAAGTCTTCTTCTTCTTGATGTGTCTATCTGTTATGAATGTTGGCGATCATCATGAGAATCTTTAACTTAATCTGCAGCAACGTTTTCTGCACAAATGTTGTATTGAACCAGATTCTAAGGTTCTTTATCCAAGATGTTAGTCTTCTTTATGGACCTTGTTTTCCAAATATTTTTCCTTGCAGGATGGTCTGAAGGAAAGCATATCTAGATTCATTTCGCATATGTCCGAAAAATTGTAAATTTCGAGATTTGATGGTGGTCAGTACCTCTCGGTTCTTATTCCTTCTTCTGAGGACCTCTCCATTTGTGACTAGATGGTAGGTATTTGTGATTGAAGGTGGATCTAGCTTTTCCGATGCGTCCGAAAGTACCTTAGAATAAACAAAAAGTTTTTTTGAATAAGATATTTGAAGTTAAAAATCACACTAAACTTTGTTTTTTTCACCTCTTAACTATTAAAATAAACAGTATAGAAGTTTTCAGGACCTTTCGATCCTCATTACTGATGTATTCCTTTATTCTGCATTTAAATTTTTCAAAAATACTTATTAGTTTTCTCATGATAGGAAAAAAATGAATGCATTTAAAAGCATTGGCACGAAACTTTGCGTTTACGCTCTTAAAGAATTATTCTAGTACTTTCCTTTAGTGTCTGGGGCTTGTTTATTTTAATTATTGGCTTTAATAAATACTCGAAGTGTTGTTGCTGCACGTAAGAGAAGATCTTTTCGAATCAATTCACTTCGAAGGCTTTCAATAGTTGGAAAAATATTAGCGGCATACATTTTGTATCTTGTTCTGGTTTTAGGTTCAATTAAGTGTGATTCTATTTGTCTGAATTTGCCACAATCTATAATCTTGTAGCAGGTTGCTTTAGACACTGGTTAAAAAACATGTTTCTGCAATTGCCTCTGATTTAGACAACTCAGAACACAGTCCTTCATAAACATGTTTCAGCATACGTTTGGCATCATCAGAGAGATATTGGACAAACGCTTACGTTTGCTACACAGCTCTGTAAATCTTCCAATTAGATGATTGTACCGGCTCTCAACTTGCTCACTTGCAGTTCTCTATTTGAATATAACTGCAAGCTGTTAGGGTTATACTAAAAATATTCTTGTTTCGCAAAATCTGATTTTGCTGGTTTAAAAATAAAATATTATACCTCCCTACCCAAGTGTTAACCACTGGGCAGTTGAAACGTGACTTTTTCTGATAAACTACGTTATGGTTTTAGTCGCTCAGGCAAATATTGTTATATCTTACCCGAAGGATGCATAAGCAGATATATGCCTATAAAAACTTCATCTAGGTGACTGTTCATATTTTCAAAGATAATATCAGGCACATCTGAATGTAAACATCGATGAGAATATTAAAACTTTGTGTTATTATACATTCCAGTCATTGATAAGTTTGCAGTTAGTAACTACTCCTGGTAGAGTACTTTTATTTTAATTGTTATTGCCTGCTTTTATTACTGATATATATACTTTTACAGTCTCGTCGAAATACGAAGCGACTATAAGAGTCAATAGGATCAAACTTGCATAAATTAAATAAAACAAAAATATATGTTTTAAATCTTTATTTTTCATTTTTAGAACATAAATTGTTCCCTGTCTCAGGTCTGTCCCATCTTGAAGTTCAAATCTTCCTGAAACAGCCATTATATTCTCCTCTATTTTCGCATCTTCATATTAGTTCCACCTCAAAAATAAAATTTATATTAAATATATAAATCAAATAGGAACGCAACAATAGTGATTATTTCAAAACTATTTGCTGATATCACTGATGTTGCAAATTGATGTATGTTAGTTACAAAATTCCATATTTTAAGGAAAATCTTCCAACGCTTGCGAAAATAATAGTGGAAAATGACCATATTACTCCAGCAGATACTAAAATGACACTGAACCTCTAAAAATCATACGAACAAACTGAATTTTGCTGAGAATGTTAATTTTGGAATCTCAAAAGATGCAAAAAAGTTTGCCACACCTACCACCGGAGGGTGGTGTAGGGCTTCCCTCTAAAACTCCCCTCATAAGGAGGGAACGAAAAATGAAGAACATCGATTTACCAAGAATCTGTACGCCGCTCTCAGAAAAAAACGCTTGAAGCGATCGGCGATTTTTAATGTCAGTTACGCACGTGAAATCATTATTTAAATAAAAGTTGTTACAACTCGACAGTAAAATTCTATCTTTTCGAGTGTTCTATCGACAAAAATCAAAATGTGATTAATTTTTAATTGTAAATTTTTGCATTTTGAAGAAAATGAAGTCAGTTTCTACAAAGCAGTTACAATAAATAAACGTTGCATGAGTTTTAATGAGATCAATAAAATGTATCACTTCCATTGACCGGTCACTACCCGTCTACGTTCTAGAAAACCACCAATGAAAACGGCAAGAATGAGACATGAGGAGTTCAACCTTACAAATGCATGGTCCCAAGAATGGAATGCATGGCAAAATAATATGCCCTGCATTACCCACAAGCCACCAGGTTTTATCTTCCACGTAAAACATGGTCCACAAAACAGGATCCAAACGAGACATGGCAGATGTGCATACATGCTACATAAATGGGGAAAGAATCCGTCTCCTCAATGTGACTGTGGAAAGAACCAAACGATCGGAAGAGTGTCCCTCAAGATCCTACAATGGTAGCTCTGAAGACTTCCTGTTTGCTACTTTAAGAGTCAAATTATGTTAATACACTGACTGATGTTTGTTTGTACCTATTTAAAGTTTGTCATATACCTATATTACTAGTGTTTGTAATTTTGTACTAAATGTGTTGTAATTGCCATACGATAAATAAATAACCGGTAACTATGGAATTTCCATTGTTAGTACCTAATCTTGAAAACTTGTAGGATGAAATTTGGATTTTGAATTTTGGCAACAGATACGAGACATTTTAAGTTACCTAAAAATGTTGAATTCTATCATCACTGAGACATCTATTATATCACCTGGTTTATGAACAAGAATCGGACCGAAATGCTAGTTTTTGAAATTCCCATTTTTGGTCAGCTTTTTTTTTATGTAAAATACCACTCTATGTGGCGTATGGATTCTTGGAAAATTGATTTTTTTTTCCGTTCCCTCTCTGAACATGGAGGTTTTAGGGGAATGCCGGAACCGGTAGGTAGTGGTGGCAAACTTTTCTGCAGTCTCAAAACTGACATTCTCCCTCTCAGTAAAATTTAGCTTGTTCTCGTCTTTGAGACCGAATCTCTGACTAATACCTAGAATATATTCCGGTGAATCATTAAGATTACAGGAAATACGCGGAGAAATCGAAAGACAAGTGAAGACATTAGAAGAAAATGTAACGTACAGTGTATAAATGAATGGACACAAAATAGAAAAAAAGAATAATAACCACATAAGCAGAATGGAGGAGACCCCTGTCGTCAAAATAGCAAGAGATAAGTCACCAATCTTCAGAAGTATCGGACGACCGCGCAAAAGATGAAGTGACAACCTTCCATAGAGGTATTAATTCGCCAATGAACAAGCAGAATTGCTTATAAAGAGGAAGAAGAGATATTAAGGAATATTACTATATTAATAAATGGATACGAGTCATATTGATATTTGAGCTTCAATTGAAGAAATAAAAAAGTGGATGATCGAAAAAACATAAGATGCATCATGAAGATCTACACATTATAAACAATAAAAAAATTACCCAAAAAAATGCAAAACAAGAATTGTTAAGAGAAATTAATGGAATTAAGAGATCCTTTATAAACATAATACTGGACAAAAAAAATCAGATCACTTGGAAGTTTCGTGATTATCAGCATTGGCAATAATTCCAATTCTCATTTTTCCAAAAGAATTCTGGTCTCGGGTTCTTAATTTTTTCTGGAATGTTTTCACATCCTCTAAAGGCCTTTTCCTCTTTCGTCTCGTACTTTCTCTATTTAAATATGGGCTATGTACTGACCAATTCATATTTCTGATTTCTCAAAGTCATTAAAATAATACATTTTTTGATTGCTGAGCATAAAAATAAAGTCCGCCAACAAAAAGTATCTACCGTACATGCCCTACAAAATAATTTTAGTTTTTCTTAGTTCTTTTTTCATATATAATCACTAAATACATGCTAGCTCCTAATTTTTCGAAGAGCATAGTACCTCAGACTTACTGAGTTTTTCATCAAGGATGAATCATGCATAATGTTAATGATTTCTTCCCAAAAACGATTCTCACGTATCTGGTGATTTTAAACATTACAACAGGCTGAGAAAACAAACTTTTCTATGCTTCTACTATCTGTTCTTCCACAAACAAGTAAAAGTTGTACACATTTCAGGAGAAAACAATGAAAGGGACAAATGTTTAGAAATAAATATTGAATTATTAATACCAATTTTAAATTTTCATTTAAATATTAACGGTTTTTATCCAGTAATGTATAAAATAAATACAGCAAACGTCAATTATGGCGAGGTTTGGTTGAGAAGATGTTCAAAGGAATTAACTACTACTTAGCAGTAACACCCTCCAGATATCCCACTTAATTAATGCCAGTGTGTCTGGTAATTCAAGACGAAAATACATAATTTCGGAAACCTCATCATAAAAGACGTTTACTGTATACATCATGTTGACATACTTGCTTCTATATCAATTCCCTTTGGCGTTCCAAACAAATTCAACCTAACCTAAAAAATAAAATATGATTAGTTTAAGTTTTATTGTCTACTACACTTGTGTCATCAACAATTAGATTTAAATTATTTTCCTTTGTAAACAACATATACTAATATTATATAAAACAGACACAAGTATAGTCCAGCTAACAAAGTTATAGAGAACTTAATTTTTGATTTAATTTTGGAAAAATGCTAAATGAAATTCTCTAAACATTAACATTGCAGGTCAATTTAGAGCAGAAATATATTGAGTTGAAAATCATTAAACTGACTATTAGATCCGGTGACCTAATTTATTTGAAGAAAAAATTGCTAATATATTGATCAGTTCAAATTAGTGGCATCAAATTATCTTCAATAAAATATAACTTGTTTAAATAAGTGAGCCCATTCAAGCAAGAGCTACAAACCAATTTGGAAATTTTCCCATTTGAAATATTTTTTGGACCACAACAATAAAGTAAAAATCAATTCAGCAAACTAAGATTTGGAACATGTTGGCCAATTTATTTTATAAAGATTTAAAAGAATTTTGCAATCATTGTAAGAACTTAAATAGTTTAAGAGCAGAATATTTTGTATAAATCAAGAAGAGACAAAATATTTACTTACTTTTAATTTACATTGGCTAGTCATATTCAATTAATTATTTTGGATAATTTTGGGGCTGGCATTCTTTTTTTTTAGTGATCTATTCGCATAAATAAATTTATTTGTTTTAACACTTTTGCAGTAAAGTGACCTCAAGTTAAAAAATCAAGAAATTACTACTAGATAATAGTGCTCTGTAAAGATGAAAAAATCTGCATCGATACATTAAAATTATGATTCTAGTTCATAAGAGTTTTGGTATCAATTCCAGTAGACAGTGTCAAAGTACAACAAACCAAAGTGCGTTGGACTAACTTTGTTTACTAATGTAATTATATATATTTTTTATAATAATTATTCAAAATATTCGTCTCAGCGAACATTGATTTATATATTGAATATAGCGGTTGAACTAAAATCATTAGAAGTAACACCACAGCCTAAAGCTTTAATTGATCTGTTAGTTGTCTAAATTAAGTTTTCTGATGAACAGATAAATGTAGTGTATTACAAATTAATTAAAAAGGCATATACATTACCTCACGATTATTTGGTTTTTTGTTATTTTTTAAAATAGTTTAATCCTCTTTTAAATCCTTTAGAAAATTGTTCACTTGTAAATGAAAATTAATACTTCGCAACTATTTAGTGCCTGTAGTTTTTAATTACAAGGCACACAAATTATGGCGATGAAATTTTTATCCAATTTTCTTTTTATAATGATCAGGGATTTCTTTAATTTCATAAAACACATGGGTTCCTTGCTTTTGAAAGAATATGAAAGTAAATATCTTAAAATCTCACAATGTATACATGCAATGTACAGGGTGTCCACTTAAACTTTCTGTATAAATTTTAACAGAGGTATTAATTGAGCTTTACATATTCATTTATATACAACTACTTACTAGCAACATTTAGAAAAGTTTATACATTAATCATGTGAATATCCAAACCAAGAAGCAAGTAAACAAGATCTAACTACATACCAATGGAGAAAAGAACTAGAGGAGGAAAATAAGAGCAGCAAATGAGTACGAAGCGATGAGACTAAACTGAAAGATTAGTTTAATCAGAGTTAACGGCTGAAGAAATATTACTTTTAAGAAAGCACTTACAATTTAACGTGAATTTTATAGATTATTGAGTTATTAGTGTTGCCAACAAAATGCAGGAACTATATAAGTTCTCTGAAGTTAATAAATACACTAGGTGTGTAAAACAAAACAAGAGTATTGCTACATATACAGCAAAAACAACTCTTTGCACTCTTAAATTTTGTCAAATTATTGTACTGTGTTATCTAATGTAAAGCATGTTAGGTCAATATTTGTAACAATCTGTTTTATTAGAGAATATAATTTCTAGTGTCTAGGTTTTGTTGTTAGTATGGTCACGTATGGTGCACTTAGTTATGCTGCACTTTCAAGGAGAAATATTATGACTTCACAATTGATTGGAAAGTCATTAAGAGGATAGATTGATATTAAACTACCTTTGATAGGTGGCGCTACTTGATACCGAATTGGTTTCGGTGTTGACATTTGCCATTCATGACATGACGTCTGTCAAAATTTTAAGTTTTAAAAATAATTAGTTTGGTTTTTATAGCCGTCATAAACAAGCAAATTTTGTGCGGAAAAAGTCCAGTACCGTTCGGTGATTAAGTTCCTCCACAAAAAGGATAAAACGAATGTGCAAATCAAAGCCGACCTGGACGAAGTTTATGGTGAGGTTGTACCTTCGTTAACAACAGTAAAATTTTAGCAAGCTGAATTTGTTCGTGGTTGTACGAGTGTTTTTGATGATGAGCGTCCCGGGCCAAATGAAGTCACCACGCCGGAAATGATCAACAAGGCCCATGACACGATTATGGCAGATCGTCGAATTAAGCTCCGCAGAGGTCCTAAATATTTCCTAAGAATGCGTACACAACTTCATTCACCATCATTTGGACATAAAAAAGATATCCGCGCGATGGGTGCCACGTTTGCTGACAAATGATCAAATGTAAAAAACGTGTGACCACTTCGGAGACGCTTTTGGCGATGATACGGCGCGATCCAAAGGATTTTTTTCGCAGATTTATCACCGTTCCCGTGATGAAACCTGGGTGCAACAATACACACCAGAAACCAAAGGACAGTCGAAACAGAGGCGCAAACGCGGCGAAGGACCGCCGAAGAAGGCAAAGAGTGCACATTCGGCGGGCAACGTGATGGTGACTGTTTTCTGGGATGCGAAGGGCATCATCCACATCGACTACTTGGAAAAAGGAAAAACAATCAATGATGAGTACTACGGAGCATTATTGGATCGATTCGATGCCGAATTGCGTCGAAAACGCCCCGGTTTGGAACGCAAAAAAGTGCTCTTTCACCAAGACAATGCACCGGCTCACCGATCAGCCGTCGCCATGGCAAAATTACACGAATTGGGCTATGCATTGGTTGAACACCCACAGTATTCCAAAGATCTTGCCGCCAGCGATTTTTACCTGTTCCCAAACCTAAAAAAAAATGGCTTGGAGGACGCCGTTTCGCAACAAATGATGAAGTCATCGCTGAAACTTCGGCCTATTTTGAAGAGCTCGAGCAAAAGTACTATTCGGATGAGATAAAAAAATTGAAACATCGTCTTACTAAGTGTATCGAGCTAAAAGGGGACTATGTTGAGAAATAAATCAATTTATTGATTTAATTTTTATCCAAAATTAATATTTATTCCAAAAAATTTAATTCCAAAAAACTTGATTTTCTATCAAAGGCTAGTTTTATACCAATCCACCCTCGTACACACATATAATGTTCAAATAACTAAGTTGAAATGTGGTCATCTTCAGAATCATAAGTTTTACCATCAGAGGTAAAAAAATTTCAATGATTCCATTTTATGCCAAAAACAAGACATTTTTTTCCTAATTTCAGAAAAGTGTTATTCAAATTTTTATATTTATATTTTTTCTTTAGAATAAATGAGAAGTTTATATTGTTTTTTTTTGTACCTGAATCCAGTTTAAATTTTGTTAATGTTGATGTTTTAAATGTTATATGCAGGAATATATAATATATATTTCTAAATGTTTTAGAAATGAGTTCATTGCAATATATTACAAAATTCAACAAAATCATTGAAATTTTCATAAGTCCTAGCAATACCAGAAATGTTGCTTACTTCTAAATGGTTTTGTGAACATTTTGCACTTAAGCTGTCATATTATCATTTCTATGAGAATTACATCTCTTAAAATATACTTATCTAAATTTGGGTTTTAATGAATTACGTTGATATCTGCTACATTGAGTGTGGTAAAGAATTGATTACTAGTGCCAGCTAACATTTCATTCAACATTAAGTTAATTAGTTTAAGACTGTTTTGGTACACATATTTTTGATTTCAATTTTTTATCTAATTCAAATTTGGATGTTACCCCTGTTGCACAAAAACAACTCACACTCAACATTCATAGAAATATATTTTGAAAAGGAGATTGGGGCAAAATTTCAAATTTTTTTATTGTATATTATGTATATGCTAAAATCCAATTCTATATCGGACCACAATATCAGATATAATTTTGATTCACTTCAAATATTTAAAATGTTATTTCACAAAAACTGAATATGGACACCCTGTTGATTTTGTTCAAATGAGAAGAAAATTTTTGTTAATAAGTAACTTAAAATGAATGGAATTTATACTTACACGTTAATATATTTTTGTTTCCTACGTTTTAAAGTTAATCCTTTAAGTGTGTATAAATAGAGGCTATATTTTCTATTTCAAACTGTCTGTAACTGTACTCTTCCTTTGATATTTGTAATTTTGAGAGGCGTTTTAATTATATATACAATCAACTTTAAGTACAAAAACTGATGTTTTTAAATTCCACCCTGGTCAGAGTATTCCCATATCACTGAGGATAAACCACCAATACTAATCAAGTTCATGTTCACATCATTCTTTATCACACATATACTTCGATTTAGAAGCTGTTGACACTAACATCTTATAACTTAGGAATTACTTCTTAAAAGTATTCACCTTAAAAGGTATTTTCTGACCTTACAGTTAAAACTATTGAAATTTGTACTAATTTTAAAAATTATCCGGGCGTTAATAATAAAAAAGAATTAAAGTCAATAAATAAACACAAAACTAATAAAAGACATCTCAAAATTTAATAAAACATGAGATTTATACATTACAAGCAAAAATTACCAACATGTAGTTTACCCATAATTTCAAAAGTCCATACTACATTATAAAGTGTAGCAATATTCATTTTTTTTAAGATCTTTCCAGGTAGATAAAATCATCCTCTGATGAGACGTTCAGTATTAATATATAATTGAAGGATCTATGTTACAAATTAACAAAAAGTGTAACTGTTATTAAAATATTTCAGATATGTTGACTTGTCTTAAACTAAGTACATATTAAATTTTAATATGGAAGTGCATAATATGTCAATGTACACAATATGTTAAGCACATTTGTTATTTACTGACTTAAACAAGAAATTTCAGTATGTATATTTATAAAATACATTTTGTTATCAAACAATATATACTTTCTTTCATACTTATCTCGGTTACTTAATACATTTTTTGGTAACAAAAAGTTTCTACACTCAAATTTTTACTACAGAATTCAATTTATCTTTTCCACAGCATAAAGAAAATTTTAATTGTGTTTTTAACCAACAATATCATGAACATAAAAAGCTAGATCTGCAAGACAATGTCTTGCTTGAGATGTGATTCTATAATTTTCGAATCCACACTAAACATATGAAAGTGAAAGGATATTTTAGGTTGACTGAAAATGTGACCACCAAAAGGCAAGGTATTAGATTCAAAAACATTTCTAGAAAAAAGAAGATACAAATTTATAAAACTGTCACAAGACCAATAGTATGAATACGAAACCTGTACACAATGAAAAGCCAAAGAAGCAAAATTACGTTGCTTCAAACTGAAAGTGTTTGGAAAAATATATGGACCAGTAATTGACAAAGGCAGGAAAAACCACCATAACAAATACAACTTAACTATACAAACACCCAGACATTGTAAGAGAGCCAAGACGCAGAGGTAAGATGGGCAGGTCACATATAACATAACTTTTTTCACAAACTTATAAATTATACATAGACCCTTCTAGGCGAGTGACCCAAAACATACCAAATTTTTGCAGTAGTAAGGATCTCAATGAAACTTTTTGCATTTGATTCATATGATTGTCAGGAAATTTTATGAACAAAAATGATGATATGGAAATGAAAATTGCATTATTGAACAAGGGAAATGCATTTTGAAGTGATGAAAAATAATAAATTTGTAATTTAGAAATAATTGACAAATATGAGTTCCTTATCACTACTTATATACACATCAAAGGGTTTTTGGGGCCACTGAACACGAATATCATGACGGCGATGGTCTCTGAGGTACCTGGTGCATCTAGGCCCGCCTCCTGGAGTTTTGTGGAAATTCGATACAAAATCAGTGCACACTGGTTACAAGGGGGTATTTTGGTGTCACAGAAGACTAATATTTCAGCAATGGTCTTTGAGGCACCTGGTACCAACGACGTACCTCTTCTCCTTTAGTTTTACGAAAATTCGATACAAAATCAGTACACACTCATACGCGGTTTTTGGGGGTAGCTAATTCACGAATATCGTAATGGTAATAGTGTCCGGTAGCATTGGTGGCCAGGACGGACCTCATCTTCTGGAGGAAAACAAAATCAGTGCAAACTAGTTAAGAGTTTTTGTGGTCGCTAATATCATGTCGACGATGTTGCCAAGCATGAGCCTTATCTAGAGTGTTCTGGAAATAAATTCAATAGAAAATCAGTGCAAATTTGTTACTCTGGTGATTTTGGGGTTGCTGTATAATATTGAACTCATTGAACCCATTTACGTCAATTATTTTAAAAAGATCACACACATCTAATGGAAAATGTAATGTCACTCTCAATGCAATAAAATTTACATGAATAGATTCGTCTCCAAATTACAATAATTTCATATCATCGCACCAACTCTTAATAACGGCATAAGTTGATATAAACAAATCTAAAATCAAATGGATATGTACCTCATATAGGTTTGTATGTATGTGGAGTGAGAAAAATAGATTTTGTTAATCATCAGATCCTAAATCATCCTGCAGGTATTAAGGCAAAGTACCATTTCCAAAGGATATAGTTCCTCTAATAACAGTTGTGAATGATAGTTTTATTTACTGCAAATATGTGATTTCCCTAAACTTTAATCAAAATTCAGAGCTGTCACAATGATATGAAATGATTATAAGATGTATGTGTATCATTTTTCATCACTTTGGAAAATGCATTTTCCTTGTTCAATAGAATTTTCAACTCCACGTCATTTTTGTTCAAAAACTTTCCTGGTCCTCATATGAATTGAATGCAAAATGTTTCATTGAGATCCACCCTACTGCAAAAATTTGGTAGCTTTATTGCTTCATTGCCTCACTATTCATGTACATCTACAATTATGTCGAGTTTTAAGATTTTAAATACCGAAAGACAGGCGATTATCAATAATTCAAGTTTTTATTTTATGGATAAATATCATAATTGGTCATTTTCACTTTCTACCACTTTGTAAAAAGCAGAAACATTTAAATAGTTCAAAACATATTTCGAGTTTGTCTGCCATTTTTTTTTGTATTATTTTTTATTTGTATTTTGATTGTTATAAATTGTTTTTTTATATTTAACATGGTAATACCTCAGGTAAAGTGGAAATTTGTAACTGTTTCTTCAGAATTGGAACTGGCCTCTTCTTGAAAATATGGATACTTAACCAATTGCTACAAGCAAAGGTTTTAATGCTTGGCAGAATTGTTTATAGGTAGTATTATATACATATACTAAACAAATCTGATGATTCTACTACTAAATAAAATGAATATGTGGTTAATTTCTGGATATAATGTGATATTTGTGGTGTACGGAAATCTTCCAATTATATTAAAAACTGATTCTTTAAGATAGTTTTTTTTATAAACCATATAATTTTATATGGTTAAAAATTTAGTTTCGATTGTGGTTGTAATTTAGTTAGATTTATAATTATGCTATTTTATAGCTTATAAATATTTTTTGTTCCAGATGAAATTATTTAAAGTGTCTTTTCACAGTAAATTTGTTTCTAAGGAAAAACCACTATTTTTTTATAATTAAGGATTATTGTCATATCCCTTCATGCTTGATTTTGTGTACAAAATAGAGGCATCTTTAATAATTCCTGTACTTCACTCTGAAACTGTAGTACTAAATTAATATTTCAGGAGCCAACTTTTTAAGTTGCACTATGTTTAAATCAGTGAATACTTTAATACAATTTATTTTAAATAATAACCTATAAACAAAAGGAATTCACTTATGATTTCTCATCAAGAGGACTATGTACCTGTTGTAAATAACTTTGTAAAAATATGTACACTGTTGAAGGAATTTTATTGATTATTTAAATATCATCGTTTACAATTGTCAAATTAAGTAATTCAGAGTTTTGTAATATTTTATGCATTGATTAATGTCTCTTAAAAATATATGTATATAAAATACATATTAAGTTTTAACAATTTTGCAAACAAAACTCTGTGGTATGGTATACAAATGCCCACATTGCTTTTTAATTTGATCATATGTATTTCTGAAATTTATAAAAATATTTTCCAAATTAAAATATAAATGTCAAACAATCCTCTGAATTTTACATGTATAATTTTAAATCTAAACTTACATGGAATAAAATTTGTTGACTGTAATATTTAAAAAGGAAAAACAAGTTTGGGATTTAAAATCATTCTTTATTTTCATCAGTTTGGTCACATTATTCTTTGATGTGGGCACTCTACAATATTTTGTTCCATTGATTAAAAAACACCAATATGTTTTATACAAATTGTTTATCCTATTTTTAAATTAATTGTATTTCAAGACACTTTATTATTAAAGTACTTGTTCAGTTTGAAGCCGCTACACTAATCATTCATTCGACAACACAGTAAAATTGAATGTAATTAAATTACTCTTAATATAAAAAAAGTTGTCCATATACACTAAACACATTTTGGGAGCTTTTTTATAAATAATACTAATGGTAGTTTGGAAGAATTTTAGTATCGCCTTGATGGGGCTGAACCTGAAATAGTTGAAGTGAAAATGTTTTGATTACTTGATTAGTCATACAGATATGCATTTTTAAATTGTTTATGATGCATTTATTTTTTTATATAAATAGTGTTAAAGCCAGCATTTCTTTTATGAACATTTATATCATACAAAAACCCTTTGAAATATTCTCTTTCAAATTAACACATGGCATTAGAATATTTAGTTTATATTTCATGTTTATTTTAGAAATGACAGAAAGTTAGTAACACATCTGATCAATATGCATGTAGGGGGTATTTAAACATCATGGTATTTTGAACTATAAAAACTTTGGAAAATAAAAAAATCTCAAGTTTGTATAAACCACGCAATTGTCGTAAAAGCATCCAAACTTATAGTCATTAATGACATATTGTAAGGAAAAACAAACCTCTATAACTATTATTAAATAGTAATTTTTATTGTTAACCTTTTAAGAAATAAAAATTGCCATATGCCTATATAACCCCTATACCTCTTGAATAACAATATACAGAAAATATTTAAATGTAATATAAAAAGCTTTCGATATAAAAAAATCAATTAATTTGATATCAAGAAAGATATGCAATAAATAGAAAAGTATGCCACCAGAGTATGACAGAGAGTCACAATTTTTATCATACTACTATTGATTCATCACCAAGACAATAACGAATATCTTTTTTTGTCAAAATGGAGATTGCACAGCCATTTATAAATATTATGACAACATTCCAGTCTCCATAGAACCTAATAATGTCTAACTTATGAATCTGGTACCCAGTAAACCCAGCTAATTAAGTTGAGCCAATAGATGATGAGAAATAAAGACAATTTTAAGCTAAACTTACACAAGTAAAAGATGCTGAAAGTTAGTATTTAGTTTCCTACATAGCCAAAATGTGTTTTCATTGTACTTGGGTTTGTCATTGGTAGTTGTATGATTCATTTCTCCCTGAAATTGATTAAGAAGAATCACAGTTAGTGTGTATATAACCTAATTTTAAAAAATCATTTGTAAATACTTCCTAATACCAACAATTGGTATTTCTAATTCCAATATCTGTTGTTATTCTAGTATCTTTAATTCCAATATTATTGTTAATTTTAAGTTCTACAGCTACTACTTCAGCCTATAATATTCCTTGTATAAGTATAAAACCAATGTGGTGTTTTTTAGTCTAAACCAATTTACATAATTGAAATAATTCACATATTACAAACATACACAATTACATTACATATTTTGATAAATCAGAAACTTAAACAGTGTATTAAGATACTTGAAATGACATTAAATAAAAAGAAACATTAATCAAAAGTAAGTACAAATATTTGTCACACAACACGAAAACTACTTGATTATCTAAAAACAATTATACATTTATACAAGAACATGAATTGATATTTTCCAAGAAAATTAAAGCTACAATGTGCTAAAAATTCTAATATGTGTACATCAAGTAGATTATGACATTAAAAAAATAAACTCATAACAGGACAGATCGCATAATGGGTAATGAATTATTTTATGACCAATTTAGATTTGATCAAAGCTTAGATAAAGCAGAATGTTATTGTTTATTGTTAAGAAACCTCTAAAATTAACATTAATATTATTATTAAGCTGTCAAGACAAGCTAAGGACTGAGAGTTTTAAAAAAATGAAAATACACATAAGTTGAAAATCATACACCAGATAAGGACTTTCTTCAGGGCATTCATAGAAATACTAAGTTAAAATACTGTTGTGATACTGACTGAGGTTACAAATTAATTTAAGAAACAATACTTAGTGTCTGCTATTATGTGAAAATATAGTAACTGTTAACTCATACAGACTACATATATTTGAATTTCCTTACAATATCAATCACAATAGACTATAACAACTGTCTTGTCACATATGGTTCTGGAAAATGTTCACTTACCATAACCACCTTGCTGTGCATATCCTCCACTCATATCATCATAACCTTGACTATTGTAACCACCCTGTGCACCTGTGTTGTAACCCCCACCATATTGATCAGTTCCTTGCTGTGAGTATCCAGAATAATCACCGCCTCCACTACCATAGTTGGAAGATGGATTGGAATATTGCGTGGAGTAACCACCACTTTCATAACCACTTTGCCCTCCTCCATATTGATTGTATCCTCCATACTGACCACTACCACCATACTGATTTGAGTATGATTGCTGGCCACTAAATCATAAAATTTTAACATATAGATGAAGTTTATAAATATTAATTTGATTACATTTTTTAAGCAATGTAGGGAAACAAAATTTGAATGAAATTTAATTTAAAATTTCATTAAATAGGAGAAAATAATCCTTACCCTTGGAATCCATTAGCTCCCTGTCCATTTTCGAACCTAGGTCTTTTAATTCCACCTGGTCCTCCTTGCCCACCAAACTGTCCTGGTGCTCTTTTTTGTCCTGGTCCACCTGGTCCGCCTGGACCACCAGGTCCTCCCCTGCCACCTCCTGGGCCACCACGTCCTCTAAAACCACCTGGACCTCCTCTACCCATTCCACGACCTCCTGGTCCACCACCAGGGCCTCCTCTGCCCCCTCCAGGGGCACCACGTCCTCTAAAACCTCCTGGACCACCTCTTCCCATTCCACGACCACCTCCTCTACCTCCCATACCACCTTCTCCTGGGCCGCCTATTAATTAAAATAAATTTTAATAAACAAAGAAAATATTCTTATGCAGATATTTTCTTGTGGTATTTTAAAGTAGTTACTATTTAAATTGGAAATAAGCCACAATTAAAGGTTAAAGTAGATTATTGATGTTTCAATTTCTATTTTGGAAATCGTTCTCAAAATACAAATATTAGTAAATTAAACAAATTTTGTTTTTTCATTACTTGGTAAAAAATTCTTCTAATAATTTAATTTTATCAGACTCATTTATATTGACAATTTCAGACATACATTACAAATTTTAAATATATGATATTATATGTCATTTTAAAGTCATCTACTTTAAAATGTATAATGTATGTCTGAATTGTCAATATAAATAAGTCAGATAAAATTAATTAGAAGAATTTTTCACAAAGTAACAAAATTTTTTTTTTAATTAACTAATGTTTGTATTTTAAGAACAATTTCTGAAGTGGAAATTGAAACTTCAATAAACTACTTTAACCTTTAATTGTGGCATATTTCAAATTTAAATAGTAAAAACAAAAACAAATTGTCATCCACCTTCACAGCTATATTTGCTAAAAATATTGCCTTCTCATGGTGTCAAGATACACATTTTTGACCCAACTGGGTGTCCTAAATATGTAGTTGTTTACCGCCTAATGTTGTATTCTATATTGTTAGATTTTGTAGCTGCCTTATTTAAGGTAACTATTTTTTGCAATTTGGTACACTAGGTTAGTTATGAAAAAAAGAAATTTAAAAAAAAAGTGAAAGAGAAATATTTCCACTTAAAAATTAAAACCTCACATAAAAATTGTGTTTTTGATACAAATATTTAAGAACCAATTACCTCCTGGAAATCGTCCTCTTGGAGCTCCCCTTGGACCTCCACGTCCTCTCATCATTGGACCACCACGTCCTGGTCCTCCAGGTCCACCTCTATAAAATTAATATATTAGATCCTAAATATAAAAGAAATATAATTGAACTCACCGTCCCCTGAATCCTCCTCGGCCACCTGGACCTCCTGGTCCACCTCTGCCAGGTCCACCAGGACCACCTCTTCCTCTACCCATACCCATGCCCATCCCTCTACCTCCACCCATACCCATACCTCCTCTGTTTGGGGGTCCTGTTGGAGCTGCTGCTGCTTCTGGAGCTGCTGCTTCAGCTGTGGTGTCAGCCATTTTTGTCTAAATAATTTTGTTTGTATTATTTATAGTATAATTTATTGGACTGATTTTTTATTTGTAGCAAATATAAGTATTTGTTAGGTATAGTAACAATCAGCTTAAGAGTTGGGTGCAGAAGATTTGTCAAATAAATTAGGATGCTATGAGCTTCTGGAATAAACATAAGTAAAATATTCCTTATTGAGACACACATTCTAAGTGTCATCCAAAACTGAAGGAATGCAGTGTTGCTGGATTATCAATAATTGTAAAACTATTTGCTTTCCCAATGTTTAGCCACTTGACTTAAAGATGGTAAATTAAAAAAAAAAAAGGGGGTAAACAGCTAAGCAGACAAAAGAAAGCAGTTCTCAGCAGAGCAGAAGCTATGCAATGCCAGTATTTTTTAACTAATTAGGACAACTAAAATCGAAAGAAATGGTAATTGGTAGTAACCAAGTCTCCTGGTTAAATAATGTCCAGTGGACCAGGATACAGAGTTGAACAACTGTTCAGAATAGCTAAAGACAGAGTCTTGCCCTGTTAATCGCTAACGTTAAAGGGACATGATATGCATGTTAAAATGAAGAAAAAATGGTAGAAAAATAACATTGCAAACCTTACCTGATGATGGATAGTATTAAATGGTACTGCATGGTAATGCAAACGAAGTTCATAAAAGTGGAAAATGTAGCTGCCTTTTGAAAAACAAATAGGTCCACAAAAAAGGCAAGAAATATAATTTGAAAAAAAAAGATGTTTGAAATGTAGAGTGCAAAATAGATAGGACTTGTAAAAAGTTGTGATTGGTGTCCAACCGTGTAGATGAATGAAAGGGTTGCTTAGGAAATGTGGTCGAAGCAATGGTTCGAAAAAAAGTGTAAATACTAAAATTGGCAAAGCATTTACCAGAGAAATCACGAGATTGCTCCTTAATTATGTTCTTTAATAAGATCTAATACATATACAGCTAAGATTTAATATAAAACTAGTTTTTCAAAATGCCGGTAAATGCCGCTTGAAGTATGTAGCCGTATCACGCCTTAGCTATATCTATATAATTGTTTAATTTATAAAAAAAAATAGTACAAATTTCAGCATTAAGATTACTCACAGAAAATTAATAAATAGTTCTACTTACGATTATACTTTATATTATTTAAAAATTAAAATTATTTCACATATAACACACAACAGCGTTTTACTTTTGTTGAGATTCAAGATGGACGACGACGACCATAGTACATACCCCCCTAGTAAGGTAACTCCCATATCAAGTTTTGGAAGAGAGTTTCTAGCGCCAAATACGGACGGCCGAAACTAATTTAATTTGGCGGCAAATTCAAAACATAAATTCAGAATTTTAGGCGGCAAATTCAAAAATATGCTCTGAATTTTAGGCGCCAAAATTCAAAAAGTATGTTTTTAATGGAAAGTAAATATAGTCATAAAATAAGAAATAAAAACTTATTCTATGCCAGAAAATATATCCTCTCTGTCCAAAAATATAGTATACACCTACACATTTATATATATATATATATATATATATATATATATATATATATATATATATATATAAAAATGTATAACATAATATCTGATACAGAGAGAGTATATATTATGGTACAAGAAAGTTTTTATTTAATATTTTATGATTATATCTGTTTTCCATTACATTAACAAACCAAAGTCCCAAAAATAACAAAATAAAACACAAACATCCTGACACTTGTTTATTTGTATAATTTTCTTTGGTAAAGTATTGGCAACATATCCTCCTCCTCCTCCTTACTTAAGCCCTTGTTAAGGTGTGGGTGGGGACACTCTAAATATTGTTAACTTGCTGTCTCCATTGGCTGCAATTCTGTACCAGATGAACAACTTCGTGAAGGGATTTTTCCACCAATCTTCATTTAATCTTCCCATCATGTTGTGAGATCGTCATTTTGATATACAAAATATAGATACCTCTATATTTATTAGCAATGGTTTGTAGTAAGTTCCATACCTTCTAAAATACTTTTCCTTAAAGTACCATATGTAGATAATAAAGTGTAAACCCTAGCATGTCTGCGATCTTGCTCTTCACAATGATCACAAATTGGCATGTGACTCAATGTAACTGTTACTCAGAAGTAGAAGATCCATGAAAATCTAAAATAATGAAATATTATTAAAATTAAGAATGTATTGACTTTTTTTATAAAATAAGGCCAATTTTAGGAATGCAATTAAAAGAGTCATAAGAGTTTTTTTTTATAAAATAAGGCAATGTTTAGGAATGCAGTGATAAGAGTTTTAATGAGTTTAAAATCTATACAGTATATAAATATAAGATTAATGTTAGTTAAGATTGAAAGGTAAATTAACTACAAAAACAAAATAGTATCAAGTTTGTATTTACTAAAAGTTTGGTATAATTAGGTGCTGTTCTTACCTGGTGCTTGTAAAAATAAACTCCTAATCCTCAGAATGTTTAATAGCCGTTTGTCCAATAACTTTCACCCATCAACAAAAAATATTCTTCGGAAATACTATACCATTTTGGTAATGTACCTTCTTCTTTAGCAGGTCTATTAGATATACAAAATTGATGTATACTGTTTTTATCGTCTATTTCTAAAATTTGGGATACGACTATTGTAAACAGTGTGGTGTAGAATTATTTATTTTCCTCATAATAAATGTCAACCATTATGAAAACAAATCCATTTCATTTTTTGGGTTTGGAAAACGAAATCGACTGTTTGTGTAGTCGGTGCAACCATGAACATAACATTTTTTTACCTTTTATTCTATTTTGTTCCATTTCAACGATGGTAAAACACAATTTTTACAATTAAGATGATAATAACCAAATCCAAACACAAATCTGAATTTGCAATATGGCGTCCCAATCTAAATTAAATTTCGCCACAGCACATGCGTCTCCACCTCCCACCTAACGTGACTAGTAGCGCCGCCGCCATTAAGAACGGATGGGCCCATGCAAAACACTATCCCCTCCCGTCCTATTCTACTTACACTACTATGGGGTATGTATTGTGACGACGACGCAAAGCAACTCGTAAAACACAAAAGACGAGTTGAGCGTCATTAATCAGTTTTACCACCCAACATAGGTAACATGTACGTCATTTCCGCATTGCCTCTTATTAATGGGGTTTGACATCCACATGCACAAATTTAAATCTTCTGTTTGTGATGCACTGATGCAGCAAACTTTGTCATTTTTATATGATTTTTATTAAAGAAGTAGAGTAAATTTAGAGGTTAAGATTTCGATTCCAAAAAGAAAATTTGAATTGAGATAAAATATTTTTTTAAATTTTTTTACTTGTAACTTGTAATTGTAATGGTTGAATCTGGTCTACATCCTCTTTTGAAAATATCAAATCCTAATGATATTAAGAAGGTAAAAATGTACTCTAAAGAAATACTTATATCCGCATAAATAATTGTTCAATAATTGTTATTTAATAATAAAATCGAAATTATGAAAAAATATTATGTTGTTCGGGGTGTTGTTGTCTTCTTGTTGGGATATGTCAACCCTTTAACTTTTCTTTACTAAAATATCCCAGGCATTATAAATTAACTATTGATTTAAATTGATCTCTTTATAAATAAATATCTTCCATACTTCAGACAACAGAATTAGAGCAGGTTTGCTATGTTATTTAATATAGATTGTCATTATTTTTACTTCCAGCTTTGGTTTTAATTTTTCTCACTTTATTTCTGTCCTAAAATATGGATAGCTGAACATTCTTTTTTTTTGTAGGAATCTGCTTTATATTTAACCATTTTTAACTAAAATAATTTAAATTATTTCACTACTATGTTGTAGTCAGTATGACATTGTCTTGATTGTAAAATTAAATAAGTTGAAGTATTCACAGAATAATAATTTATACCAATTAAGAGTTAAAGAAATTTAAACTACATGCTGACTGCTTCAGAGTAGGTAATGTTTAAAAATAAATTCATTATTTGTATCATTTTTGTTCCAGTTTTTACATGAATGCATAGATGATTTGATAAAAAAACATGATATAAGTTTTGATAATTATAACAGTGGTCCTATAGAATGGACTAAAGATGACTTTGAAAAGGCAAAACGAAGTGTTCAATCATTCTACAAACAATGTGCCATAGAAAATAAATTCCAACTAAACTCTCAAAATTTGGAAGAAAATATTTATGAAGCTTTAGAGAGTTGCTATAATATAAGGAAAAAAGATATATTTCAGCATTTAGCCAAGTCTTATATTCTAAAAAATGGACATAACTTAATAGAAAATATAGATTGGAAGTTAAAATGGGTATTAGGGTCCTCTGATTTAACTGTGATAAAAGAACCTTATCTTCAAATTGACTTAAATGGTATTGAACTCTGTTCTGGAGAGATAAAAACTACTTGTCTTTCATTTGAAGCAAATTTGGAACAAGTAGATCAATTGATCAAAGAATTGGTAAATATAAAGGCAGATTTAAATGCAAAATAAATTATTGTTGAATGCTAAAAATTTATTGATGGTTAATATAAGAGATTATACTCTTTTTCTTTTATTTATACTTTATTATCATTGTAACATGCCATTTATATAATTATTTGCATGATAAAATATAAGTTTACTATGTATTCAAAGAAAGGAAATTGAAACTAGACAGGTAATGTTGTATTGAAAAGATCTTGTAATATTGAAAATACCAATAACATGCTACAAATAAATAGAGAAATTGTGCAAATCTATGTGGTTTTATTTAATGTCCTATTGACCAAATCTCATTTTGAGAAATAAAAGTAGAAAGCGAGATATGTAAAACACCTATACCACCTTTTTTGTGAACTTTTAAATGAGTGCTATAAAGTTAACTACAGTAGATCCCTTGTAATCTGAAATGCATATTACTATTAATTTACAGAAATGTGTGTGTGGATGACGAAAGACCTTTTCAAACAGTGGATTAATGTATGTTTTATGTCTTAAGTTAAAAAATGGTTGAAATATCATAATTTGCATCAAAAGGCGTTATTGTTTCTTGATAATGCTCTTGGTCATCTATCTTAGAAGAACTAACAACAGTGTAAATGCATCCTTTGGTTTTTGTTCTTTGTCAATCATGGAGTGCATTGTCTGTATCAACTATTACATCATCATGGAAAATAGTAAATATAAATAGATCATAAAATCATGACTTAGATATACTGTAAACATAATTCATATTATCTTTAAGGATACAAATCAATGAAAGTATTGAAGGTTATAATTTATCATGTTATCAAGGATGTTATAATTATTACGATTTTTTGTTTAACAGTGACATATATAGATGCAATATTACATAAAAGTTATTGATTTATTTAGCGCCTCACTAAATGTGTTGAGTTTTAAAATTATACATTTTTAGGTGATCTTTTATAATATGAATTAAACATTTCTCGTTTTCCACGTTGTTGAAAAGTGAAAAAAGAAATTTTGAAAATGTGATTTTCTTCATTTTAAAAATCCAATTGACTATAATATATATATATATATATATATATATAATATAATATATATATATATATATATATATATATATATATATATATATATACTCTAGTTCTATACTACAATTTACTATATTATAGTGAATTGTCATCAAGACAATAGAATAATTGTTCCATACACTATTCAAGCGCACAATAGCTTCTTTGTTTGTAAAAAAATGAAACCACTCAGTGTGCACTTGATAATTTCTTTATTGGGAAAATTATGGTTGGGTTAAGAAACAATCCTTTTACTATTTGAGAATTTATACAGTCAGATATGAGTATTTGAATAAGCTTTTTATGTGACTGCATCCTGTATTACAATACCTATTAATTTTTTATAAAAGAAAACATATAGTAAACATTAAAACTATTTTATGTTATGTACCAGATAGTAGTTTTATGTTTAAAAAAATATTTTTCGTTATTTCTTAATTCTTATTTTATAATTTTTATGCCAATTTGGAGGCCCCCACATATCAGAGCCACTAATTGATAATTGAGGCACTTTTTTTAATAGAGTTTCTTGGTATTCTTTATGTTAATTATAATGTGTTCACATGCACTTAATTGTTATTTATATCAATGATGTATAATACGTTATTTTTAACGTTAGTAATTTATATTACTAACCTAATAGTCCAGTCGCCATACAGCTCCAAATGACACTGACTCACTGACCTCCAAAAATCATATGAACAAGCTGAATTTTGCAGAAAATATTAATTTTGGGACCACAAAGAAGATATAAAAAAGTTTACCACTTTTACCCCCAAGCTTCCCCCTAATATTACCTCGCAGGGGGTGGGGAACGGAAAAGAATCGGTTTACCATGCAAGAATCTGTACACCATAGAAAAAAATATTTCAAATAAAAAATGTAGCCTAGATAATTTTAAACAAAAATGTTTATAAGCATTTTTTGTGTAGAATGCGTTCTCTTAGAAACAACGCTTGAATAAAATGTTCAATTAAATTAATTAAATTTGTATCAGCTCGACGGTAAAAATTCGATATCTTTTGATTCAAATGTCATACCGACAAAACTCAAGATACGTTTAAAGGTCGATTCAGACACATCAGTCACGTCTCGTCACAGTTCTGGCGCCGAACCGAACAATCCGTCATACCATTGATTATAAACCACTACCGCAGTGGTTTATAATCAATGGTCATACAAAATATTCTTTTAGAAATATCGCGCTGGCATTCACATTCATCAGTTGACGAACAGTTTCCCATCTGTCAGATAGTTGATAGTTCTGTGACCAAAGAGGACCGGTTCGGCGCCGAGACTGTGACGGGACTGATGTGTCTGAATCGACCTTAATGCAGATAAAAACGCAGAATTTAATTGTGTAAGTGTAGTTTATTGCAGAAGTTTTGTTTTTTTTTAAACGTAGGGGAAAGGAGGGCAAGATGACGATAGTAAGCTTAAAAAAATCCTAGAACTGATATTTTTCCTTGTATCGAATGCATGCAACTACAAGGTAATTGGCTGATAGTAGTACTTTACATATTAAAATTAGATTACCTAAGGGTTAATATTTCAAATTAAAATTTTAAAATTTATCTACCTATGTCATATTCGTCATCTTACCCTTCGTGGAGAGTAAGATGACTAATTGTGAAGGATAAGATGACAAGGTATGCCTATTCTAAGAAAAAAGTCAGTTATATACATAATATATATATATATATATATATATATATATATATAACAGTGTAGGTAAAATTTTATGGTCGGTATGGTAAAACTTAACAGGATATCTAACACAGATATAAAATCATATTTTCAGCGAATAGACAGAGATAACAATCATACTCCCCCTTAGTCTCCCCTCCATAAATCTTCTTGACGCCCATTTTGCCTGTTAAGGTCAATTCAGACACATCAGTCCCGTTATAGTCTCGGCGCCGAACCGGTCCTATTTGGTCACAGAACTATCAACTATCTGACAGCTGGGAAACTGTTTGTCAACTGACGAGTGTGAATGCCGGCAACATATTTGGATTAAAGAATATTTTGTATGACGGATTGTCCGATTCGGCGCAATCACTGTGACGAGACGTGACTGATGTGTCTGAATTGACCTTTAGTGAGACGATTAGTTCCGATCAGAGATATTTTACATATTCTGTGGTTCCGATCCTCATAAAGCTAAGAAACTAGAGGTGGGTCCTTTAGTTTTTTAAATTTTTATCGGAACCGTTTTTCGTAAACTGTAACTAGTTGATTGTTTACCAGTATTTAAATTATCGAGTACACAAACATATTGGCTATTATCGTTTATGTGTATAAGTATTGAAGTGAAAGAAACTAACGAAGAATATATTTATTATAACTTGAAAAATAAATTAAACAATACAAATAGTACTTACATTTACATGGACTTAAGTCATCTTTATCAGTTTCTTTTTCTTGTACTAGTTAATTTTCAATAGTATAATATTCTTTTTCTTTTTTTTTATATAAGTAACCAGCTTCAACCATCAACTAGTTGATTTTAACGAATTTAACCGAAAATTTAGAGTTTAACACGGTTTAATTAGACTGCTGCCATTTTTCTGGAAACCATAATTGAGAAAACATCGCTTTTAAAATTAGTGAAATTATTATTCAGTGGGGTCTAAAACAAAAAGTAAATTTTACAGTAACTGATAATGCCTCAAATATGGTCATAGCTATTAAATATGTTTTGGAATGAAAACATTTAAATTGTTTTGCTCATACGTTAAATTTATTGATGGAGGACGCACTTAAATGCTGTCGTGTACAAATAGATAAAATAAAAAGTCTTTTTTTTCGACAATTCGGCAAAAAACACATTTTAAAAAAGTACCTTATCTTCAGAAACGCTTTTAAAGTATCAATTACAACATATCAAAGATCCCAAACGGCCAATCCAAGACGTGGAAACTTGTAGAACTTCACCTATTACATGTTAGAAAGAATGACGGAGTTAGAAGAGGCAATCCGTTCCACATTGGTATCAGTTAATACAGACTTAGACCAAATCTAAATAATGAAGACTAGATTATTTTTTCGTAATTGTCCTAAATTTTACGGCCTTTTAAAGAAATAACAAGTACAATGAGTGGCCAAAAATACTTGAATGATAGTTCAGTGATTGTTCTGGTACGCTGCCTGCAAAAATCTTGCAATAAAATTTTAGCAAACAGTGGTAAACTGTTTGCTAAATTTTAGCAAACAGTAACCTTACATCCATAGTTAGTATCCGACGTAGTACGGGTTTTTATTACTAATTACGGGATAACTACTAATCTCGGGTTTAGCAAAAAGATTTAGAGGGATAGAATACAGTGGCATATTGTCATTATGTACGTTTATGGATTCACGATTTAAAGTGCAGGGATTTTCTGATAAAAATGACGCTAAAAAACAAAAGAAAGAGTTAAGAAGCTGGTTACTTCTATAATTAAAGAACAAGAAGATTGTACTATTGAAAATCAACCAGTATAAGAAAAAGAAACCGATAAAAGATGACTTAAGTCCATGGTGTATTTTTGATCAATTAATTGGACATGACTCATCTAAACGTACACCTGTAGCGAGAGTCCATTACAATGGTGGAAAAACCATCGCCATGTATCTCCTAACTTAACCACTATATTCATAAAGTATTGTAAATGTGAACACATGTTCAAAATCAGGTTTAATTTTAAATAAAAGAAAAACACAGTTAATAAGAAGTAAAGTAAAAAAACTTATGTTTTTTAAATGTCAATTTAGACGATTCGTGATTTAATAATAACGTGTAATGTAAACGTAGGTACGATTTACTATTTGTATTGTTTAGTTTTCAAGTTATAATAAAATCTTTTATTAGTTTCCTTCACTTCAATAAATATACAGATAAACGATAATAGCCATTATGTTTGTTTATGTAGGTAGTTTCTTACTTGAAACTACTATTAAAAAATCATAGTTACTTGTTTACGAAAATCGGTTTTGCGACGTCAATGACCCACCTCTATTCGTAAATACCTGTTTACGTTTTGATTCGGTGATTTGACCACGCGACACGCCACGTTGGCAAATAGTTTTGTACGAAGCTTTTTTATTTATATGCAGTTTAATATTTTTATTGGAAATAAGGCATAATGTCACTTTAAAATAAGCTTATTTTGATGTTTAGATTTTTAATTCGGAAATCGTTTTTAAAATACCAAACATTAAGAAATTTTATTTATATAAAACGATTTCCGAAGTATAAATCAAAATGTTATATTACACTTATTGTAAAGTAAAATTGTGGCATATTCCCAATAAAAAACAATAAGCTGCCATTTAAATCCATTTCGCCCAAATTTCATTATCTTGGAGCATTGTTCAAATGCGAAAAAGACAACAGGTCAAATAAAACCAATAAGTTTGGCAACGTTGAATTTCCCCTTTTTATTATATCCACTCCATATCCACTCATTTATGTTCGGTGATATAAAAGGCGGACACCTAATATATCTCTCTCTTTTTAAACAGTTGTTTCTCACTCCATCTCATGTAAGGTCCATACCGACCATAAACTTTTACCTATACTGTATATATATATATATATATATATATAATATATATATATATATATATATATATGTATATAGGCAGGAAAGTAAACAAATTAAAGTAAAATGCATTTATTTTGTAACTAATGCAGCACTTGTAGTAGGTCCTACATTTTTAAAAGTACCAATCACACGTCCATTGTTTTACCTTTGCTTCTTAACTATCCATTCCAGTGCATTCATCGTGAGCCCATTCCCTATACCTGCTGCAGCAATACCATAGCTCATCTTTTCTTCTTTCATTGCAGATTATGCATTCTCTTTCTTCCTCTGAATAGTTATCAGTGTCAGCATATTCCATATCTACTGACGAGTTAGACAAGTAGTCAAATTTTATTTTTCTCTTAGTCTTTTTCCTTTGCCTTTATCGAGAGTGAATTTCCTATTTTTTGCTGAAAATTAAAGTCTTTGCTTCGTTTTCTTTTCCAATTTCCTTCTGTTCTGTTATATCCCTTTTCCTCTCTTTTGCTAATTTGGAGCTTCCTTTTCTTCTAAAATCTTTACTATTGGTGTACTGGAAATAACGAGAGATGGTAATTTCTTTCTGGGTCGTTTTGCTCTCACTTCAGCAACAAGTAATTTAGGCAGACCATTATTCAATAGATGATTTGATACATAAGGGGGTGTCCGACCAGTTATTCCTGATGTAGATGAAACAGGCATATTTGGAATAGAAATATCTAAAATTTCGTCAGATATTTCAACAGATTCTTGAGGTACTGTTTCTTTTAAAACATATATCGGTGACATTCCTTAAATATCTGGCATTTCCTCTTCGACCTTTACATATTCCAAAGCAGAGGTAGTTGCCAAACTATTGCCAAAGATGCCTCAAAATCAAGTATATCAAACACCTGGATATCAACAGGATATATGCCAGTGGCTCTAAAACCACTAAGAGTATTTGAAACAGTTGCTGCTTTTAAGTACGCTTTCCCAAATAGGGTTGCAATGTCATACAATCTTGTAAGACGACCCGGATTACTGATCAAAAAATCTTCGCAAGCTCGTGAGTATGCTGCAAAGGGATTGTGCAAAGTCTTTACCAACCATTTTTTTTTTGTAGTATCTATCAGCAATACCACAATGAACGGCAAAGTCGAAAGCAATTTTTCTAAACTGATCCGTGGTTAATCCAAATGCCCGTTTATCTATATCTATCAGATCTAGTAGGTTCTGGAATATATGCTTTTGAGGCTGCATTGGCACTTACCTGAAGAGCCGTTATTTAAGCCATTGCTCGTTTTATATTTTCTTTCGACCAAGATGTCTGTCTGTCTTTCTTTTGTATATTTTGCCCATATTTAAATCTGAAATTGAAAGTAGGTATGACTTACTGTTAATTTTAGTTAATTCGAGTAAGATGACGAATCTTCTCGTCATCTTACCTACAAGTGTCATCTTTCTTTCTAAAAATCGTAAAGTCAAATTTATTATTCATAACAAATATTTTCTGTAAGTAATTTATACGTTAAAGATATTAGTTTCGAACAAAAAATACAACAGTTATCCAATACTTACCAGAAACCTTTAAAACCTTATTTTCGAAAACAATAATATTGTTAGCACTAACACAATATCAGTACCAACACTTGTATCATACTAAACTCTGGCCGCTAACGTATTTGTAGTCAAAGGCGAGAAACCTTAGAATATCTGTTCGGTCCTGACTGAAGACAGTGTTGCCAGAGTTGTACGTTGGAAAAATATCGGGAATTCGTCATCTTACCCGATTCGTCATCTTACCCCACTTTACCCTACCTAATAATGTAATTTGAAAAAAAACTTAAATGTTTTAGATCGTTTGTTGCGTGAAAGTTTAAATCCAGCGTTTTTTAAGCAGATTTAAAATGTCTCATATTTGTTGCCAAAACTCAAAACTAAAATTCTATGCTATGGGTTTTAAAAGATAGACTCTAGTAATCTAAAATTCATAGTGGAAAGCCAATGAAACGGATAGATCATATTGATCTCGTGAGAATAAAAAATCTCGTGAGAAAAATTGCAAAAATCGCGTCACGTATATTTATTTAATACCTGTATAAAATCTGAGTTTATTTGCGGCAAAAACTGAATACGAAAGCTGGACTCTCTACCTTAACAAATCTTAATTTTTGTCGATAGTTCACTTGAAACAAAAGATATCGAATTTTTACTATCGAGCTGATACAAATTTTATTGAACATTGATTTCACGCGCGTAACTGACAGGCAAAATCGACGGTCGCTTCAAATTTTTTTTGAGTTTTTACCCCCCTTACGATATAACTGAAATGTACTGTATGTACAGTACTAAAAAAAAATGAGCATTAAATCTGGGATATTTCTTGTTAATATTAATCGCAATCCATATCTGAATCGTCCTCATCCTATATTAATCATCTCCTATAGTAATTATGACCGGTTTAATATGTCCCTGCAAATTGTCCACCGTAAACATTTTTTCTTCTACTTTCTTGACGTGGTTCACATAATAAACTGCTCTTTAGATACGCGTTGGTAAGCTTATCAACCGTTCTACCATTTTTTCTTTAAAATCGACGTTGTTTGAAACCACATACTGTCGCCAATAGCACAATTACGTCTTTACGATTGGTCAAATTGCAGCCAATGGTATTGCCCGAAATTGAAGCTCAATTCCGGCTTTACGATTGGTCGAATTACAACCTAATTGTAGCAAATGGTATTGTCCGAAATTGAACATTTTCTGTCGTGCAAGCTCCAATGGCAGAGCCTCATTGAGCACTTGACCTACTTAATTTCATATAAGTATAGGTGCGCGATGGCCAAATTCGTTCTGGTCTGGACAGGGCTCCGCAGAATCAGCCTTCTTATCATTAGAGACCTTCCGGTTGATTTAGTTCCTAGAAACTCTGCTTTTTATTGCATCTAACCGCTATCCTTTTATTTCAGGATTTTTCTAAGTTCTCTAGCGAGACTTAGTATAATTATGTTTTAATTGTATTTATTTCAGCATTTTCGACTTAATATATTTCTCGTGAAATATTGTATTTTCGAATTAAATGGTATTTTTGACTTAGTATCTTTCAGATATTTATCGACTTTTGAAGAATTTTGGTAAGATATTTATTTCCGATTTAATAACTTAGAAGAATTTCAGTAGTTGTAGTAGTTGCAGTATCTGGTTATTTCTTTCAGGATTTTTCTACTTACAGAATTTTAACTTAGCATAATTTCGTAAATTATCGTTATTTTATTTTCTCTTTCAGATTCTCTAAGTTCCTGAATGGAACCATTTATTATAAACCACCCACGGTGGTGGTTTGTAATCAATGACGGAACTTGGAAGAATTTTTATATTTTTATAATATTTCTTTCAGCGACTTTTTCTGATAAGCGATAATTTCTGACAAATTATTTTGTTTCCTTTAGAGAAATAACTTGAATAATTTTGCTAATATTATATTTCTCTTTAGGGACTTTGAAATATTCTCGGATAACTTAGGATATTTTTTCTAATATTTATTCTCTTTCAGAGACTTTGAAATATATCTCTTTATTGACTTTGAAATATTTTCAGACCTAAAATAACTTGGAATAATTTTGCTAATATTTTATTTCTCTTTTAGGGACTTTGAAATAATTTTAGGATATTTTATTTCTTTATTGACTTAATATTTTTGGTATAAAAATAACTTAGGATATTTTTCTACATTTTTAGGTCTCATCGACCTAAAAATCCTCATGCTTGGACAATGAGGATTAAAACTGATTCGCTTCTCCTAATGACTTGATAATAATCTTTATTTCCCAAAGAATTTTACAATGGAAGATCTATTGAAATAGATAAGCTATCGACAATAAGTTTTTGATATATTTTCGAATCGATGATTGAATCATGCTTTAGTTGAAACAATGATAGTAGCAAACTCTCTCTGATGACGGGTAGACCCAGAAACATGTGTACGAGAATGGCAAGAGACTTATACAGTTTACTTTAATTGCTATCGATATTTAACTTCATCTTTCCTCACTAGAGGTCTCTAGTAGCATACTCTGGTAACACAGACCTACATTTTTATTTTCATGAAAAAGTGTTTCAAGTTGTAGGTTGTTGTAGGTCGGTGTTTGTAGGTATCCTAAAGTAAATGGGATGTGCTGATACGAATTTGTACTTAGTTTTTTTCCAGCACGTTAGGTTTTCAAGAAAAGTGTGTTTAAACTTTTTCATAGAAACTGCCAAAAATATGAGAAAATATTTATTGATACCTTATTTAATATAAAATTACACTGCAAAATTGAGTTGTTAAAAAAAAAAGAATTCAGTATAACCTACTTACACAATATTTATTGTTTTTTTAATAAATCCGTTCTCTTTTTTCCATGACAACTGCTTTTTGTAGTCTTCTTTGTATGAATTCTTGGGATCGAGTCTCTCTTTAAGGTCCATCAGTAAACAGCCATCATTCTTATATCACATCTTCCTTGGTAACGTCTTTTCATTATATCTTGATGAAACCTCAACCCATTATATCTTGAAAAGTTAACTTGGTAATCCAAAAAATGAAGTTTGACGCCCATATTGCATCCCAGTTTTTTATAATTTTCGACCATGTTAGCTACAATTTCTTTATAGTCTGGAGACTTATTTCCAAGGAAACCGTCTATGAGTTCTACGAAAGAACTTTGTGCTTCAGATTCATCCTGGGTCATTGTATTCTGGAACAATCTGTCCGATTTTAAGATTCGAATTTGAGGGCCTACAATAATTCCTTCTTAAATTTAGCTTCAGAAAGTGCAGGAAATTTGTCGCACAGATATTTAAAGCGGTCACATTGTTTACCTAAAGCTTTGACAAACTGCTTCATTCATCCTAACCTTATGTGAAGAGGAGGCCTTTTGTCCATTTTCTCAGTAATTTTAGGTCAACTAGTGTATCACGTTGCACATTTTTTGTCCCGGTACTAGTCTTTCTCTGAGTAGCCACTCTTTCTTAACGTAATGTAAATTTTGTGATCGAGTGTCCCACTCATATAAAAAATATGGACACTATGTGAAGCCAGACTGCTGACACAAAAGCATGGATATTATTTTGAGATCTCCACAGAATTGCCAACAATATTCGCTATACTTTCTTTCAGATTCACGGAGTGGGCAACAGGCACTGAGGCACAAGTATTACCATTGTGCAACAATGACATTCTTCAGACTTTTCTTAGAAGAATCATTAAATAAACGCCATGATGTGGAATCATAATTGTCAGCTCCCAGTTTCATGACTACTTCAAAAATATTATGACAATACACCTGTGAACTGTGAACACTCTTGAGAAAAATATTCCGCGAACTCTTTTTCGTAATGCTTATACCACAAAAATGTGGTACCTGGAGCCAATATATTTTTATCTTTCATTCGTGATCCTAAGATTTTTGCAGCATCCTTCGATAGGCCAAAGTCTCTCACTAACTCATTTAATTCAGTTTTTGAGGTTGGTCTATCTCAGGATTGAATTCATCTTCATCGGTTTTTTGTCTAAACTTTCATCTGATGATTGCTGTTGGATGGTGTTAAGAAAAGTTGGAGGAATAGGGATTCCTGGTTCATGTGATACAGGTCGTTTAGCAGAAGGTAAATCAGGATATTGAATATTGTGTGAATTTTTTGAATTGAAACCCTTGATATATCAGGAGCAAAAGAAGCAGTCGTCATGATTTTTTGGTTCCCTCCATACCATAGGAATGGCGAAAAGTAAAGAGTTACGTGTACCTTTTGTCCATTTTCTCAGTAGTTTGAAAGCACACTTTGTGTGAAGCTCAAGGTTTGTCCTGATCACCAAACTTTACAAGCACCAGTAAGGTATTTGTTTGGGCTAGTATATAATCTCACAAGGTTTTTTCAATTTTGTGAAAATTTTGACGTGATGGGCAGTGTTACGATTCAAATGAAATTAACATAATAATGTATTAAAATATTTTCTATCGAATTATCAAGTATTTTAAAGAAATAATTTTAATTCAATTTACGAAATATCAATAAGGTATTTGTTTGCACTTGTACATATCTCACTAGGTTTTTTTTTTAATTTTGTGAAAAATTTGGACGTGATGGGCTTAAACCGAATTCGTATTCAGAATCAGCGTACCCGTATTAGCTAAGGACACACATGTCAAACTCAAAACACTAAAAATCATGTCGGCCTGTGTAATTATTTTCCTATAATTGCCTTAGTAGTCGTAGTCGGTGCGTTTTGATTTGGTTTGAGTCTTCTTGCAAACTCTCTCTGATGACGGGTAGACCCAGAAACACGTATAAGAGAATGGCAAGTGACTCAGATTAAATCGAAACACAACCGTCATTTATTTAATAATGATAGTCTTTTATACAATCGTAAGCAATTTTTGTGTGTACGTATATTCCACTGCTATGGATTCTTAAATCCGGTCCTGATGCGTCGCTCGGGACAAACCGCCAACGTGGTTCGCCGTTATCCCGTAAGAAATACATTGTCTATCTTTCATATACTGCATTCTGTGGCTTATACTATAGACATTGATTATAAACCATTACCTAGATAGCTCACCTCGTGATGACCGAAAGACGTATCAAACACTAGATGGCGTTACTCGAAAACCGTATCGAGATTCTCATTCTCTCTCTGACTTGCGAATTGATAGGAGTGGTGTCAGGGCCGAACTTACCCTATAAGCGTATTATCTGTGTCTAGTGTTGTGACAAGTTATAGCGAAATTTTATAAAAAAAAAGGACTCACATTTTAGATAAAATGGCCTGTGTAACGCATAAATGTGTTTACGCGGGATGTTTTGAAAGAAACGAATTTTTTCCAACTCAGTTGCCTCAGCAATATCAACAGCAATAGCTATAGGGCAGTTACACACTAAAACGGGTCCTCATACTGCCGATTTTTTGAAAATTATAAATAATATTTTTGATGGTCTTACAGCAAATATTGTAGTGATAGTAATCCAAACAGAAAGCCAATGTCAACTTTAAGCAAGTCAACTGAAAACTTAAAAGCAGCTTTAGAATATTTTAAAAAAATTAAAGTTTTTGAAAATCAGCAAGAAAGAAATAATATTCACTGTCTACACGGCTTTCAGTGGACAATTTTGTCAGTTTTATGTTTGTGGGAGGAACTTCAAAAATATAATGTATCATATCTTTTAACATCTTTTCTGAACCAAGATCCTCTAGAAAATTTTTTCTCTATTGTGCGCAATAGGGTGGTTACAATGCAACACCTAGTGTTAGTCACTTAAGAATTGCCATTAAGCATAACACAAATATTAAACTAAAAATTGCTTTAGATAATGGAAATTGTGAAATAGCACAAACTGATAATTTAGATTTAACCCACGAAGTAACTAGCGTCGAAATATCTGACGAAGTAACTAGCGTCGAAATATCTGACGAGTCTATTGAAACCCAAAATTCGACAAATAAACAGCAAAAAATAATTCAACAGACTGACAGCCACAACAGTAAACAAACCAGAAACGTCACAAATTGTACTTAAAATAAATATGAAAACCTTTTTTTTCTACCTATATCTTTTGTTTGTTAAAAAATATTAATTCTTCTCAAGAACCTTCATTTTTATAACACTTTGATATAAATATGTACGTTTTCTCAGAAAATTCTTCTCGACTTTTAATAATAAAATGTTTCGATATTGTCAATAATGAAAGTACTTCTTGAGAACAAGAAATAATAAATAATCTTTTTTCCTAAAATTTTAATTTTACAATCTTAGTTTGAAAAGAATTAACATTCAAATATACTTATTTACTTTGTTTTAAAATATGATCTAATTAGTGATGTTATAAACTTTCTAATCCTGTCCGTTTATCAGCTTTTACCTATTGGTCCTAGGCAGATGGCCCTCAACTATTTATGTATTGGAAATTCCCTGTCATTTTATCAAGATATTAAGTACTTACATTATTCATTTTTAACGTTGGTAATTTGTGGTATTTTGTCAAAGTCAAAATCGATTGCATTTGGTACTCACCACTACTTGCTTTTAAAACCACCTCTATACAATTTTTTATTTTGCACAGAATATGATTGACTTCTTGACACCAAAAATCACAAAGAGTAAAAAAACGTAGGCTTTGCTTTTCTGAATATTTTGGTCATAACTTTGCTTACTCTTTATGCAAGAAACTTAACAAAAATAAACCTTTTTTAAACACTTTAAAAAAGTTGTAATGAGTTTTCGTCGAAAAGTGCTTTAGTTTTTTATTATTTCACGTTGAAGTATTCAACATGGAATTTGACAAATAAGAACCTATTTTTCAATAACTCGAAAAGTATTGACTTGGTAAAAAAATTTGAAAAGTTACAAAAAAGTAATTTACATGAGATGTAATTTATCACTGCTAATTTTATTATGTTTTTTATATTTTGTTATTTTTTTGTATTGTGTTGATAAATAAATAATTTTTAGAAAACCTTTACTGTTTTTATTAATCAATTTTTAGCGTTTTTTCTGAAGTAAAATCGGAATTTCATAATATAGATTACAAGCACGTTAAAATTATTTGTGAAAATGCTGAGTGCCATCCCTATATCGTCCTCTATTACACTAGAGAATTGGCGGAGCATGGAACTTAAATTTATTTTTCAATCTTGGCAAAAATATTTCAATGAATGTCGCCACCATACAGTCAGGTAGTACTTAGGCGTGAGGGGTAAAGAGGTGTAAGTGGGCGGAGTTTAACACTGAATTCGTTTTTACCTTAGAGTAAGCTATCTAGGTAGTGGTTTATAATCAATGCTATAGACTAATAAAACTGTTCATAGAATTGTTCTTATCTATATTTATTCTTTTATCGTTTATTTTTTTTTTTCATTGAGTATGATAATAACTTTATTTTATAAATTTAATGGAAGTAATTAAATAAAAACCAGTTTAACAATAATAAATTATTTATATTTACATATAACATACGTGAGAAAAATCAATAAAATGTACATCAAATAAGTATAATACAAACATATGGAACATTAAGATTAGAAAAGCAAATATAGAATATATAAAAATTTAAATTATTTCTATAATTAAAAATTTTACTAGATGTACTAAAAAGCTGTAAACGAACAACAATGTAAATATGAAAATCGATTAAAAAATGTTATAATTCGGAATTAAATTGATTGACTGAATTCGTATACATACTTTCTAAAAAGAAATTCTTTGTTTTTAACAGTTTTTGTTTAGAAAAGTTGTTTTTATACATGCTATTTTCTGGCTCGTTATGCAAAATATTGTTATACCTTAAGAAAACCACGCTCAGTGAAAGCACAGGTGTTCTCATAAAGAACATACTGTAAAACTGTTTCTAATAAAGAACATACTGTTTTAACTGGATAATTGCTCGCCAACGGCATAAAAACCTGTAACCGCTCTATTCTATGAAACGTGAGAAACGAATAATAGGATTTGTTAGAATCTTATGTAAGACTTTGGAAAACAAAAAAAAACAACTTTCTGTCTCTAGTCGTGCTTACTGTGACGAGAATTTCAATTAAAATTATCTATTAATTATTATTTTCGGACTCGAAAAGTATAAGTAAAGCAATTTACCTTATTAAAATTACTTTAAGGTAAAAATTAGATGAGTGATACGCAATATTATCCCACATATTAAAAAAAATATATCTATCGACGCATTTAAGTTAAGCTTTTTTTGAAAGTATCTATTGACTTTTGAAAAACAGAATTTTATCAAAATATCTCAGAAGGGGATAATTATAATACTATTTAAGAGTGTATGGATTGTTTGATTACTGCTTAACTGGTGTTTAATGTCATACAGCAATCGCTAACTACGTTGTTCAAGTAAATTTAAGTCCAGTAACTCTAGGCAAAAATACGTAATTTGGCGCAGCTCATCATGACGGATGCTGTAATTAAATTTTTAAACTTATACAAAAACTGTTAAAAAGATAATACTCTCTACATCAATATAAGTGTCAATAAAAAGGTAAAGAAGTTTCTGTCGATATTATGAGTGCATATATATTAAAAATCTTAATTTGCTGTTAAAAAAAGATATGTAAATAAATAATAAAAATAATGCAAAATAAAGTATTTTGAATGACAATGATAACCACATTTCTTTACTTATTAGTTCATGATTTCTAAGAGACCGGTGTGTGTTGGCATTGGATTAATGCATATATGAGTGAATTACAAAAATTAAGTACATATATTTACTACTTTCTTAAATCCTACAATATAATTGCCTATATCTGCTTTTTGGACAAATTTTTCATTATCTATCTGTTCGACGCAAATAGAATACAAGCGAATCAATAAAATCATTAGAAAAAAGTGCAGGGAGGCGAAAGAAAACTGGATGTCAACAAAATGCTTAGAAATCAAACAACTTCAGGAAAAATACGACACCTTTAATATCCATAAAAAAGTAAAAGAAATGACAGGTAGACACAAAAAGAGACAAGCAACAATATTAAAAAATGATAATAACGAAATAATTATGGGTACAGAAGACAAACCAGAGAGATGGAAAGAATACATACAAACTCTTTTTGACGACGATAGACCTTGTTCTCCACCATCCACAGATAATCGAATAAATGAGAAAGGCCCAGAAATAACCAAAAAAGAAGTGATCACGCAGTAAAATCTCAGAAAGATGGAAAAGCCATCGGTCCAGACAATATCAATGTCGAAATACTAAAACTAATTGCAGATAAAGAAAGTAAAAGCCTAGACTTAATAACAGCACTATTCAATAAGATATATAACACGAGTAAAACAGACCGGCTAAAATCAACATTCGTAGCCTTACCAAAAAAATCGAATTCTTCACAATGCGATGATTATCGAATATTAAGCTTGATGTCTGATGTCCTTAACACGTTGCCTGCGTCTCGGTCTATGTGACCGAGAAAAAATTGCTCTGCACGCCAGCGAGGTCTATTTGACCGAGAATTTTAATGTAACTGTGATGCCGTCTCGGTGACTATGGCGTGAACGGAAAGTATTAACAAAATCCTCTACGGCAGGCAACGTGTTAAAAAATTTTCTCAGAATTATCCATACACGAATTTACAAGATGTGCGAGTTCCAGATGAATGACACTCAATTCGGATTTCGAAACGGATTGGGAACACGAGAGGCTCTTTTTGCTTTAAATATGTTAACGCAACGATGCAGACATGAATGTAGATGTATATGCATGTTTTATTGACTATTGAAAAGCATTTGACTGCGTTAACCATGAAAAGATGATCGATATTCTGAGAACAACTGGAGTTGACGAACAAAACTTGGGAATTATCTCAGAATTGTACTGGCACCAAACGGTAACAATTGAAATAGAGCACACAACATCCGAAGATATACAAATCCGACGAGAAGTGAGGCAGGGTTGCGTCTTATCACCGCTACTATTTAATTTGTATTCAGAGTTTATATTCACACAAGCATTAGACGAGGTCCAAGGCGGAATTAAGATTAAAGGAATCAGCAAGAACTACAAAATATAATAAATGCGGTAGTTCACCACAGCGAAATGTTCGGTTTACATCTAAACGTTTGCAAAACTAAAACGTTAGTATTTTCAAAGACACAAATAAACGTACACTTCATCTAATTTACATATCGATAACACGAAATATTTAGGCGGTAGGTGTGTTCTTTTTTAGAATCACTTTACCGAGAACACTGGCATTACAGCCGCTAGACAAATTTTATTATATACGCGTAGAAATAATATTTAAAAATTTCTATTAATGTTAACTTAAAGAAATACACAATAATATGTTTCATTTAATTTTTATAAATGCATTATAAAGCGTTTTTATGAAGAACATTTGTTCTTCAGAACAGACGGAACAGACTGTAACTGTAATCGAACGAAGGTGAAATTTTGGCATAAATTGGTAACACTTATTTGACAGTTATGGTGTTGACACTTTTTGTACTTTATTATTTTGAATTTTAAAGTGAATACCTCTTGTTTTATATTTTTACCTACTTAATAAAATCTGTCCTTTTTAGAACAAAATTACTGTGTTTTCTTTCAAAAATGTCACGTAAGAATTTAAATAGTCGTTGTAAAGACTTTTTAGAACAAAATTAGTGTATTTTATTTCAAAAATGTCACGTAAGAATTTAAATAGTCGTTGTAAAGAGATGGTAATACTTTTGCAATAATTATGTGATCTATTTGATTTAAAATGGAGTCAGGATTTTTTTATACTTTGACAACTATGTCAACTTCGATCTATGACGTAGATAATGACGTGCATCGATATGTAAATTAGATGAAGTATACATGTATATGCCACGGGTCAAATAATAGAACAGGTAAATTCCATAAAATATTTGGGAGTAAATATCAATAGTCAGTGTAATTAAAAAAAAGAAATCCTATCAAGAATCGAACAAGTAAGGAAGACATTCATGAGCATGAAAACATTTATTACAAGATCAGACCTTAGTCTGTAGCTTAGAATCCGAATGATCAGATGTTACGTTTTTTCTGTCTTACTATATGGCTGTGAAAGGTGGACAGTGGACTCTGAAATAGAAAAAAGAATAGATGCCTTTGAGATGTATGTATACAGACGAATGTTGAGAATTCCATGGGTACAAAGAGTTACTAATGTTGAGGTACTTCATCGCATGTGTAAACAAAAAAAAAATACTAAGAATAATCAAAGAGAGAAAAATGCAATACTTGGGTCATTTGTTGAGAGGCGAAAGATATGAATTACTTCAAGTTATACTAGAAGGAAAAGTACAGGGCAAAAGCTCAGTAGAAAGACGCCAGAGCTCGTGGCTGAAAGACCTGAGGAGATGGTTCGACCGCTCATCCACAGAAATCTTTCGCGCAGAAGTTTCCAAAACTACAATTGACATTTTTTTACGTCCCTCCATTGATATAGGTTCTTCGTTATTTTTATACCTTGATAGTGGAACACCAATCGTTGCAGGAAAGTGGCTGATGTATGTTGTTTGATAAAAAGATTTTTTCAAAGATATGTCTAAAGTAGAATGTTTCTTGCAGAGTATTTTTATTACATATCTACATTTTTAACTTTTTATTATTGACACATTTGCCCTATGAGCTAAACAATTCATTCGGAGTACTTCTGTCTTTAACAGAACATTTCAAAAGTACCTACGGTCCTTTTATCTTATTTTTTAAAGTCGACCGTTTAACTTGAACGAATCTCATGTTGGTTACTTCTTTAAATTTTTTTGTTTATTGTAATCTGTTAATCTGTTATTCGTAGATATCTTGCAACGTTATAAATGTCACATGTTCGTTATTTTTTTTTTAATAATTATTTTATTTAAATTTCTTTTGATTTTATTCATTTATTAACTTTCTTTTTTGTTTTACTATTTTTCTTCTAAAAATATTTTGGCGCTCAACTTTCTATATACTAAATATTCTATCATTATCTAAATTCCAATTTTAAACTTTCACTTATTTCGATTCTATTTACGGTATTCACACCCATATCTACTCCATTCTATTATATGCCATAGACATATATAAAATGTTTATGTCCCACTCCAAATGACAAAATATATTGGTTATTCTTGACTTCTAGCATGTCAGTTTTCGCTTGAATGGAAGGGAATGTTTTTGTGCATATCGTTCATCTATAAAAAGACATGTTTAGCTTCAAAATCCATTTATATTGTTAAATCTTCTCTGGAGTCAGCACAAATTTTATTTCATATTTGTAGTTGATCATTTTTCTACATATCTGTATTTTTATAATTTACTCTTTTTGACTTTGTCTGTTTTTGTTTTTTATACAAAGCCATACTTTATTTCTAACTTTAGTATTCCTTTGTATATGCATGTAGGATCTTTATTTAGATCATTTTAACTAATTTATTTCAACCATAACTATATTCATTTAATTATACTTGCCTTCAGCTATGTCCTTACAAAAAAAATTGTTTTCTTTTTGAAAACTTATTCAGACGATAATACAAGGTTTCTCATTTTAGTTTTTTGGCCTAAATAAACTTTTCTTGTTCCCTCTTATTGGGTGGAACTTGCTAAAGCCTCGTAGTGTACTATACATGGGATGACCACTGCAGCAGAGTAGATATCATGCAGGCAGACAATGGGTTCAATCCCCAGCATCTCCACCAACTTAAAATTTACTCATTCAGCTACAAACCATCCAACCAGCATCTGCAGCCATCAATAAGTTATCCCATCAACTATAGTTAGCCACAAATATAAGCCATAAGTATCAATTTAAACATTTTTTGTAAAGCTATAGGAAGAATTTACTTTGGTGATATTAAAATTTCATTTAATTTTTTTCAATGTACAATAAATATGATTAGTTAATATCTTGTTTTTTTTTTGTACCAGCCAAACTCATTTTTCAGATTTGCAATTAAGATAAGATGTTCACACTGCTAAGAGACTGAGCTAGACGGAGCGAAAACAATTGGCTCCCAAAGAATTTGGAGATTTATTGTTATACATGGGCTCCCAACTTTCAGAGGGTAGTTTATTGTTAGAGTGGAGTATACCTGCTTTTTATGCCGAATAATGCAGGTTCGATTCCCTAGGTCGCTCATTTGAAGACCCTGGCAAACCACGAAATCGTAATATGTCTAGTAGTACAGCTTCTTCAACTTATCAGCAGATATCAGTATATCAGCAGAAGAGCTAAATACGCTCCATTAGGGTATCTCACATTAAAAAGTGTCAATAGAAAACTTTACTTAAAATGCTAATAGTTTTAACTGTGTATCTTTTAGTGTTTGAGTTCTAAATTGAACTTAAAGTTTATATGTATTTAATATAAAAAATAGAATACACAAAATTTTTCTTAATAAAATTAAACCAAAACTCAAATTCCCAAAATTACCAGCTAAATACATATATGAGAAAATTTAATTGAAAAGCGGAATTAATTATTTTACTAACAACATTTACGAAAAATTTGTCCCGCCAATTGACACTCCAAGCCCAATTTTTGTATGATTCAATTAATTGTAGATTTCGTGTTGAAACACCAAAAATGTACCTTTTAGAACAGTTAAACCCGAATCCCAAATGTGTGAATATATAAATTTTAACTAACACCACATATATATTGACTATCTACTTACAACGAAGTTTTAAAAATAGAAAGAATCTCTTTTTATAGCACAAAAATATAATCGCTACTTTACAACCAGACTTTTTACTGTATGTACTTCACTAATCCTATCACAGTCCTAATATCATTTGTAATCTTACAGAACTTCCAAATAAATATTGACATAAATTAATTATTTATCATCTAATATAATACTTAAAAGGGCGACAAATTTAACTTAGATAATTACAAAAATTCATATGGAGCGAATATGTAGGTCCCCAACATAGATCATAATATGGCTTATAATAAACAATATCATAATTTATAAATAAACTAATTTCCTTTTCTAGTTTCTTGCAGTTTCATAATTTTCTCCCAAATTTGAATACTAAATCTTAACGCATCATCAATCATTTTATATTTTTAGATTTTTGCCAGACTAATCAATCATTTAATTTTTTCTGCATATATTCCTTTAAATTTTGACGAAATCCAATCAATCATGATACAACTTGGTAACACATCACCCTGCATGGAATGGTACCAGAAATGTAAATGATTTCTTCATTGATTATAAATATTTCGTGTTTTATTATGAAAATTAGTTAAGGTTCTTATTGCCGATTGATCATTTTCCTCAATAAAATCATCATAAGGTTTCGCTGTTAAACGTATTGTATTATGCATCCTAGTGCGTTTGCTTTACAACACAATTCTTTATTGTGAAGTTTTTCAGATCATACTACATGTTTCCTTCGCACATCTTTACAACTGAATACATAATATATCCCCACTGTCTTGAATAATCTTTTGTCTATTAACAATTTGCTGTCTATTGCTAGCTTAAGGCTGTCCTAACAGCTCTTAACATTGATAATAAACTAGAGCGGAATATATGCAAAGTGCATGTAGATATATTGCATATTTTTGCTCATTTCAAACAACATTGCATATTTAAGCTAAACACGATTTATTTTGCATCTTTTAAAATTATTTTTTTTCTCTTAGTTGGAATTTTAAAACTTAATATAAACGAGCTTATTATCTATCTGGACTTTCCCATTAATACCTGAATTTAATAACTATGGTTTTTCAAAAAAAAATATTATTTTATTAGCGTAGCAAGTCGTAGATACCTACATGATTTTAACACGTTGCCTGCCGTAGAGGATTCTGTAATACTTTCCGTTTACGCTATAGTGACCGAGCCGGCACAACAGTTACATTAAAATTCTTGGTCAATAGACCTCACTAGCGTGCAGGGCAATTTTTTTCTCGATCACATAAACCGAGACGGCAGGCAATGTGTTAAGGGTCTAATTATTTTGTCAGTTTCCGATAAACATTTCTTTAAAATAAACGCTGTATCTTTAGTGTTTGTGAAGTGTTTGGTATATATTAAATTTAAATATGTCTACCATCCAATAAAGAGCTTGGATATATTCTCTGCTTTCTTTTTGCCAAAAGAAATAAAAGGTGAAATTTGTTTAATATTTTTATCAGATGCCGATGCGTATATGATAAAGGTAGGACAAAATTTGAAAATATTTTATCCAAATATGGTATACGTCACTTGTCTTCTACATGGCATAAACAGAGTAGTAGAAGTTCTTAGAAGTGAATTTAATTTAGTCAATAAATTAATTTCAAACGTTAAAAAAGGATTTTTGAAAGCACCTTTATGTGTGCAAATCTAAAAAGAAAAATTACCAGGTGTAAGTTTGCCTCTAGAGTCCGTAATGACAAGATGGATTAATGCAGCAATTTTCTACGCAAATCTTTTTGATGCCATAAAAGACGTTGTATTAGATATTCAAAATGACTCACAGTGTTTAACTGAAAGTCAAGAACTTTTAAATAATGTACAAATTGCTAAAGAACTTAAGTTTATAAAAGTTAATTTTAGTTTTTTACCAGAACTAATAAAGTCATTATAATAAAGAAATTTACAATTAAATGATTCGGTTAATCTTGTTAACTTTTTCTGCTCGTCGTCAAAAAATTCCCTCAAATACAGCGATTAAAATTAGAAATAAAATAGAAAATGTATTAGAAAAAAATGAAGGAAAGTTAGACGCATTTTTAAAGGAAACTTTTCTGAAGATCTTACAACTTGGCAAATTAGTTTACTGCCTAAATTAAAATATTGTCCTATAACGTCAGTACGTATAGAACGAATTTTTCTGTATCCAAACACATTTTTAGTAATAGAAGGCAAAAGTTTTTAGTTAAAAATTTTGAAAATATTTAATTATAAATTCTTACTGAAATATTTTAGATACTTAATTATAATATCAGTTTTTGTGTGACATTTTAATTTGATTTGTTTTTATGTGAAAAGTAAATATGTATTATGTTTATATTTAATATTTTGTTTTATTTTTGTGTATATTTAATATGCGTTTGCATATTTAGGTACATTTAGGAAAAATAGTAGCTAAAGCATATATTATTGCACATATTTTGGTAATGTTGCGTTACATATATTCCGCTCTCTAGTGATACCATTTGAATTTTGATATTTTTTTCTTTATAATGCGTTTTTCTTCGTCTTCTCTCACGAAACTGCTTATACCTTTCTTATTTTTATTTTTCTCCTACTCATTTCTTATAGTTATTTCAGTATTGCGATAATTCATTTATCTGTTGAGATATTTTTCCTTTGTCTCTTCTGTTATATAGAGCTAGTCTATCTATCTTGTCTTCCCTTCTGTTTCTTCTTTAATATATTTCTTTTAATGTTTATGCATGTTTTGTAGGCATATATTAAGGTTAAGAAGGATACCTTGTCATACTCTTTTAATTATTTTGTTCTGAAGCTATTTTCTGGTGGCATCGTAATGCAAATACTGTTTTTACTGGGAATAAACCACAATTTTACTTTAAAATCAGTTTAGTTTTACGTTTATATATAAATAATAAATAATCTTTCAATTATTTATACTATGTCTCTGTCTATTTCTTTTTTCCGTAAATTATATTATTTTAATTGTAAATTTTATTTATTTTCTTCTTGTCTTTAATATTTCTACATTCCTTTTTTCTTTTTTGATACGATTACTCTCAGGAACTCAAATTTTTATCTTCAATCTCCAACAGTATCATATGCGGCTTAAGTATTTATAAACGTGAGATAGAGATCTTCTCCTATTACATTTTTCTTAGCAATTATAGATATCATCTTTTCCGCTTGTTCTTTTAGTAATTTCCCTTCGAATTCTTTTCCTTTTCTTTGTGTTTATTTGCTTTTCTATTATCCCAATACGGGTTTTTTCATGATTTTTATCCAGTGGAAAGCCAGAAATTATCACCCTATTTTTTTGTTCCACTGTACCAAATGGTGTTCGATTACTTAGTGTTTGTTAGTAAAGTTAATGTGCATTCATTTGTCTCACTTCGTCCGATTTTACGTTTCTTAGATCGTTTGGTTTATAATTATTGTTTGGCAGAATCGAATCCTTATTTACCTTGATAAATATTGTGTCATCCTAAAATATGCCAAATGTTTCACGGTACATTTTCTGAATATCATTGTTGTCCAGTAAATACACCATGTATCCAAGGAGGTTTCCATGTGGCACTTATTGGCGTCCTCTTTGGTCTCGTCCAATTTATTTGTCGCAGGAAATCAGTTCGCATTAATCTTCTTTGGTTCTGCATTGGTTATGTGACTTGGTATCTTCTGCAATTTTCCTCCATTTTTTTTTCTGTTTCTGGATATATCTCTCCAGACTTTGATTAAAAACTTTCCAATTAACTCAATTATTTGGCCCAATCTATTTTTAAGTTTTCTTCTTGGTGTTCCTATCACTGGTTTCCACTGGGTGATTTTCTTGATAACTTGTTTCTGGTCCTCTCCTTTCTAGATGTTCCATCGACTTCATAATATCTTTGTGTGTTGATAAACCAATCATTGTTGAAAAATTTCATCAGCTTTCAATATGTGATTACTCGATTCAATTCTGATCTGTAAATTTTCAGTTTTGTTTATTTGGTGGGCCGCTTATTTTTGAATAAGTTGTTGTATTTCTATTAAGTTGTCTGTATGCATTGGTTAGTTTCTTTACTAATTAATTAATTAATTAAGCGTTTAATAGATAATAAACTCTATACCTCCATGGATCAATAATATACAAACATAATCCGATAATATACTCATTCTTTTCACTATAAACGCTTATTGTTTTTATGAAATTGATTAAGTACAAAGTACAGTAAATTCGTCTGGTGCATCGTGTTATAATATTATCATTTATGAATAAAAGGGTAAATTTAGGAAAATTTTATTTAGGAAATATTAATTTAAATTCGGATTTCTGTAAATGCTGCCCTTATTTTGCTATAAAAAATAAATAAATTAGAAAAAGGCAAGAATGTTAAGCGAGGTTATAATCATTAGCCACCTTAGTCAGGTATGTTTAAATTTCGTAAAGAATCATTGTTAAAATCGTACATTAGAATTTTTTCAAGATCCGAAAAATGATAAAATAATCTCAAATGTAAACAATTTACCCTTTTTTCATAATATTTGAATTTAACTACAATACAGTCATGTTCACAATATTTATCTAATATGGAATTTGGTTCTGGTAATACTGTATCATGTCATATGTACGAGTCCTGAAGTTCAAGAAGCTGTTTCTGATTATCTGTAGCATATAATTTGCAGCCTCTTTATCGTTGACTCCTGGACTGAAACGACCTCGAAGCAACTTAATAGTTTGGCCTCTGAAACACGGAAGGCCCGTGTCTAGCATTAGAGAGACTAGTGATATGATTGCTTCACAATGCGGTCTAAAAAATAAGAATATTATAATTAATTATTAGGATAGATTTATTAAGAAAATAGAGTCACCGAAAAAAATCGTAATTAGAACAGGCTTTGGAATAAGCGTTCCTTCTTTTGGATAATTACCTAATCAATCCCACACAAGAAATTAAAAATAAATATTACATAACCTAACTTGCATATACAATCACCTGAGTTCTTTAACACACAAATAAAAAATATAATTTTTAAATAAAACCATCGGTCTAACCATACTTGACCATCAACCATCAATATCAAACAATAGCAAACCACAAATGTCTGTGATCTTAAATTACGATTTTTTTTTTCGGTGGCTCTAAATAATAAACAAACATACCAGGGTGTGTTGAGGAGTTACTAATATAGATAAACCGTAATATAACAATATAGCACCATTAAGTAGTGAGACAGGAGGCAGGCATTAACTTATTGATAAGCTGCTAAAAGCCCGCGCCCCGTTAATTTGGCCAATCCGTACCTCCAAAAACCAGATTTAGAATGGAAAATTATTCCCTATGTTCCACATATTAATTTTTCTTTTTTATTGTTACATATCTAGTAATGATCTTGGCTAGAGTGTACTTACCGTACTGCGAGGTATGCTTGGACACATAAATCTGAGAACCACTTGAAAGGTGCAGCTTCCATTTTCCCACCCATTATCATAACCATTTCGTCTGTTAGTTTTATGTCGGGTTCGAAACCCAGATTTCCTCCGGGAGAAGATTCAAACATAAACCCAAAGTCTGAAAATAAACAAATATTAAAGCGTCAGTTTGTTCTATACAATTTTTCCAAAATCATTTCAAATATATTTACGTCTCAAAATCTACTTAAAAATATTTTGTACTACGAGATTTAAAGATTTGTAAAGTGTAGTTAAAAAAAACTACAACAAATGCCAATTATCTATATTTTTCTGTTTATTTATGATTACAATCTGGCCACAAATGACTAATCAATTTTAATATATTCTAAATTACTAAAGCTGCTTGAAATCAAGAGTTTACCCTATGGCATTTTCTTAATCTACTCTGATATATAATGCACTAATGTTAACATGCATCACGCGCACAAGCACTATGCTCTGCTTTTTCACTGCCACTTAAACTAATTCGAAGGGCTTTATCCACTTCAGTCTTCTAGTTAACCCTTTGTTGTCAAGGAACTGGATTGCTTCAACATTCACATGGTTATGAAGTCGTTTTTTATGATTTTCAGCCGTCTTCTTGATAATTGTAGCCACAGTTTCCATACCCAGGTTCTTATGGAGGTCGCTGATCCTCACGTACCAAGATGCATTCACAATGTTTCTTAGTACTTTATTTTGAAATTTCTTGATTATTTCTATAATACTTTTTTTGGCACACTCCAGAGGTGGCTAACATAAGCCCAAATAGGTCGTAGTATTTTTTTATAAAGTAAAAGCCTGTTGTATCTAGATGTAATATCCAAGAATCTAATACATTTTTTTGTATCTTATGCCAAGTTCTTCCCTTTTTTTCTTAACATGGACTTTCCAGCATATCCAAATATGTACATCTCCATACAGAATTTGCTTAAATCTTAAGGTTATAGAATCGATACCTTCAATTACTTACTCATTTTTTTTCGGATTTGAGATGTCTGCAATATCGTAAACACTAACCGTTTTATGAATTTAATAAACACTTACCAATGTGTATAATATGCCCATCAGTATCTAACATAATGTTGCCGTTGTGTCTATCTTTGATTTGTAAAAGAAATCCGATAACACTATATGCTGCCATTGAAATAATAAAATTTCTTCTAGCATTTTGGAATTCTCTGGTACTTTCATCACCATATTTTTTCAAGAAATATTCATACATTCCGATATCAGTCTGTCTACCTAGCTGATCTCTTGATTTGGCATTGGGAACACATTCTATGACGCCACACTAAAAAAAATGCCATGGTTAGTGCTAGAGACTGTGAAAACCTCAAATTTTCTAATATACTTTCAGAATTATTAGATTTTTAAAATAGAAAATTCACAATATAGGAGATAAATCAACAAAGTTTTACTTTATAAGGCATTTGCTATATTAATAGTATTTTATTTGCATTTTAGTATTTCAGTGCTTCAAATAATCTAACCAAATTAATGATTATTTTAATTATTCTATACTTACCCCTGGAGCTGTAGCTACTACTCTATAAGGAAACAAGTACAATTCTAATCCAACCGTTTGAAAGATATTTTTAAATATTCCAATAACTTGTAACGCCAACATATCTTGCCTGACATCGTCTCCAACTTTGAAAATAGCAGCTTGCCACATTTCAGGACCCATACTCTGATCTTTAGCCTAAAAATTATATTATATAACCAAAAAGGATTTTACAATACTTGCGACTATAGTTCTATTTGACTAGATACTATATAATGACTATACTAAATTCACAATCAAGATGCACTAGAAATAAACAAACCAAGACACTTAAATGTGACGAGGAACACTCCCGAATCATGATTTACAATGTATAAACTTTGTAAATCACGATTTGGGAATTATACAATGTATATACATAAATAGCTATATCAAGAAATACAAAAGTAAAACTCTACAAAACAATAATACGCCCAGTCCTAACATATGGTTCAGAAACATGGACTTTAACAAAAAGCAATGAAAACATGTTAGGATGTTTCGAAAGAAAAATGCTGAGGCGAATCTATGGAGCGGTAAATGAAAATGGTGTCTGAAGAAGACGATACAACTTCGAACTCTATAGAATACACCAGGAAACAGATATCGTAAAACACATTAAGATAGGACGTCTGAGGTGGGTAGGCCATGTAATGCGGATGGAGCAAACCGACCCAGCTAGAAAAACGCTCCTTGATAGACCTATTGGTCAAAGAAGAAGAGGAAGACCTAGAACAAGATTCCTAGATAACATAGACCAAGATATGAGAAATATGGAAATACGTGCTTGGCGGAGCACGTATGGATGGATACGTGGATGGATAGGGACGACTGGAAGAGAATTCTTGGGGAGGCTAGGACCCACACAGGGTTGTAAAGCCAAAATGATGATGATGATATATTGTAAATAATTATTTCAGAGTGCTCCTTGTAACATTTAACGTGTCTTAGTTTGTTTATTTCTACTGCATCTTGATTGTGAATTGAGATTAGACTAGACTCTATATAATGTTTCTGCAGCATATACGATTAGTCTTATGGTCGTTTTGTAGATTTTCATTTTTATGTTTCGGCTTATCTTCTTATTTCTAAACATTTTTTTATTTCTATAGAATTCTGTATTTCCCGCTTGAGTTCTTCTTTTTATATATATCTACAGTTTCATTTCTTCTGTTGACTAGTACTCCCAAATATTTGAATGTTTCAACCTATTCGAAACTGTGTGCATTTATTGTTAGTTCTGTCATTTGTGTCTTCTTTTTCTTGCATATTTCTTGGAATGTTTTTTTATGTGTTACTATGAGGTTTATATCGTCCGCATATCCTATTATTTGTACTGCATTCTTATTTATAGTTCCTGCGTTTGGCAGGTTTTTATTATCTCGTTTAGTGATAACATAAACAGTACCGTTGAGAGCGCCTCTCCTTGCCTTACTCCATTTTTTATTTTTATTATTTCTGTTTTTTATCTTCCGGTGTCTACTGTCGGTTGGGAATCTCGCATTGTCACTTCTTCATTCATTCATCATTCTTATAGTTTTATTTGGTATATTACTTGTAAGTCTCGGATTATTTTTCTTCTGCTTAGTTTGTCAAACGCCTGTTTAAAGTCTAGGAAAAATATATGTGTTTCTCCGTCGTACTCGTATGTTTTCTATCACTTGTTTTAGCGTATGTATAGCGTCTATCGTGGATCTTCCTTTTCTAGAACCGTACTGTGCTTTGTTCTGTATATAGTGTTAGTCTGTCTCTAATAATTATATCAGTCATTACTTTATATGTTCTTCTGCGCGTGCCATATCAGAATTATCCGAAGTTGGCGATCACCATTGCGCAGGCTTCTCGATTTTCTACAATATGGAATAATTGTCCCGCATTTGATATCCGAGTCCATTCACGAATGTTCCTCAACCAAGAAACCCGTTTCCTTCCTACACCTTTACGGCCCTCTAAGAATATTTTATATCGACTTCTCATTACTATATATCCCAGATAAGACATTTTTCGATGTTTAACAGTCTTTAGCAGTTCTCTATCTTTGTTGACGCTCCTTCGTACTTCTTCGTTAGTTTTCCTTGCTGTGCAAGCTATCTTCAGCATTTGTCTATGAACCCACATTCCAGTTCTTCAATTTTGTTCATGATCGATACTTTTAGCGTCCACACTTCTGCAATATACAAAAGTACGGACCAAACATAACACTTAACCATTCTTTGTCTTAGTTCCAAACTGAGATGATTACTGTATCATCTGCATATATCTAATCATATTAAGTAGTTCCTCATTGATTTTTATTCCATATGGTTGTCTCTCAAGTGCCTTTTTAAATAACTGTGTAGCGTTTTAAATTTGTTTTAACTATAAAATATTTATGTATAAAATTTTGTTGTACGCGCCTGTCGAGAGGAAATTTTTACGTTTATCTTTTGCAAAGGAATTTTAAAACGATCGATATGTTATGGCGTTTTAAGTTGAACGTTCCTAGAAAAAATATTGCAAGTCTTGTATTCATTTTTCTAAAACGCAATAACTCTGGAAATGTTTCAAGGTTGTTTGGCGAGAGTGATTTATTTTTGTTTGAGTTCGGTGACACGAACGGGCATCGGAAGAGAAGAAGTAAGTGGGAGTGATTTGCGTTTGGTTTGTAAATCGAACGAAGGTCAATTTTAGGTTTGGAGAAGCATTCAGTCTGAAAAGACGTGTGGCATTTTTAATCAGCAAAGCCGGCAATTTTGTTTAATGGCTTAAGTGTTCAAGATCGGCAAACTATAATTCGTCTACCGAACAGACGGATTAATAAAAATGCGTGATCTGCACGTGATTGTTGAAAAGCGACAGTCAAATTACTTACTTCGCAGAAGTTGTATCGGTCAGTTATCGGTATTGCATACAAGGGCGTACGTTAAGGTATTTTGAAGAAATATTGTGCTGTGTATTGTGTTATTGTGTTAATTGTATTTATTTTAATTACTATTTATAACTGGGAATAAGCCACAATTAAAGATAAAAATACGTTTATTGACGTTTCAATTTCCAATTCGGAAATCGTTCTCAAAATACAAACAGTAAATTTTTTTAAATTTAATTTTTTTTTAAATTTCAAACGAGCAACATTTGCTAAATTGGTTAAGGAAATTAACTTTCAGTAAGTAAAAATGTGTTACAAATGAATTACAATATCAATTACATAACGTTTTTTGTTTTAGTTTTATAACCAGAAAAAAGAATAGCATCTTAACAGAAAAAGATGAAATAATCTCCTGGAGACGTAGGTATCTACGCGAAATCAAAAAGTTGAGAGAGGAAGGGCGGAAGATTTATTATCTAGACGAAACCTGGGTAAATGCAGGTCAAACTACCAGCAAAATATGGGTGGATGAAAATATTAAAAATCCCAGACAAGCCTTTTTGGAGGGTCTGTCAACTGGGTTAAAATCTCCCTCTGGTAAAGGTAAACGTCTAATTATATTACATATTGGATCAGAGGATGGATTTGTAGCAAATAATGGTTTGTTGGTCTTTGAATCATGGCGATGGCGATTACCATGCAGATATGAATGCTGAGGTGTTCGAAAACTGGTTCAGAAATATTTTGCCACAATTAGCAAAAAACTCTGTAATAGTTATGGACAACGCTTCGTACCACAGTAGACGTATTGATAAATCCCCTACATCAGCTACAAAAAAGGCAGAAATACAAGCATGGTTAAATAGACACCGTATAGCCTTTACGGAAGATATGGTTAAAGCCGAATTGCTAACATTAGTAAAGGCCAATAAACCAGCTGACCGATATGTTACAGACGAAATGGCTGCAAGAAAAGAACAGTATGTTTTACGTTTGCCACCTTACCATTGTGAGTTTAACCCAATTGAGTTGATCTGGGCCCAAATCAAGGGAGAAGTGGCAAGAAACAACACCTCTTTTAAAATTGCTGATGTCAAACAGTGTTTTTATGAAGCAGTGCAAAATGTAACAGCACATAATTGGCAGAAGGCAATTGAGCACGTTAAAAAAGAGGAATCAAAAATGTGGGAGACTGATAGAATAATGGAAATCACTGTCGAACCATTAATTATTAATCTTAATGATGATTCCGAAACTTCCACTTCCGACAGCGAATAAAATTTCTTAAAATCGCAATCAATTGAGACCCAACATTCTTGCCCTTTGACAAGTGAAGAAATGGAGATCGCACTTAAAGACGTTTCACCGGAAAAAGACCTAGGTTTCGACGGCATCCACTCCGAATGCATACTCAATTGCATTCAGAATCCCACGGGAATTTAAACGTTCAAAATTCATAGCAATACTAGAACCAGATAAACCAGTTGATCACCCAAAAAAACTATCGACCAATTTCTTATAATATAAATCTTATAGTACTTGAAAGATTAATGTTTAAAAGAATCAGCCCAATGATCTGCAGCTTTTAACACAGTCTGACCAGAAGGAATGATTTATAGACTCTTACGTACTCTGCCTTGCAAATTCATCGCTAGACTAATAGAACATCACCGTCAAAGTATTTCAAGTAACTATGGTATTCGAAATAAGCAGCCCCAGAAAACTCAAAAATAGTCTACCGCAAGGCTCGTTACTCGCAATATTGCTTTATAGCCTTTATATCGCAGACATACCGATAACATCAACAAAGTTTAACTATGCTGATGACTGGGCTTTATTAACACCAACAAAATCACAAAAGAAGCTGAAGAGATTCTGACGGAAGACCTAGCGATTATAGGACATTACTTTCAAAAATGGAGACTTCGCCCCAATGACTCTAAAACTGAAGTAACTTACTTTCACCTAAACAACAATCTGGAGTCAAGAACACTACTTAACGTTCTTTTGATAACACATGACTCAACCACAATAAACATCCAAAATACCTAGACGTAGTTTTGGACAGAACGGTAAGCTTTAGAGAACATTTAAGTATAGTTGCTAAGAAGCTAAAAGCCAAAAATAACATAATTCAGAAGCTCTGCGGCACAAAATGGAGGCATCGGTATCTAGACTCAGGTCTTCAGGCTTAGCTATTATTTATTCTCTAGCTGAATATTGCATACCAATATGGATCAACAGTACTGATGTTCAAAGGATTGATATCCAGCTCACCCAAACCTACACCAACCCATTTCGAGTCTACTGCCCTCCAAGGTCGACTGCCCTCCAGAAAATCTCCAATACAAACCGCAGAATTAGCTGCAGCTACCGAGTTCAACATGACCACCAAATGAATCTATGAATGGTCGGAACCTGAACCAAATACAGTTATACCTTTCATCACAGAGACACCTCCTGAATTTGACCTATCACGTAAGACCGGGTGCACACTTTAAAGCATCAGTGGAGTAAGCTACCATTACGTACACATTTAAGTTTACATGTGTATAATGTCCACATTGCCTAAAGTTAGCCTATAGTATTTTGATTGCCATTTCTCCCCATTTGTTAAAGACACTTCCAGGTCTTATTGTTTACTTTTTAAGGAACTTCTATTATTTTTGTATTGCATTAAAAATTTTTAAGTTATAGTGTCAGATTGAGGTTATATTTTAAAGTTATATTTTAAAATTGTATTGTCCACTTCTACGCCAAATGCTAGAAATTGTTTAAAATTAACACTATATATATTTCCCGTACAGTCAAGCTTGCGTTATTTATATTTTAGCGGTATCTCAAGCTTTTATAAACGCTCCCAAATCATCCTATTGAAATTTACGGTTTTTTTTTTCATTACAATGTATATAACATATTGTTATAAAATCGATTATTTCAATTTTTGTCTGTATAATAACTTTTTATTTTATTTTTCTGGTACGTCACTGGTTCAATGCGAACGTATTCGTATAATAGGTTTCTTCCCAACAAGTGGCCGAACCGTCCAAAACTATGAACGAATAGTCGACCAGCGCAGTAAGGAGGATAGCACTAATGACAGTATTATTGTTCTCTCACTGACCAACTGTTTGCCACGAATTCTGACTAGTTTGACAGTTTGTAGGAATGATTATAATATTTCATAAGTTCACATGGTATTCACGTGATAACTCCGTCTGTTGGGTAGACAGGGTATAGTGGAAATTACTCTCTGTAATATGACAGATTAGAATAGAGTAACCACTGAATATTTAGAGGATTTGTGCAGTATACCAGAATATGGTAAATATTTAAAGCAGTACATAGGGTGTGCCACAATGTGCCGATGAGTTTTGCTTCCAACCTCGTTTGTCGTCTCTGATCGTCGTTGCAGACTATGGAGACAGTGTTCCTTTGTTCCTGTTTAAAAATTTTCCACCCAGCTTCTACCCCAGAGATGTTAGCAAGGTTTCCAGAAGTTTAAGTGTAAAATATGTGAATTAAAGGTAACATTTAATGTATAATTTTCCAAGTAAAATAGACATTTTTTTTCTAAGTAACAATAATTGCTTTCGTTTAAAATTTAAGAATCTATAATAATTAAAATTATATATATTAGGGCGTGGCTAAAAGATGTCATAATTATTCTGTCTTAAAATGTTGTGTTGACATATGACAGCTAGCTTTAATCTGTTTTTGTTGTGACAATTTTTTATTTGTTTGTAGAAAAGGTAGAAAACTTACGATATTTTCATTTATAAGGATATCCCTAATTTCAATAATCTATTTTGGCCACAGTGATAAATAACCTAGTAACCATTTTGAAAGATTTTATAGCAATCTCCATTGTAAGCAGATAGGATATGTAAGTTTTTTTCTTTCTAATTTTGTATTTTGGAACTATTAATATATTATATTTTTTTGTGCTATCTGTATTTTGGTAACTGTATGTTTGAGACAAAAATAAATGTTTGATTTATTTCTCTGATTTATTTTTATGTTTTTAGTTTAGAAAAGTCTCCTAACCCTTGTGTGTATTCTTGATTTTAGAAAAGAAGAACCTTTCTTTCTTCCAGCAGGAAGCCTTCTCGAAACGGCATCCGAATTGAAATGGCTAGAGGTATTTCTTGTTGTCATATTTTGCTCATTTTGTTCTAGGAGATTTATCTGTAAGTATCCCTTTTTATTGTTCTGAAGCTATTTTCTTGTGGCATTGTAAATTAATTACTATTAAACTGGGAATAAGCCACAATTAAAGATAAAAATACGTTTATTGACGTTTCAATTTCCACTTCGGAAATCGTTCTCAAAATACAAACAGTAAATTAAACAAATTTTGTTTTTTGTTACATAGTGAAAAATTCTTCTAATAATTTAATTTTATCTGACTCATTTATATTGACAATTCAGACATACATTATGCATTTTAAAGTAGACGACTTTAAAATGATATTGCCAATATTGTTGAGTTGCGCTCCTGGGACGACTTTACTTATAAGATAGTTCATTCGATTACATGAAATCAACTTTAACTTGAGAATATCCGTCAGAAAAAAATCATAGCATGTAATTCGTCTTTAAAAAGACAAACACGTGACATGATGGCAGTAAAGTTCTCCTGTTAGTGATTCCATAGTAAATTATGAGGGAAAAACCAGGAAAAAAACCTCATAATACTATCCCGACATTGTACGTATTTGTTCGTGAATTTAGTTTACCTTCAACAAACATCAAAATTCTGATTTTATATGTTACGTTATTTAAAAAACATAAATGATGTATCCTCTGTATGTTACTGACTTACTAATACTGGTATTTTCTTATTAATAACTTCCTCTTTCAATATTGGTAACCAGATCCTACTACATTCTGCCGAGGAATTTGCGACACAATTGGCCTCATTTAGCATAATTAGAGCCGCTTCTTTGATTTTTCTTTTTTTACCATCCGTTTCTTTTAGGACTACATTTGAATTATTCCATTGAACCCTATGTTCATTATCCCATGCGTGTTTACAGATTTGAGATCTATCAAATTCTCTATTTTTAATATAAGATTGATGTTCACTTATTCTAATATTTAATGGCCTTGATGATTCACCTAAATAAAACTGATCGCATTCACAAGGTATTTTATAAATGCAATTCTTTGTCCTTTCTTGTTCATTTTTAGGTTTGGTTTTGGACAAAATAGATCTCAACGTGTTTGTTGTTTTGAATGTTGTTGAAATGTTGAATTTATTTCCTATCCTTTTAAGTTTTTCTGATAGTCCTTTTATGTACGGTATTGTTATTTTCCTCATATTATTCCTTGTGTATGCTGTAGGATCTCGTTCTAAGTTGTTCTGTTCTATTCGATCGATTGTTGAAAATTCCTTATTTATAAATGATAAAGGATAATGATTTTTTAATAAAACAGATGTTAACAAATGTTTCTCCTCCAAGAACGAATTTTCGTTAGAACAAGTAATTTTGGCTCTATCGTATAAGGATTTAATTATTCCCTTTTTTACATTAATATTGTAAACGATAAAGAAGAGACAATAACATTTACCATGGAAAAGGAATATAATAACACGCTACTTTTCCTGGATGTTTTAATCTCTAAGAACGATACTGGATATGAGACTCAGGTGTATAGAAAACCAACACAAACCATAGATATTTAAATTTCAAATCAAATCACAACACTTCATCTTGTTCCGTGTTCGTTATTGGTTATCTGTCTTCTTCTTAATTCGCTTCTTGATATATTTCTTAGAAATACTTCTGACATTTTTCTGTTTTTATAGCTATATTAGCTGTCCGTTTTCGGTTACCTAGTTTTAAGTATTGGTACAACGGTTTTGAGTTGTGTCTTTTATTTTCTGTTTTTATCTCGTTCATACTTTCTTCTTTTTTTATTTTTTTTTCGATTTAAATACTTTCTTTTGCCTTTGATCTTTGTATTTTTCTCGTTCCTCTTCTCTGCTTCTGCCTTACCATTTCAATATTGTTTTATTCTTTTCTGTCCACTGCTAATTTTCACTCATCGTCAAACCAATTATTTATTCTTTTATTTTGCATTTTGCCAACCACTTTCTCTGCTGCATTGTTTATTCCTTATTTGATTTTTTTTCCACTGTTCCGCCATTTGTTGTTCTTTGAACTGCATCTCTGTATTTACTTCTTGTACAAATCTTCTTTTTACTTCTTTCTCTTTTAATTTATCTACGTCCCATTTTCTCTGTGCTTTTCGCCTTTTATTCTTCGTTGTTTTTATTTTACATTTTGTAATCACCAGCATATGGTCCGAATCGATTGTTTCTGTGTCTTTTTTATCAGTACATGATCTATTTGTTTTCCCTCATGACTTCCTGGACCCTTCCATGTTATTTTGTGTATGTCTTTGTGTTTATATCTCGGGCTACTTATGTCCATGTTTAATGCCGCTGCTAAATTACATAGTTTTTCTTTGTTGTGTCATGTATTGAGTTTTCACCTGCAACCTCTCTGAAGTAATTTTGTTTGCCTATTTGGGCGTTGAAATATCATGTAATGATTAGTATATCTTCTCCCGGGATTTTCTCGGCGTTTTCTTCTAGTGATTCATAGAACTGTTGTTTAGTCATCACTGTTTTTTGTGGGTGCATCTATCTTGTATTGTTTTAACTGTGTCGCTAGTTCTTCCATTTTTCTGTTTCCAGCAGCGTCCTCACGTTTCATGTTCCAATGATTTTTGTCATTCTCTTAATTATCTTTCTTTTTTTGTATTTTTCTTATTATTCTGAATATACCTTGACTCATTTTCCTCTTCGCAATATGTATAACTATTAAATAAGTTAAACAAGTTTGGAAAGCAATTATCTTAAAAAAAAAATAATAAAAAAGGGTAGGCGATAAAAATCATTAGGAAACGTCAAACTTGCCTTAAGTCTCACATTGTGTGGCTATTATTGTACTAATTTTTTATATCGACTCTCTTACTTAAAATATGTATTAATAAAAAATCTCCAAAAAAATATAAAACAAACTGTTAACATACTTACTTGGTTTGTTGATACAGCCATTGCTATACTTTCTAATTCATTAATACCACACCTGGTAACTTTAAACCTAGCAAGATATGGAGCTTTTGCTGCACTTTGCATAGGAGTTCCACTTTTATAATCTATATCAATCACCATTGCTTCAGGATTGCTGGGCAAATAACATCCCGACTGCACCTAAAACATAAAATAAGGATCGATGATAAAATTAAAATAATAAAGATAAAATAGAAATAAAAATAAAATTTGAAAGAGATCAATGAGTCGTTATATTACATCTAAATACATTCTATTTCTTATTCCAACTTACCTTTATTTTACTTAATGCTTCTAAACACGCCCTTTTCCTTTCAATACCTTTGGGGAAAGGTCTAATTTCACCAGAAATATTCGTAATTTTATCGAAGAAATCGAACTCTCTTTCATAGAACAGTTTGGCAGGTCCAGAGAGATCACTGACAATACTTCCGACTAAAGACTCCAAACTTTCGTAGATCACAGCTAAAAACATAGTTTATGAATATGTTAATATGAGAATGGAATAATAAGTGTTAATAATAAGAGAATAGTGTAACACGACCATAGACATATAATAGAAACAGACTGAGTGCTGTAATACAACCCCGTTACGTGGGAAGGTAACGTGGTCGATAAATCCGGTCCATTAGAAAGATATGAAGGGACTGCTTTGTGTTAGTTTTGCCTGACGCACTGGGGGAACGGGAGTGCATTGCAGCGCTCAGTTTATTTGTAATATATGTGTATGTGCACGACACAACTGTTTCATATTTTAAACATAACTTTAGTTTTAACTTTGCTTGATGAACAAAATCTAATGAGTAGCGTACGAAACTAGTACTATAGATTAATACACAAAAAGCTTATGTGTACATAGTGTGCACCCAAAGTCTCTCCTCACCATATTTTTGATCCATAAAGCTTAAATGAATAAATTGTTATATACCTTAAATAAGGCATTATGTTAATTTTTTATGTTTTAGTGATATAATTATTAATAATGAAGGATGGGCACAATTTCTAATGAGATCAGATGACAAATAATGCCTCATTTGAAAGTTAGTTTTAAATCTCCTATGCTTTGTTTCAAGATAAGAAAATAATATTGCGCTTATAAAAATCAGTGTTGTCAAAACTCTCATGCACGTGTTGCTATTAGATTGTCGATATATGCTTCATTCTAATCAGAGCCGTATTCAACACTATGCAGTTGTAGTTAATTAATTTCACTAATAAAAGGATATGTATAGTTGAATACAAAATAATGCATCATAAATTCTTGTTTCTTTAATTGACAGATATAGGTATGTAGTTATTATAGGTCTAACAAAAATAGTTAAATTTTTCTATTTTTTAACATTACATATTTATTAAAGGCTTGTATCGGAATCACTTCTTCTCTCCTTGAATGGCACGAAGCGTTGTCCATCACCACAACAGTTTTCTCTGGAAGATTAGGAAGCAGCTTTTTCTTAAATCAATGTTCAAATATAGGACCATTCATCTCATCATGATGGTCCGCTGAGTATTTTTTAGCTAAAAACCAAAAAGCAGCACCTTCTACAAAGCCCAATTCTCTACCCACTTGCACGATAACAAATCGATGGTCTCGTTGTGTCGGCTGTTTTAGACCTGTTGACAACCCCTTAACAAACGCATCCCTGGTTGGTCACTGAGAGGTCCTTTCATTCTTTAGAAATACTATGTTTAACATTCACTTTGTTTCGCCCAAATAAACGACGGTGTATCCTTGAGAACGAAATTTTTTTATCTCACGCAAATACTGATGCCTCCATTTTAGAATATCGGGACGTTCAATTATGCTTGACTTTATTCCTCGTTTGCAAAAAAACAAAGTTTATGTCATGGAGATTCTCTACAATGTTGTGCGTGACATGTTCGCTAAATCTTTGTATTTTTAACCAGTGCAAAAACTTTGTTCAATGTCAGCAGTAAATTTTTAAAGAAAAAACTATGCATGATGGCACGTAGCCAAGTATGAACTATGTACTGCATCGTAAGTGAACTTTCTGCTGTTTACTCTACTTTTGGTACGTTGTCTTGTTTTTTTATGCCTTAGTCCTCCTTCCGCAGCTTCTTTGCGTATTTTAGAAATAGTACTAAAACTTGCTCCCGTCATAGCACTTACTTTATCGGTGAAACCTCTAACACTTTCACAACTTCTTAAATTTAGATGATAATTAAATACATTTAAAACAGATTGATGTTTGTTTTGCACGGATGTCCAAGATATTCTCTTGTCTTAATTTTTGAATTTCCATTTTCAAATTAACATTTAACTGTAAAGTCATAATAACTACTAAAGAACCACAAAGCCTTATCATTATGTAGTCAGAGAACGACATAAAATCGCTGATATACGCACACCGTATTATTTTAAGTTGCAATTAGTAATTAGATATACGCATTCCAAGGGGAAGCTGGACAACCGCGCTACACAAAGCGGTCCGTTTAATTGCTTATCTTTAATAGCCGGCAAAATGCATGCTTTAGCTAAGCAATATTTTCTACTGATTTTCATGATTCATTGCATATAGTATTCTAACCGAAAAACAAATAAACTGTTGTTAATATAATTAAAATATTATAAAATAAAATAATCTTTTGTAAATACTATTTATTTAATTAAAATCATTTTCTCTACTTTTCATATCTTGTTTCGAATGGGCACTTTTGGTCAATTACGTTAAAAAACATTAATTTTAATTAATGTGCGTGGAAATGAAAATACAAATAATACAACCCTGAATCATGCTTGTGTTCGTCATGGCGACGCCGTGCTTCTATCGTCCATAAGAAATACATGGCCCTAACTCCGCAATGTTATTTTCTTAACGTGGAATGCTCTATACACAGTTATCAGTTACGGTCCAAAAATCATTTTGTTAAGATAATGAATGATAATCGTCTTCACTGATGTTTTTATAAGTACTTGCAATATACTCTGTATTATGGCATCTCAAATGTCATATGGAGTTAATGTCCAAATAAACTATCTTTGGTAATCTAATTCTAAACTTAGGTAATAAAATTAATGACACATACGATCCTTTTGTAGCATGTCTTCATCCATAAACATATTCGTTTTCATGTTCCAAATTAACTGATGTGCAACTATTTGCGACTTTTTCGCTATGTATTTTATAAATTCTGTTACATATCCCATCTAAAAATAGAAAAATATAGTTTGTACTTAATATTACTTCAAAATTAAGTTAATATTTATATATAAAATAATCATAAATACAAGCCTGTACCTTGTCATGTCTTAACGCCTGTACAAGTTGTGGAATGTAAAATAGTACGGCATCTGCTGGATAGGAACTGAGTACCCTAACGGCGTATTGTGCAGAGATTGGATGTGAAGGGAACTGTCTACTGAAGTACGCCAGAGCCTAAAAACATACATTTCATGTTTAAAACATTTTGTAAAATTACTTAAATATTAAAGGGTGTTTTCTGTAGAGGTATAGAAATGAAATGTAATGTAATGTAAACTTTTCCTAAAAATACTGCACTCGAGAATTTACAACAAAATAGAAGTCCAACTAAGTGAAACACAATTTGGTTTCAGAAACAATCTTGGAACCAGAGAAGCACTCTTCGGTTTGCAGGTCATGGTTCAAAGATGTAGGGATATAAAACAATCAGTATATATGTGTATTATTTGACTTCGAAAAGGCTTTTGACCGAGTAAACCATGACAAACTTATAGGTGTTTTGTAACAGGTGGGAATTGATGACCGAGACCTTCGTATTATCAAAAATTGGTATTGGCATCAATGTGCAAACATAAGAGCTGGACACAACACGACGGAAGCAGTGGAAATACAACGTGGAGTGAGGCAAGGATGTATTCTATCGCCTCTACTTTTTAGTAGAGGCGTATACAGACATTAAAATCAACAATCTCAGATATGCAGACGACACGGTACTTATTGCCTCCAATGAAGAAGACCTACAACGACTTATAAACAGGATAACCGAAGCATGTGATGGATATGGGCTAAAACTTATTACTTTCTAAGACAAAACTTATGAAAACAGAGTTACAACCAACGAACATCAGAGCGTATGGAATAGAGTTAGAAAGAGTCCACAATATTACCTACTTGGGTGTAAACGTTAACGATAACTGGGATATAAAAAAAGAAACAAGAATACGCATTAAAAAAGCCAGAGCCGCCTTCTATAAATTAATTCTAAATTACTATTATTCTAATTAATAAAGATATTACGTTAAACCTTAAAATCAGATTGATACGTTGCTACATATTCTCCACATTGCTGTATGGTATGGAGAGCTGGACCCTTACAGAGACATCAATAAAAAAATTAGAGGCCTTTGAGATGTGGATTTATCGACGAGTATTGCGAATAAGTTGGGTTGATTGAATAAGAAATTAAATAGTTTTACATCGAATGAAAAAGAGCACAGAAATAACAAAAACGATAAAAATTCGAAATTTAGAATATTTCGGTCATGTAATGAGACATCCAGAGAGGTATAACCTTCTACACCTCATAATACAGGGTAAGATCGCCGGAAGGAGAGGCCCAGGCCGACGAAGAACATCCTGGCTCCGAAATCTCGGAGAATTGTATCAAGAGAAGACCGTTAATTTATTTAGAGCCGCCGTAAACAAAGTTATTATTGCCAATATGATCGCCAACGTTCGATAATCGGACAGGATACTGAAAGAAGAAAGAAGATAGAAATGTAAGTCGGTAACACTTTTTTAACTGTCGGCCATTTTGACAGCTGTCAAGTGATTTATATCAAGTTGGGTTTGACATTTCGGCATTAATAGATTTGACGTTTGAACAACGCTTCCACATTGTAGAAGTTTATTTTAAATATTGTGGTTCTGTATGACGAAATACGTATCGCGGACTACTTCCATTTTATGGTCAATATAATAGTCCATCAGAGAAAGTAATTCGATTCACCATGGAACGTTTTACTCTAACTGAAAATATGCAGCCACAGACACATCGTACAGTGCGTACAGAAGAACTTGATGCTGCTGTAGAACATAGCATACAGGAAGACACGAATTTACCATAGTGTACAGCAGTTGGATACGTGTCCATCCACTTGATGGAAGATTTTGCGGAAAGACCTTGCTTTGTGTGCTCACAAAATCCAACTCATGCCAGAATTGAAGGTACATTATCATCTAGCCAGGCATAGATTCGTAGATTCGGTGAGCGGGTCCATAACGAGATTGCCGTTCATTTCGATTTACAAGCCAATTTTGTTTAGCGATGAAGCTCACTTTTGGTTAAATGTATGTTGAGAAACTAATATATCCAGAAAAACTGACTGTTTGGCGTGCTTTATGCTCTGATGGAATCATTGGATCGTACTTCTTCAAAAATAATGCTGGCCAGAACGTTAGAGTCAATGGTGACCGCTATAGAGCCATGATTACTGCCTTTTTCATTCCCCAATGGAACAACCATAATGCGCAGGAGCTATTGCTTCAATAAGATGGTGCAACATGTCACACAGCTCGTGTCACAATTAATTTATTGGAGGAAACGTTTGGTAACCGCCTAGTTTCACGTTTCGGAACGTGAGTTGGCCTCCAATATCGTACGATGTTACACTGCTAGACTATTTTATGTGGAGACATGTGAAGGTTCTAGTCTACGCCGATAAGCATGATACGATTGACCACTTGGAGGACAACATTTCGACAGGGATAAGCTTGGAGCTCTTTTTCGCGAATTGTTTATCATTTTTTTTTGTTTTATTTGTTCAATATTGCTAGTTTAGCTATCGTCACCTGATTTTTCTTTTGTCCAATTCTTTTTTGTTTATGTGGTAATAAAGACCACCCATCTCGTCCGGATCTGAGCAACGCCCCCTCGTTCATTTTGTGTACCTCAAACACTGTACATCATGCGTTGTGTTACAATCTATAAAAGTTATTTCTGAGTCGACTACATGTAGTTGTTTTAAGCCTAGTTTGTTTGTTTGTTAGTAATTAAACCACATGTATATTTAAGATAAATCATTTACCTGAATTGGGGAGACTCTTGCCCACGTAAGCATGTTCACTAATTTCGGACTGTCAGTTAAAATTGCATCAGTAGTAACTAAATATTGCAATGCTTCTGCTACGTGAGCTACACTTGTAGGATTAATTTGGACTAGACTTTTTATTTCACTTATAATGGTATCATTCATCCTAAATCTGAAACAAAAATATTTTAAATCAACAGTACCTATATAAAGTAAAGTCATCATACATATAGGATTTAGTTTTATACTGCTAAGATGGTAATAAACAATCGATAGACACTTATTTAAAGAAACAAAAACAGGGAATAACTATTGGAATGAAAAATGCTAAATATAGCTGAGACGTAGATAACTGTGTATTCCGAATCTTTTAAATTATACTACTCTAATTACTATTAAACTGTGCTGTGTTCCACCACTACTCTAATAACAGTATAAATACTGAATGAGAATTTAAGATTGGAGTTTTGTTTATTGGCAGTCGACAGTGACGTAATTTCAGCCTGTTGAAATGGAAAATACCCGACTGATAATATCTTTGTTGAAATCTGACGGCTGGTGTTTTTTAACGTGCAGAGCTGAAATGTTAGAATATCCTTTTAGTTATAGTTCGACATTATGCATAGCTAAACTCCGCCTGTGGTGACTAATGGGTGGATTGAATAGCTCAGGAGTCACCATTGCCGGTCCTAAGCCCGGGTAAAGGAGGAAGGTTGGGCAGTGGGCTAACAACCCACTCCCGGAAAAACACACTGTTATGAAACCTAAACATTTGCCTCGGAACAAGGGGAACTTTCGGAAACGACTAAAGCTACGAAACATGGACTATGCATTTGGAAGTTGGAATGTGAGGACGCTAAATAGACCAGGAGCTCAAACTGCACTTCTACAAGAACTAAAAAGATATAATCTTATGATCACTGCTCTTCAGGAGACAAGATGGCTGGGGAAAGGTGTCAGGGACACCAAAACGCACACAATTCTATATAGTGGCAAAGAACAAGGAATCAAAGAATGTGGAGTTGCATTTGTGGTAGATAATGATTTTAAGTCAAAAATCATAGACTTCCAGGCAGTGAATGAAAGGATATGCAAACTAAGAATTCGCACCCACTTCTTCAACCTTACTATGATAAATATCTACTGCCCAACAGATGAACACGAGCAACATACAAAGGAAAGCTTCTACCAACAGCTGGAGATAGTATATGACAACGCGCCAAAAAATGACATTAAGGTTATAATGGGTGATATGAATGCCAAAATAGGCAAGGAACCGCAGTTCTATGGCACAACAGGAAAACACTCACTGCACAATGAAACAAGCCAGAATGGGGAGTTTTTGATAAATTTTGCCACCAGTAAAAACATGGTTATAAGCTCCACATGCTTCCCACATAAAGACATACACAAAATGACGTGGATCTCACCAGATGGAACCACAACCAATCAAATTGACCATGTGATGATAGACAAAAGGGCATCCAGTAGTATCTCTGATGTGAGAACACGACGAGGAGCATGCTGTGGATCAGACCATCTTTTACTGCAAACCAAATTTAGGTGCAGAGTTAACAGAGAAAGAAACGAAAGACAACAAAGAACAAACAAACTAGACCTGGAAAAACTGAAGACTCAGGAATGTAGAGAGAAGTTCGAGCAAGAAGTCACAAATGAGCTAAGGACACAAGAACTACACTCCATAGAGAGCAAATGGAATAATATCAAAACAGCAGTGCTGACAGCAGCAGCGTCCACCGTGGGAAACAAGAAAAAGAAGAGAAGAGGAACATGGTTTGATGACGAGTGCAGGCAAGCGATAGAAGAAAGAAACGAAGCGCACAAAATGTACATAACAAGAAGAACACGGGAAAGACGAACATCATTTGAAGTCGCAAGACGGAAAGCAGACAAGATATGCAGAAACAAAAAGAGAGCTTATGAAAATGGACAAATAGAAGAAATGGAACAAAATTAAAAAAAAAAACGAAATTAGAGGAGCTTACGAATACCTAAAAAAGATAAAAAGTGGATATAAACCTCAAACAAGCCTATGCAAAGATGAAAGTGGGCAAATAATCAGTGACCAACAGAAAGTCACAGAAACCTGGAAGCATTATTTTCAGACCCTACTTGGAACACAAGTAGATATGGAAGATGAAATGGGTACGAACCATGTAGAAGAGAACGAAGTTGAAGTAGAAGCTCCAACCATAGAGGAAGTTCTCGAAGCTATTAAGGCCCAGAAAAACAATAAAGCCCAGGGAGTTGACGAGATTCCAGCAGAACTGTATAAGGTAGGTGGCAACCACCTATCAAGTCATATCCACGCGCTTATCAAAGAAATATGGCAAGAAGAGAAAATACCCGACGAATGGAAGAAAAGTATAGTATGCCCAATCTATAAAAAAGGAGACAAACTCCAATGCAAAAACTACCGTGGAATTTCTCTACTATGTACAGCGTATAAAGTCCTCACGTATATTATAAACCAGCGACTCCAACCACTAGCAGAAAATATTATTGGAGAATATCAGACGGGCTTCAGACGGGGAAGATCGACAATGGATCAAATATTTACAGTCAAGCAGGTCTTGAGCAAATCGTGGGAACACGACATTGATGTTCACAACGTGTTTGTAGACTTCAAACAGGCATACGATTCAGTCAAAAGGGACAGACTATACTATATATTGGCAGAATTAGCAATACCACATAAGCTAATTAGACTCATTAAAGCCACAATGGATGAAACTCAGGCATGTGTACGAATACAAAACAACCGGACAGACTTTTTCAAAATCTCGCAGGGACTAAAGCAGGGAGATGGGCTGGCACCAACATTGTTTAACCTGGCACTGGAGTATGCGGTCAGGCAAATGCAAACTGGACGAGAAAACCTACTGACCAATAAAACGGTTCAACTGGCTGCCTACGCCGATGATATTAATATTATGAGTAGAACATCAACAGGAGCACAGGAAGCATACGCAGAGTTAAAAACACAAACGAAAAGGCTAGGTCTGGAAATTAACACAGAAAAAACAAAAATAATGGTACAGACGAGAAGAAATATAATCCCACAAAACATTATACATGAAGATGACATTGAAACGGTTGGAAAGTTTACATACCTGGGAGTAGAAATATATGCCGATGGAGCAGAGGATGGAGAAATACGAAAAAGGATAACGCAGGCAAACAAAGCTTATTTTGCCCTCTCCCATATATTTCGGTCTAAAAGTGTCCACCGAAATACAAAGATGAGAATATATAAAACTTTAATTCGGCCAATAGCATGTTATGGCAGCGAAGCATGGGTCCTGAAAGAAACATCCAAAAACAAACTCGACACATTCGAAAGAAAAGTACTGAGGAGAATACTAGGACCTGTGAGGGAAAACGGAATCTTCAGAATTCGATATAACAACGAGCTCTATCAACTGTATAAGGAAACACCCCTGTCAAACTTCATTAGAATACAAAGATTGCAATGGGCCGGACATGTGATACGAATGGGAGAGGATAGGCTACCAAAACGAGCACTGAACGCCAGAATGCAGGGAAAGAGACCAGTTGGAAAGCCAAGAAAGCGCTGGGAAGACACAGTAAGCAGCGACGCACAAGCACTTTTAGAAGTCCGTGTATGGAGAAGAGCAGCCACAGACAGACAAGGGTGGAGGCAAAAAATAAAGGAGGCCAAGGCTCATTTTGGGCTGTAGTGCCGTAGAAGAAGAAGAAGATTATGCATAGCTATAGTTTAATAATACAGGCGTAATGAAACGACTACATAAAAGCTCTTGGTATTTTCCAGTTTTGCTTCCTGCTCTCTCCACAGCAGTTCTGGATAGTGCTTTCAAAAAGCTCAATTGGTGAAAACCCGGGATAAATATGGACAGAAAAACGGTTCCTTCGATTTACCGACGATATTGTCCCAATTGCCAATGAAACAAATGTTATGACAAACTTAGTAATCTAACAATAAAATTAGAAAACAATATGATAGAATAAGTCACACAATACAAAAACAAACAGGTACAAGAAATACAAAAAAATAATTGTTCTACGTTGGGCTGCATACGGAAAATTGAATAACACATTCAATAGGGAAATTAATATAAGCCTTAGGAAGCTATACAATCAATGCGTGCTTCCAGTTATGACATATGGATCCGAAACATTAACGCGCATTAAAAATATTGCTAATAAACTGAGACTAGCACAGAGAAAAATGGAAGGACCAATAAGAAAAAGTTACGACCACCTGAGGAAAAAGGAATCCCTAATAATAAAATGGTGTTTTGTTTTTCCGGTAGTGATCCGTTCCCAAGTTAATGTTACCTATTTTAACTTGGCTGTAACGTCATTATAAAGACCAATACCAAATTTTCTTATATATTTTGGAAGCGTTGCTTTCTTATCGCGGGCTATGAACGGAGCGGTAGATTGCACAGAGGTACAATAAAATAAAAACGATTGAAACGATAAAATGAACCGACGGTAACGACAGATCGCTCGACCACACTCCGTGGAATAGTAACTACAGTGCCATGAGTGTTCCTTAATAAAATAAAATAAAAAAAAAATAAATAAAAAATATAATAAAATTAAAATAAATAAGTTATAAAAAGTAGTGGATCTAATAAATAGTAGATTATACAAGTAGAAAAAATTGTCAATTAAGAAAGAAAAAAAAAGATTATGATGAGAGTGTATTGTTAGTTTTCTTATAAAAATGAAATTATTACCTAGAAGGTAGATAAACTGCTAATGTTGGTGATATATCCCATGCTAATCTAGTATAGTCTTGCCAATGCTTGTCTGTGATAGTTTTGGTTCTCCAAAATGCAACCGTTTCTTCACCAGCCATTTGTAGTTCTGGTCTTAATGTTGGATTATGCCAGACTATTAAAAATTCGATTTCCACAGCCTAAAAATGTTTCAAAATTGTTTATTGTTAGTATATCTCAAAAATGTGTACAATTAGTACAATATACTATAAGTATAATACTCTTATGGTCAATGAACAATGGGAGATCAAACTACTTTAGAAGAAGTCAAAATTTGAATGCACATCTTTTTTGGGAGTGTTTTCTCTTAACAAAATGCGCATATTGGGTCTGTTGAATAAAAATAAGTGTTACCTTAAAAGTAGTAATTTTAAGCAAAAGCTAATACTTATAAGAATAAGATATTACTTATTTTTATTTGAATAAAAGTAAGTGTTTTTTTATAAGGTAATACTGGAAAAATATTCTGAAATTTAAGTATATACTTGTAAGTATTAACTTATGCTTGTAAGTACATATTTACTTTTAAAATTGTCTTGCGAAGTTTTTATAGCTGCAAGACAAGTTTTAACAAGTTTGTAAACGTCGCGTGCGTCGTTGAGATTCTGTGTAGTAGGTACATCCACGTCAGTTAAATTTTATCGCTATAAATAGTCACGTCGTCGCCAAGTGAGAAAGAATTACCTGTCGAGAGTGGCTGTCAAAGGCTTATATTTGTAAAAATATTGAAATATGACTGGTAACAAAAAAATTAAATTGCGCGAGTGGGAAAAAGAATTTCTGGATATATTGAATTTTGAAAAAAATCCAGTATTCACGAAAATTCCTGGGGGATGTTCCATTGGAACTAACAATTGAGAAGCGAACAATCTAGAAAATACTGGATCAGCTAGTACCAATTTACAAATACCTTCATCTATAGGAACGCTGAAAAAACGCCCAAAGAACAAGAAATTTAAGTTAGAGACCGATGAAACGGAAAGTTTATCAACACAAGAGTTGCAAGGACTTGTTGTTCTTGAACAATTAAATGTTGCTATACTTCAAGCGCAAAGGGAAAAACTTCTGATAGAAAAATTGACAAATGTTTTGCGATATCGAATTCCTGAAGATAGTTTTGGAGCAGAAGTGGTTAATAATCGCATCGTATCAGAACTACGAGAATACATAGACTTGTAATTTCCAAAGATGTACTGCCATTTTTAATGTATTTCTAATTTCCATATATGTACTGCAATTTTTAGTTTCACATTGTTTGTTTTCTTAATTTTGTATTAAAAGTTTCAGTGTATTAAATAGGTATCAAAACAAAAAATAGTTGTTTTATATTGTAGTGTCTATGGCACAAAAATTGACTATGATATTTAAGTAAACAAATTAAAAACAATGTTAGAAAATTACAAAATCAAGTAAAATATTGTTTTTAAATATTATTGTTAAATATTGTTTCCACTATTAATTGGCATTTTGCAGCTCCTCTTTGACGAATGATATCTACTTCCGCTTCATTGTAATGTACATCATGGAGGTCCTGTGAGTTTTCCCGTTCATTTTCGGATAACTCAAAATCGTCCCGCAGATATTTGCAAATATTATGCAAAACAGCACAACAAACAATGATCTTTGGAACTTTTGCCAAAGATACTCTTACTTTAGACCCTAATATAGGAAATCTCTGCTTTAGCTGCCCAAATACTCTTTCAATTATCACCCTTTCTCTGGAATGAGTGATATTAAATAATTCCTCGCTTCTGTTTTGGGGGTTTTTGAATGGGCATAATAACCATAGAGAAATTCCATATCCACTATCTCCAAGAAGGCAAAAATTGCCTCTAAAGCTATGTATAACTTGATAAATCGAACTTTGTTTCAAAATCCTCGAATCGTGAACACTTCTAGGCCACTGAGTGTCCACACTTGTAATCACTTCATTTGCATCACACGTTATTTGTACATTTATGCTAGGAAAACCTTTTCTATTAATAAATTCGTCACCAAATTCAGAAGGTTTTTTAATTTGAACATGGGTACAATCCAGTGCGCCAATAACGGTAGGTATTTGGAATCGATTTGCCCAGTGTTTCCTTGCTTCTTCCATACCTTCCAGGTCAGACGGAAACTTTATCCACTGATGTGATTTCTCAAAAATTCTGTCAGCAACATTATTTATGGTTTTACATACAGTCGTATGGTGAATGCCGAAATCTTCAGCAATACCTGGTTGAAATCCAGTATCACTAACGTATCGCAGAAAAATCTCCATCCTTTGTCGAGAGCTAAGGGGACCTCCTCTGGTTTCATCTAGCTGTGGCAAAAATAATCTGATAGAAAGTCTATACTTTCGCTTTCAAAACGCAATAGAACCTTAGACTTGCTGGGACTTACGTTTTTTCTTTTCATGTAGTGTTTATGTTTACGAACATATATAAAGTCAGCCATCATTATAATAATCGAAAAATGGTTAGAACTACCACTCTACTAGTGTAAGTATGCATAATGGCGTATGTATTCATTTGAGATTCCTTAACAAATATTAAGGTATTACTTATTAATTGTAGAATATCCTTCTTTTTATTCAACTAAAAATAAGTAATAACTGGAAAAAATTTTGTGTAACCTTATACATTCAGTAACTACTTGAAAATAAAAGAGATTACTTATTGCTCTAAGTAAACTCTTTTACATAAAGTAATTACTGTTCTTTTATTCAATTAATATTAAGTAAATACTTAAATACGAGGAAGTAAAACCAAATACTTATTTTTATTCAATAGACCCTTTATGTTGCTACACAAAAATAGAGACAAAAATAAACTTACTATAGGCATACAAATTGCAATTGGAGGCTTTCATGGTAAAATTCAAAATTAACTAATCTAATTTGGTATATGATAAGATGTACCAAATGAGAAAATAAGAAATTTAACAAAAGTAAAAGATATAATCGGTCAAATGTCAGTGTTAGTCTCCTTCATCCTTAAACGATTAAGGATGAAGGAGACTTTCGTGAGGTTCGAGAAGGAAGCAGAGAAGATGGGGCTCCAAATCAACGAAAACAAGACGAAATATATGTATATGAGCCGCAATAACCAAAGCAGAGACAGAATCGGTCATAACATCACCATCGATGACTTTAAATTTGAGCGCGGTAGAGAATTCAAATATCTTGGAACCGCAATAGCGGATCACAAGAAATAAACAACAGGATTCAGGCCGGCAACAGATGTCTTTTTGCCCTCCAAAACCTTATAAAATCGAAACAACTAACAAAACGTACGAAGATACAGGTCTATAAAACAATCATATGACCCGTTGTGATATATGGAAGCGAAAAGTGGATGATAACAAAGGCAAACGAAGAGAGACTATGTGTTTGGGAAAGAAAAATCCTAAGGAAGATCTTTGGTCCTGTGCTGGATGAAGCATCAGGACAATATAGGATAAGAACTAACAAAGAGCTCGAAGAACTTTACCCAGACGTCAACATCATAAAAGAAATAAAGTCCAGAAGACTCCAATCGGCAGGGCACCTCAGAAGACATTCTGACGAACGAACAGTAAGACTGGTGTGGGAGGAAGTCCCGCCCTCGTCTCCGGTGGCGAGATAATATAGCAGGAGACCTATGCACTATGGGTAAGAAGAAGAATTGGATGGAGGTTGCTCGAGACAGAAAACAGTGGAGGCATGTTGTGGAGTCGGCTAAAACCCACGAAGGGTTGTAACGCCACGGAGTAAGTAAGTAAATGTCAGAGTTAAAACGGAACTTGGCAGTACACCTAGCATTACTGGAGAATGAGAGATGGACAAGAAACATTTGTCATTGTGACCACGTGAATATAAATGTAGTAGAAAAAATCCACATAAACAAATGCTAGAAGACCCCAAAGCAAGAGTAGGTACATATTGACACCAACTAGCAGACAATAGTAGAAGGTTCAATAGGATACCTAAATCCAGGATAAGATGGAAAAAGGCTGATAAAAAAATAAATTTCATAAAAAATATTAACGTTTGCTTTAGGGAAAAAAAAAATAGATACGGAATGAAATGGATCAGCAACAGTTATATTGCCAAAGAAGTGGACACTTTAAAATTTTCCAATTTTAAAAGTGTTAAACATTTAAGAATTCAGGAACGAAGGTTTTTCTTCGCATATGATAGAATATTAGATGAAGTTCTATTGCATGTGTGAACTACAACTGACTCAAGTCGAGTTTAACGTCTGTTGATCAAGGGGATTCTCGAAAATATGTCTGCAGATAAACAATAATATAATAATAAAGCTAATAACTTTGTTAACAACGAATTGGTTACGTAACATGAAAAGTCTGGATAAATTAATAAGGCGAGTTTTAGAGATAATTCATAATGTCGTGGACCTGACGTAATCATTTAGTGACGTCTATCTACGAACGAAACAATGATATCAGGCATTGCTAAAAACATGCAATTCTCTTCAGTGCGTTATCGTAGCGAGACAGAGACGAACTAGTTTTTGCTTTAGTGAAATGACTTTAATATTTTTATTTTTTTTTTGTGAACAATTGTTTTTAATATTTTATCATTGTTTGGATCATTCTGAATAAAAAGGTTAGTTGTAATTTTTCTCTAAAGTTAACCGTTTTCAACTTATGAACAATTTAAAACTGAAAAAAAAAACGAAAAATGATATTTAAAGGCTCAAAACACACAATTATTTTTGAATTCACTAAACCTTGTTTTATCAGTTTCTGATACTTTAGTTTGGGCTTATTTAATTTAAAAACATTGTTTTTAGTTTTTGAGGCCCTTATTACAACCTAAACATGGATTTATACAAAACTATGAGCAACCTCTTGAACATTTTATCAAAGTGATTATTATGGGAATATTTTTCTCAAGGAATTCGAAGTTTTCGTCTCTTATAAACATATTTTACTGAATTTAAAACCAAAATCCTATTATTTTTTTATCATACATCGCTTTGTTATTTATTTATTTGTTCTCTAGATTTTTTTGAGTTCTTAAAAGGTATATTGATAGGCCAAATTAGCGCAATGTAGGAATACACTGCAATAGGCAGTGAAGACGGGAAGTCGTAAATTTTTATTACATCGTCCAATGTGAGATAAAATAAAAATGCGATGACTAATTGGAATGTTTAAGATTAGAGAAACTAAAAAAATAATATGACATGTTTATTGGAAATACTCGACATCATTAGCACATGCAAATTCTACCCTGTCGCCTAATTTCCTATGAAATTAAAATGGTAAATGTTTTTAGGGTCCATTTGTTTTTTCAGACATGCGTATTTACGAGGTTTTGAAACACCTTTACTTACCAATAATTCCAAAATTAAATTTCTCTTCTTCAAATAGCATTTTACGAAATTATCTGCAACAGGCATTCTTTTCGTCGATTTCGCAGATCTTCTGCTTAGTGTGTTGGTACTATTCGAAAGAGGCACAGTATTGATCCAACCTGTAGCTGATTTGTTAAAATCGTTAGGTTTAGCCAATTCGTTGCCCTGTACCGGAGGAGCAATTGTGAATTCCACTTCTGTAAATATTAATTTTTGTTAGAAAATATCCCAAACGTTTTGAAAAATTATAGTATTAGCTGATAATATGGCTGCTTTATTGTTACAAATTGGCACCCAACGTGGGCCCAATGTTTAACAAAAAAGCAACCACTTACATCGTTGAGTGCCTATTGTTTAACAATAAAACGACATCTCAGTCAGGTAACTATGAACAAGACACTTGAGATGTCAATTTTAATGTTAGGCCTAACAATAAAACGACATCTGTCAGGTAACTATGAACAAGACACTTGAGATGTCAATTTTAATGTTAGGCCTTCGACTAGCGCTTTCTCAGTTAGAGGAACGTCTCATCTTAATTCAAACTGTACAATGTTCAATGAGAACTTTGACAAAGACAAAAGATTATACTAAATAGTCATATTTATTAAATATAAAAAAAACATTTAGTGAGCAAATCTTGCCTACGGTTATACTACATGCATTACTTATATTATGCCTACATATACTTATGGCAGATACATAGATATTGTCACTTCTGGAGAGGAAGTGAATGTATTTTTCAAATAGCGACGAATGTAGGATGTATTATGCTGACGCTATTTTCTTGTGACATCTTAATGCAATTTATTCTTTTTGTTGGGAATAAGCCACAATTTTATTTTAAAATTAAGTTTATTTAACAATAAAACACTGAAAACTTTGTTTTCAAACTTCCACAAAATTTATTTTAAATCTTATCACTACAGCTGTTTCGGCTGATAGCCTTTCTCAAGTGATCTATTTTTGGCTTGGGTTTACAAATTTATAGTCTCTAATGAAATAGGTTGAGGAGGGGAGAACTGTTTGTCTCAAGTTGGTCATTCAGAATTATATCTGTTTTTTAATTTGTTGATTTCCATAGATTCTAACAAAGATAGCTTAAGGCCTTTATTTTGAATGTGAAGAATTTTAAATTTGTCATTAAAAGAATGATTATGATCTAGAAGGTGAAGTGCGTATGTCGAATCTGTTTTTCTATTCTTGAAAGCCCTTTTATGTTCTGCTATTCGTTTATCAAAGTTTCTACCAGTTTGACCGATGTAAGTTTTTGGACAGTCGCCACATTGAAGTTTGTACACACCACTATTTAAGTGTTTTTTATTGTGGCTCTTGTTATTTTTAATATATTTACCTAGGTTGTTATTTGTTAGGAAAGCTGGTGTTATTCCTTTCTTTTTTATGTATTTGGCAATTTTTGTTGTTATTTTGCCTGTATATGTAATCGAGCAGAAGGTACTGGGTTTTTTCTCTGGTGGTGGAAATACTAATTTCAGGGCTTTCTTGTGTAGTTTTTGATTTAACATTTTATTAATAAAACTTTGATGGTACACAAGGCAAATATCGAACACAGTATTTAATTAAATCTTGCCCAAGTACTTTCGATCACAAGATCATCTTCAGGGGCATTTCGTCAGTTGTGGCCTATCCAGCAATAACCGAATGTCATAAATGTAAATTGGGACATAACAAATACACTAAACAAAGACAAACAAACACTTTAAAATTTAAAATTGGAGAAGCTACATTTTATATTATAGAAGCCGGAGACAGAATGACGAAATGCCCCTGAAGATGATCTTGTGATCGAAAGTACTTGGGCAAGATTTAATTAAATACTGCGTTCGATATTTGCCTTGTGTACCATCAAAGTTCATTTATTCGAACATTCAACCTTATATTGATTTTATTAATTGTTTGTTCGTTGTATCCGTTGTTTACTGCTATTTGCTTAATTATATTTAATTCTGTCTCAAAGTTGTCTTTTGACATCGGAATTTCTGTTAATCTGTGTAACTTACTATGATAAACTGCCCGTTTATGTTGTGTTGGATGGGATGATGAATTGTGTATAGTCGTGTCAGTATGGTAGGTTTGTGAAATATGGAGAAGTCATGTTTGTTTTGAAGTCTGTTAATTTTTAAATCTAAAAAATGTTGTTCTGTTTCTATTGTAAATTCAATATGACTATGAAGTGAATTAATATACGATAAAAATTGGTCGAGTTGCCTGTAAGTTCCTGTGAAACATGCCAGTACGTTGTCTACGTATCTCCACCAATATAAAAACTGTTTGAATACGGGATGTTTTGAAATCTTTGTCTCTAGATGATCCATAAAAATATCTGATAGCAATGGGCTTGTATAGCTGTATAAAAAGAAACTACAGGTCTTATTGGGTTATCCGGTTTATGTAGTTTAATGAAAGAGTATAATTTATACAGCTCCGTCATGAAAACTTTCAAAAAAACTGTTAGAGATTATTTTACAACACACTAAATTTTCACCTAAATTTACCATAAAAAATACAATAGAACTAGTTAATAAAATACAACATTTTCAATTACCTAACAACTCCAGATTAATTTCATTTGACGTAAAAAATCTTCTTCCTAGTATCCCTCCTACAGAAACTTTTATTCTAGTAAAAAACCTTTTAGACCAAAATAGTACAAATCCAATAATTACATCTGAAATCTTACATCTTCTTGAAGTTTGCATAAACCAGGACTACTTTGAATTTAATAATAAAATATATACAAATAACAGTGCAGGACTTATAATGGGTAATCCTCTAGGCCCATTGCTATCAGATATTTTTATGGATCATCTAGAGACAAAGATTTCAAAACATCCCGTATTCAAACAGTTTTTATATTGGTGGAGATACGTAGACGACGTACTGGCATGTTTCACAGGAACTAACAGGCAACTCGACCAATTTTTATCGTATATTAATTCACTTCATAGTCATATTAAATTTACTAAATTTAATAGAAACAGAACAAAATCAATGTATACATTTTTTAGATTTAAAAATTAACAGACTTCAAAACAAACATGACTTCTCCATATTTCACAAACCTACCATACTGACACGACTATACACAATTCATCATCCCATCCAACACAACATAAACGGGCAGCTTATCATAGTAAGTTACACAGATTAACAGAAATTCCGATGTCAAAAGACAACTTTGAGACAGAATTAAATATAATTAAGCAAATAGCAGTAAACAACGGATACAACGAACAAACAATTAATAAAATGTTAAATCAAAAACTACACAAGAAAGCCCTGAAATTAGTATTTCCACCACCAGAGAAAAAACCCAGTACCTTCTGCTCGATTACATATACAGGCAAAATAACAACAAAAATTGCCAAACACATAAAAAAGAAAGGAATAACACCAGCTTTCCGAACAAATAACAACCTAGGTAAATATATTAAAAATAACAAGAGCCAAAATAAAAAACACTTAAATAGTGGTGTGTACAAACTTCAATGTGGCGACTGTCCAAAAACTTACATCGGTCAAACTGGTAGAAACTTTGATAAACGAATAGCAGAACATAAAAGGGCTTTCAAGAATAGAAAAACAGATTCGACATACGCACTTCACCTTCTAGATCATAATCATTCTTTTAATGATAAATTTAAAATTCTTCACATTCAAAATAAAGGCCTTAAGCTATCTTTGTCAGAATCTATGGAAATCAACAAATTAAAAAACACAGATATAATTCTGAATGACCAACTTGAGACAAACAAATCTCCCCTCCTCAACCTATTTCATTAGAGACTATAAATTTGTAAACCCAAGCTAAAAATAGATCACTTGAGAAAGGCTATCAGCCGAAACAGCTGTAGTGATAAGATTTAAAATAAATTTTGTGGAAGTTTCAAAACAAAGTTTTCAGTGTTTTATTGTTACATAAAATGAATTTCCATCAAGTAACGGTCGAATCCATCAATTATTAAGTTTATTTGCCGTTTTTAAAAGTAAAGTTGTGGCTTGTTCTCAAGAAAAATAGTAAATTGTAGGATGTAGTAGCAGCAGCATTGATGTAGACTGTAGTAGCGGCAGTACTGATGTTGCTTCTAATACAGCCAATCTGCTGCTAAACATCAATGTATCATTGATGTTGATGAAGTGGTATCAGCTAGAAGAACATCCATAAACTACGTCGTAAAAAAATTTGACTTTTTAATTCCCTCTTCATCGTAAAGTACAGTCGAGACTCTCCCTCATGTCGACGTCGCAATTGCAACTCATGACTCAGACTCAAGATATACTGGTATAAATTAGTAAAAAATTATATTTATAGAGACTTCTTCTTCTTGTAGTGCCTATCCTTTTCGGATGTTGGCGACCATCATGGCGATCTATATTTTGCAAATTGTGGCTCTGAAAAGATTTGTGATTGTTGGTTGAACTCCGTACAACAGTATAGGAAAGATATAACATCGTAGTAACCTGATTTTTATATATACTCATAAATCGTGACATTTGAATAGCTTAGCCGTTTTTTGAAATGAAGATCTTGCTTTCTCTACAATAGATTTTATTTCTAGGGAATGGTCCCAATTTTCATTGACGTTCGTACCAAGGTAGGTGTATGTTTTTATTCTTTCACTTCAAACTAGGAGTTTGAAGTGATATTTGACAATAACTATCACGAATACCAACACACACAAAAAAATGTATCTAGATGAAAGTTAGTATACGGTGGTATACTACGGGGGTAAATAAGAATTAAACTGAAATAATTGCCACAATTTAAATTCAAGAATGATAATTAAACAGAGTATTTAGTTGACAGAAAAGTTGAGCACCAACAATTTTTAGAAGAAAAATAGTAAAGCAAAACATAAAGTTAACAAATCAATAAAATCAAAAGAAATTGGAAGAAAATTATTTAAAGAAAAATATCAAACATGAGACGTTTATAATGTTACAACATTACGAAATATATTTTATGAATTTGATTGTAAATGTATCAATAATAGTTTAAAAATTACCTCCTACGTCACTAGCCTTGAGATACTTCTTGTCTGAATGTAAGGTTTGCCAAAACCTGATCAGCGTTGATATATCTTCTCTGAGCTCTGCTGGACTTTGAGATGGACATGTAACAGGCTTGCAGAAGTAATCTAGACAACTACAATATATTCTTTCTCTAAGAACATTCTTTCCTAAACTTTTCGGGAGAATGTCACCTTGTAATAAAGCCAAACCACATGACAGGAGTCTGAAAAATGATTTATTTTTAATTTATTTAAATAATCTTTTAATATCAAAAAATGTGTATTTATATTATGCATTAATGTCATACCTTTAAACAAGGTTGAATTATTCCGTCAATAGACAAACAAAACATAAATAACTGTGTAAATCATATTTAGCAATGTCTAAAGACAAAATCGAAGACTTGATTGAAGGGTATTGTGGTTTTATCAATCCCTAGATTTTTAACCTGCATTTTTTTTAATTAAAAAATGTTTTTATGCACTGTGAATTTTGTTTTTTTTTTAATTCCATATAAAAAATAAATAGACCAGATCATTTTATCAAGTCTAAAATTTGGCCAGAAGTTTCAAAATTTATTGAGCCATAATACCTAATATTTATTAATAAAAAACTTTTTCAAAGATACATGGCTTTATACCTGCCAGGGTTAGAAATGTTCTATTTAAGTACGAGAGAGTATCGCTCTGTCGACCAATTTATACGATTGGTCCCTTCAAGACCACGTGACTGACAGCGAGAGTGCAGCTGTAGGAAGTTATTGTATTATGAAGTTTTATAACTGTATTTTTCATTCAAATTTGCTGCTAAAGTAATGTTTCGACACATTAAACTTTGTTTTTGGTAGATTGATAGCACCTTACAGTTCTTCTGTAATGTTTTCTCAATAAATTTTGTATTAACTTCTTTCATGTTTTAGGTGTTGGGCGTTCACTTAAATAAATAATAACTTACTTAAATTTGACTCCGATAGCCGAAATATGTCTGGTTTGTGACGGCGGATTACTTCCAACGTTCATAGCTAAAGAGTGATGTATTAAGCTGCTGATCATTTCTACTTTTTCATAACTGCTGTACTTTATCGTTTCTACTAATTCACATATGAACTGGACCCAAATCGCATGTGGTTTTACAAAGGGAGGATCTGGTTCCAATCTGCAACCTACAAAAGCAATTTCAACATCAGTATAATATATTATTGTGGCCAATTATACAAGATGAATGATGTAGAGTTGGAATGTAATAAAAATATTACCTTCGTAGGCTGCTAAAGGGCTAGTATGATGTCTAGCTGCGGAAAACAATCCAAGCTTTTTCTGCACTGTACACTTCCAAGCCGAGACCATTTCTTGTAGAAAACGAATTTCTAATTCTGGTCTAGCGGTTATTAACCATTGCCAACATTCTACTGCTGTACGCATAGCTTCGACTGTAAATAATTCTACCTAAAAGAGAAAATGATAATTAAAATCAATACGACTGCAGACGTTTTTGGGGAATATGTTATTAGGAATATATGTAAAGTGTTTTCCTTTTACGATCTTAATACGGTATTAAATAATGTATGTACAAAAATACAAATATAATTACCAATTTTCATGGGAATAAGCCACAATTTAAGTTTAAAATAAGTATGTATTAAAAGTAAAATATACAAAGATTATAAATAACAATCGCTCGCGATAATGAAATATTAGATATATCACCAATAGTGATATTGATTTCCATATATTTCTTATTTATGTGAATAAGCAATCAAAGTAAAGTTGATATTTGCACGTTTTTAAGGTTTACAGACCATAGAAATGACAAAAATAGTTTATGTAACAGAGTACGAAGTTGAAATTAAGGTAAAACTTAATATAGACGTTTTCATATTTCTTGGCGTGTGCGTGTAAAAACACTTGCAATAAGTTGTTTCATCTGTCTTTCCTTGTCTAAGCTCGATTCGTTTACCTCCTCCAGTGGCAGCTATCTGTATTCGTAAAGAGGCCGAACTTATCACCGACACCGTATCGGCCAAACGCATCGGTGTTATTGCTACAATACTGGGAGACGTGAGTAGTCTCTTCATTCCCTTCTCATCGCACTTTACCATGACAAACGTGAATCGCACAATTGAATTACGCATATGTGTATCAGAGAGAGACGAATATTAAAAATTCCGTAGTAGCTTATATCAAGCACACGCCAAGAACGATGAAACCGAGTTTACTGATATCAGATAATTCAAAATTAAGAATACCAAATAACTTCTAAAAACGTTGTTACACATCTATGGAGGGTTATTTAGTAAAAAAAATATAATAGGTACAGTATATTTATGATGGTGTGATAAAATACTAATGATGAATTTGATAAAAACAGTTAAACTGTAAAAGTTACCAAAGGTTGAACAAGTTGCCCAACTATTATAACAAATAAAGAAAGGTAGATGAATGGTACCAAACGATATAGCTGAAAAAGTGTGGACAGCGTTAGGAGAGGCAGCAACAAGTATGCTAACAGAATGATTTAATAGAATTATCAGTGAGAGTGGCTAAGAAGTGTACAAAAAAAGAGATGTCCCTCTCACAAAGCATAAACTACAGGTTATAAAGCTAAGTAGTCATACCATAAAAATATGGGAGGAAATAATTAATAGACGCATCTTCTTCAAGTATCGTGTTAGACGATCGAACATTGGCGATCCTATTGGTTATAATATTTTTTCGACAGCTAGAAATAGATCAGAGGATGTCTTATAATACTACTCTCAGAGACTTCAGAGCCAGGATGTTCTTCAAGTTGAGCCGCTTCTTCCTGTGATCGTGTCCGGCATTATGAGGTGCCTTGGCACTTGTTTATTTCTTTTATCTCTCCGTTTCTGAACACTAATATTAGATATACCAATGTAAACTACTAGGGAAAGTTTAAATTTGATTGCTTGTGAAAACTTTTAATTATGAAATTAGTAAATTCCACTAGGAAACTAAGTTCCTGTAGCTGGCTGTATATCATGTATCACAATTTTTTTATTTAAAATCCTTTATAAAAGTTATATAATAAAATACCCAAACGGGCTATATCACAATTACAAAACGTGGATTTCGGAACGTGGACTTCGTAGACACTTTGTAGCCTCAGGACCAAGTAGCCTCATGTGGAGTCATACGTCGCCATGTTACCAATTCCACTGGTAACTTAAACATCTTAACTTTTAAGAACATATAATGTAACAAAAATTTAAACTAACAACATTTAACGGGTTTTTATCCATATGTTTTGGTGGCTCAAGACATGTATACTTAGTTAGACTGATGATGAAATTTACATTCCCAAAACGTTCTGTAATTGTGATATAACCCGTTTTGGTATGTTATTATATACCTTTTATAAAGGATTTTAAATATATTTTTTTAATTAGTAAATGTTTACATCTACGAATTGTACACTTTCAACTGTAATATTTATATTTTTGAAATATCTTCTCTGAATCTCTGGAACACTGTGGTCTATTATTTTCATTAAATGGCTTCACTTTTCTTGCAAATCCTCAGTTTGGCAATATTTAATTTGTTCATTTGCTCTTTTAGTTAATTTAACTTAAAGTATCAAACCCTAATAATTCTTAAGACTGTTATTTGGCTTGATAATCTGTTCTTAGAAACTTTGATCTGTTATTATAACTCTTTTTTAGTTTATTGATATTATCCTTTGGCATTTACGTTTGTCCAATAATTTTAACCGGAGACTGAATATATAATATTTGGCATTATTCAATTCAAAATATGACTTACCTGAGACCAAGCTATGCAATGCAGAAGACTTCTATTTAATTCATTAGTAGAAATAAGTAGCGCTGTGGCTTGCCATAAAGCATCTCTATGTAACTGGTCTGACCTTTCCTTACAAGATGTCCAGACTCGATTGAGTATTTCGTTGACTAAAGTGTTTTTGTCTTTTCCTAATTCCATTCCTATAACCTAAAAATAATAGAAACGAGTTGGGTAAAAATGTAAAAAATTTAATGTTTGATTTTATATTACACATAAATATTGTACTGGAACCACTTTTGGACACGGCACCAGTGATGAACGCTCAACAAATTGATTCATGATATTAAGCAACCTTTTACTCTAATTGAGTGATTCCACAAACACGGAAATCCTTCAATAGAAATCTGTAATCTTTACTCTGTGTGCAACTGCTTCATCCAGATGCCGCTAGTTGTATTAAAGTGAACATAATTTACCACATGTCAATTTTGGCGCCAAGACAGTCGTATTGTTAACGTTGTTTGTAAGAAAGTGAATCAGTTTCTTAACTTATACGAACTTAAAAATTGGTGTGTTATTAAGTTTACTTAAGTGAATCAATAGTAAAGGCATGTAGTTTAATGTGTGTTTATTGTTTTTATTTTATATCTGTCGTAAAAAATTTACCTTGGGTGTTTAATACTATCTACAATTACACGTATGTTCGTAAAATGGACAGGCTGTCCATTTAAGGGTACATACGTTTTTATTTGAAATTACTAGTAAATACATAGAAATAAAAAATGCTATCTTCTGCTATAAACTGGAAGTATGTGTTGAGGGGATTCAGTATTGGACGTGGCCATTAAATGAGTGTCCAATAATGGATATGAAAATGCCTATTACTGGTGTCAAGAAATAATTTTGTTTTTTTATTTTACAACCGATCCTTTATGATGGATAGAAAGGGACATAAGAATTATACCACTGCTCAAATGGCAGAAGCTCTATCAACAGCTAAAATGGGTATGCCAGTTGCAACTGCAAGTAAGAGATTTGGTGTACCTCGTATTACATTGCGCAATAAGTTGAAAGGAATAAGTCCTGAGGTATGCAATATGGGCCCTCCAACAGTTCTCACTGCAGCTGAGGAAGATCGCATTGTTAAGTGGATTATCAACATTGCAAGAGTTGTAACGAAATAGTGCTTAGCCGACACAGTCACCAAGTTGATAGGATAGAAAAACTCCATTTACCGAAGGTACTCCTGGTAAAAAGTGTTTTATGTCGTTTCTGAACAGACATCCCAATATATAGTTGAAGATGCCAGAGGAACTTACCGTTTATAGTAGCCAATTAACAGAAATTGATATACGCAATTGGTTTCAAGAAGTTTCAAATTATTTTGAAGATAATGGGTACTGTGAAATTTTAGGAAATGCACGTAGAATTTTTAATGCTGATGAAACAGCTATTTCATTGTGCCCTAACACTGGAAAGTTTTGGCACATAGAGGAGTTAAAAATATCTATAATGTATCAGCATCTGAAAATATTTGTCCTCCTATGGTAGTATATCCATATAAAAGGGTACCTTCAGACATTGTTACTAAATTCCCGAAATCTTGGGGACTGGGCAAATAGGCCAATGGGTGGATGACGGGAGAGGTATTTTTTGAATACGTGGCGAATATATTTGAGCCATGGTTAACAGAAAACAAGATATAACGACCTGTTATATTTTTTGTGGATGGGTACAAATCTCATTTGACATTACATCTCATCTACAGGTTAATGAAAAGGGCCGTAACTCAATAAAAACTGGTTTTTGAAAAAAGTGATAAGGCAAACAAATTTTAAAAATAATGCGTTAAACTAATGATGCCACAAAATTAATTTGATTTGAACGTACTTAAAAGTTTGGGGGATTTAGGGCTGCACGCCCTAAAATTTGTCTGTGCGCTTAGATTTTGTTGTTTATTTTTTATGAAAAATGCTTTCAGAACAAGAAAGTAACTTGTCCATTTTTATTACAAAATGTCAAGTAGTTTAGGAGATAATGCAAAATAACAATTTTTATTTTGTAACTTCAAAGGGCTGTAACTTTTTTTGTGTGCACTTTTGTACTAAGGTAAGTTGGGTTCAATCAATTTATTTTGTCCCCGGAATGTGTGATTTAATTTATGACATACCTTTTTGAAACACCTTGTATATATATATATATATATATATATATATATATATATATATATATATACTCTTATAATTATACATATATAAAAATGGTGTCCATAACTGGGTACGCAACTGTCCAAATTAGGATCGATTGAAAATATCGATGTCCAATACTGGAGAAAAAACATTAGTTAATAATAAATACATTTTTATATGTTGTTGTTTTTTATTTTGGTAAAATGAACTACTGTAATGATTTAAGACAGTCTGAACAATAAGCAGGTATGTAAAGTTAATAAAATACTTTATTATTAATAATTATCAATAGAAAAAGAAAATTTATGGTTCTTAAAGTGTCCAAGGTTGGTTCCATTACCCTATTTATTATAAATAAAAATTCGAAAAATTTCTTTTTTTTTACCTTTTGAAAATGGACTCACATTTGCAAACAATTATCATTATTTTTTTAACAGACTTTTAAAAAGTGGTACAGTAAGCGGTACTGTAGGCTAGCGCGAAGCTCCATACTATGTTTTCTGTATTTTTAAAATCTGTATTTATTGATATATAAACATACTTCAATTTATCAAAACTTTTGTAAATTCTGAATTGATATTTTGTCACATATTATGATGTGACTCTTCATAGCGATAAAACTGAAAGTTTTTTCAGTGTATCATCAAGAAAATATAAATATATTCTTCCGCATGTTTAAAAAATGCACTGGTTGGGTTCTAACCTACCACTAAGCTTCCGTCCATTTATTCTTATAGCTTATGCCTTAAATAACAATTTGAAATTGTCACATTGACATTAGTAAATGTAACCAAGACATTTTCGATGCAATTTCCTAAACTCGGAAAATACTGCGCGAAATTAAAATGTAATAAATTCGAATTTCTTCTGGTACAATGCGATGCCTGCAATCTAGATTTCTGCAAGAGCCACTTTAAGTATAAATCACACAATTGCCAGTATATAAAAACCAAAAAGTCAAGTATAAAAAATCCAATTTTAATTAATAATAAATCGATCAGTAAAACGAAGAAACATTTAAAGCCATTTATAGAAACGCATAGCACACACCAATGTTCTGAACCAAAAAGGGTAAAATGTAGAAAACCAAATGGCTATTGGAATATAGGATATATTTATAGAAACAAATCATTCATCAAGGATAGTTCCGGTATTATACATCCCTACACCACCATATCGGAAAATGTATGCGCCTTTGAAAACTGCAAACAGAAAGAACTTATGCAACGAATGTGTCCGCAGTGTCTGAACAAATTTTGTTTTACCCATAAACATCCTATACATCATGATTGCTCCTATTTGAAATATTCGCCATAAAAAATATCAAATTTTGTAAAAGAGATATTTAACACTAAGAAAATAGATCGAGATTATGGTATGGTTAGAAATCTTATGTAAATGCCTTAAACTAACATTATTAACAGAAACAATTAATTTTAATTGAATACATATATTATCCATTTTGTAATTAAAAAACTTTTAAACGCTTATATAGTTTTTTATTTCTTTCAGAAAAATAGGACTACTTAAAACAGCAACTTTAAATACTGCGAAATTACTTATTACTATCTTGACTGCTATTTTTGACTGCAGATTTATTAAAAGTCGAGAAAGGTATTCTTTAGTTATGGTATTACTTTTTTCAAGTTAGCTAATTAGCAAAGTTCCTTTACCATCCCAAAAACATCGATGCCATGGCCTTTCTTGCCTTCTTTGGAACTCAAGAACCGGTTTCTATCTATTGGTTATGACTGCCATTTGGTTTAGATTATGTAGTAATGGATATATGTTTCATTCATGCAAAGAGTTAAGTACTTTTGTTTTCATAAAAGAGCTAAGTACTTTTTGGAAAGTACCACAGGAATACATTTTTATCATCCGTATTAATCATACGCAGCACCCACCGTACGCAAAGCTTTTTCATGTTCAATTTCTGGTGCAACATGTGAGAAACACTTTTCTTTGACATCTGTAACGTTATTAACAATAACTTGTTTTACCATTAAAGACATGCTGGCAAATTCTATAAACAATTTAGCAAAATATAAAATATATTTAAACTCACCTCTCCAATATACTTCGATCTCATAGCTGAAGTAGACATTAATTTGGACGAGTCGCTCTTAACACACTTGGGTCTTTTATCCAACATGCTCATGCTTAAATGAGCATTGTATATATTAGGTGGACTCCATTGCATCAGTGACTCCAGAGCCATCGACAAACCGGTGTGATGCCAGATCTCGCTAACCGGAACTTGGTTGATATACTCTTGAATATGGGAACGAGTCCAGTGAGGCGCCCACTTTAAAGCTTCTCTTATTATACGTTCTGCATTAGCAGCAAAATCTTTAACAATAGTCTGAAAATGTGCAAAAAATTGAATTTAAAATAACTATAAAATTATATACGACAGAGTATTTATTACTTTCGACTTTGAACAAATAATTCACCTTTTTAAAAAATTTTTCACCTGTTCTGTATTTGCTCTCTAAAAATATATAAATAAAAACAGCAATGTTAAAATGGTTAACTAGAAAATGTTGAGTTTCTAATGAAATAACTGTAGCGACAAATCCCATCCCCATTAAAAGAGGAGTGAGACAAGGAGACGTAATATCGCCAAAGCTTTTCAACTTAGCCCTAGAAGACGTCTTCAAAACAAGACTAGCATGGCTAGGATTTGGAAAACTTAGTTGGATACTTAAGAACCGGAAAATACCCCAATACTTGAGGAGCAAAGTGTTCAACCAATGCATCCTTCCTATCATGACATATAGATGTCAAACCTGGACCCTAACCAAGGCAAACATGAATAAACTAGCCACAACAGAAAGAACAAAGGAAAGAGCAATGTTAGGTATACCACTGTCAGATAAAAAGAGGAACGACTGGGTAAGATTCAAAACAAAAATCGAGGACATAACAAAAAAAATTTTCAAACTTAAATGGAGCTTCGCGGGCCACACTGCTAGACAGAAAGATCAACTCGAAAGAAAATGCAAAAAAGTATTTTTGAAGTGTGTATATTTTAGGCAATTCCTAGCTGAGGAATTGCCTAAAATATACACACTTCAAAAATACTTTTTTGCATTTTCTTTCGACTTGTCATAAGTGTGTACAAAAAAATATCAGTCTTTGATTATTAAAAAGATCAACGTTGGAATACTACAATACAACATTGGAGACCTTACTAAAGTAAACGACCAAGAGGAAGACCACAGATGAGATGGGTTGATGACATTAAAAGAATAGCCGGAACAAATTGGAAATATGTTGCTTAGGATAGAGACCGATGGAAGGAGTTGGGAGAGACCTATGTCCAAACATGGACGACAGAAGGCTAAGAAGAAGAAGAAGAACTGTAGTGAGTTTAATTAATAAATGGTTTTTAATAACAATAGTTCTTAATGTGGAAATATTTCACTAGCAAAAAGTGGGTTTACTAAAGAAATCGGTATTGAGTTTTATTTATAAAACCAGTTTGTATAAAGTTATATATTGATTTAATCGTATAATTTTTCATAATTAACCAAAATTGAATGTTAACTTACCTCTCTTGCTTCTAATATATCCATAAGCTGAATAGAGAATGGTGTGCGAGGAATCCTTAAAGCGGGTGTTTCCTGATTGGGATCTATTTCCAAGGAATTAGACAAAACTTGCATTATATCTAACATCGTCCATAAAACTCTGAAATGTTAAAAACAATGTAGTCCAATTAAGTATACCCTTAGTTGTACAGACTAGAACGATCCAATTAAAACTTTTAAACTAAATTGGAAAATCAATGTAATTTAATCTCTATCTTTTGAGATTATTTAAAATCAGTAAATCAGTGATGTAAGATAACTTATAACGCACCTTAACTTTTTTATTTAGGCATAGGCAAAATAAATGAGCAGACATTTTTAAAGAACAAACGGTTTATTGACGTTCAGTTCTCGGAAGATGAACTTAAAAGATAAAAAGCTTGTAACTAAATTTAGTAATAGCGAGATACAACTTTTAGAGAAAGGATTTAAACAGAACTTGCCTCAACATAATAATCAAAAAACTTCAGAATATTTAGGTGTAGAATGTGAAGTAGCATTAAACAAAACTGCTAACAACATCGAAAAAAGTATAATTGCAAAATCTATTACATCTGTGTGTAGTGAAACCAAAAATTCCTGTTACACAGAGAATAAAACAACCATTTCAATTAAAAATAAATCAATAGAAAACAACATAGTGTTTACAAAAGCAGACGAAGGTAACACTACTATTGCTATAGATAAAATAGAATATAATAACAAAACAATAGAATTTTTAAATAATCAAAATTTTGAAACAGTACACAAAGATCCGACAGAAAAGTATCAAAAACAAATTAAGCTAGCGTTAGAAAATTCAAAATCAATAGTAAATCCAACAGAACAGAAATACTTCAATATACTCTTTTATTAAACTTAATATTTTATTAATCTATAAAATTATACTCTTTTATTAAACTACACAAACCAGATCACCCAATAAGACCTGTAGTTTTTTTTATAAAGCTCCGTCATATAAACTTTCAAAAAAACTATTAGAGATCATTTTAGAATACACACTTTTTCAATTACCTAACAACTCTAGATTAATTTCATTTGACGTAAACAATCTTTTTCCTAGTATTCCCCCTATAGAAACTTTTATTCTAGTAAAAAACCGTTTAAAAAAAAATATTACAAAACCAATCATTATATCTGAAATTTTACATCTTCTTGAAATTTGCAAAAACCAGGACTACTGGAATATAATATACTAATACTGAATATAATAATACTGGACTACAGGACTGAATTTAATAATCAAATATATACAAACAACAGTGCAGGACTTATAATGAGCAATCCTCTAAGTCCATTGCTATCAGACATTTTTATGGATCATCTAGAGACAAAAATTTTTATTGTATATTAATTCACTTCATAGTCATATTGAATTTACAGTAGAAACAGAACAAAATCAATCCATAAATTTTTTAGATTTAAAAATTATCAGACTTAAAAACAAACATGACTTCTCCATATTTCATAAACCTACCCATACTGACACGACTATAAACAATTCATCATCCCATCCCACACAACATAAACTGGCAGCCTATCATAGTATGTTACATACATTAACAGAAATTCCGATGTCAAAATACAACTTTGAGACAGAATTAAATATAATTAAGCAAATAGCAATAAACAATGGATACAACAAAAAAACAATTAATAAAAACCCAGTACCTTCTGCTCGATTACATATAAAGCCAAATATCAACAAAAATAGACAAACACATAAAAAAGAAAGGAATAACACCATCTTTCAGAACAAACAACAACTTAGGCAAATATATTAAAAACAAAAAGAGCCAAAATAAAAAAGCACTTACATAGTGATGTATTCATCGACTGCCCAAAAACTTACATCGGTCAAACTAGTAGAAATTTTAATAAACGAATAGCAGAACATAAAAGAGGTTTCAATAATAGAAAAATAGATTCTACATACGCACTTCACCTTCTAGATCATAATCATTCTTTTAATGACTAATTTCAAATTCTTCACAATCAAAATAAAGGCCTTAAGCTATCTTTGTTAGAATCTATGGAAATTAACAAATTAAAAAACACAGATATAATTCTAAATAACCAATTTGAGACAAACAGTTCTCCCCTCCTCAACATATTTCATTAAAGACTATAAAGTGTAAACGTATGCCGCCAAAAAGAGATCACTTGAGAAAGGTACTCTGCCGAAACCGCTGTAGTGATAAGATATTATAATAAATTTTATGGAAGTTTTGAAAACAAAGTTTTCAATGTTTTATTATTACATAAAAAGCTTGTATTAACTGAAAGAGATTCTGATTAATAATACAATGGTATTGGGATACGTCAAAGGTATAAGACGGGGGTGTTTCTTTCTTGCTAAACGTGTAGACGTCATCAGAAATTTTTAACTAGATCAATAGATTAAGACATGCTAAGTATGGTAATGAGATAATTTACCGTAGGTTATAATTAATGTAACATGCTTGATTTGTCATTAAATTTAATTTCAATTTCTTAAACATATTATGAATGTTTAATACATTTTAACAGTAGTGTACATTGTAATATGCCAATCTAAACGTTCCTTAGGTATAGTCCCTACAAACCTATCACCTAAGCAATGTTTAGAGTAAGGATTCACACAACCAAAGATTTGTAAAAGAAAATATTATACGACGAAGTACGTCGTTAATTGAAAAATCTGAATTAATAATTTTTGGCGGTAAATACTCCTTCTCAAGAGATAATACCATTTTTAATCAAGGATATATTTCAATGTTCTGAACGATAAAATTCAGTAAAATGAACCGACTCAGATTAACAGCTGAATTCATTGGAACTTTTTCCTCGCCTTGCCGAGGTAATGTATCATTGTTGTTGATGTAAAATATGTTCTCTGGACTCTGACTGTTCCATTTGAAAACATAGCATTCAATCTAATGTTAAATAATCATATTCATTTCTTCGAGTTCCTAATAATTATACGAAATAAATAAATACCGAAAAATCAAATCACTTACCTTCAATAAATACCGAAAAATCAAATCGCTTACCTTCTACTCCACAAAAGATGTGGAAACTTATCGATCAAACTTGCCAGGAATTTATCAGATACCCTTCGTATCTGTTTGTGTTGATGATTAAAGTTAACCAATAAAAACTGAGCATGCAGCTCTAGATCTGCTTCTCTAGCTTCATTTTTGGGCCTATCTTTCATCACGTCTAAAAATTTGTCAAACACCCTTTCGCTAACGGACTGAACACAATTCCACATTCCAGCTTTGTCTTTTTGAAGAGCAGAATCACTTAAATATTCTGAAATAATTGGAACCAAACTTGGTTCTCCAGAATGTTCCACTCTAACAAATTAAACAAAAATATTTTCCATTAGTAAATTTATCAAAAAATTGTACGAGTTTCATAATTTCCATAAATATCAAACATTAGGTTAAGCAGGATTGATTTGGTATATATGATACTAGAACTATATTATACATGGACGTATAAATAAAGATATTATACGTCCATGATATTATATCGATACATTTTTGGCAAAGTAACGTAATTGACATTTTTGGCGAAAATCATGTTTTTCAATTAAACTAACACTATTATTGTTAAAAAGGTACTGCCAAAGTGTAGTAAGCCTAGAATTACTTTAAACCTTTTTAAGGACAAGTTTTTTCAGTCATAATTTAAATAAGTTTAACCAGGTTGAATTAAAAAATTGTTTTTTCTAAAAATCGTGTTTGGTGACTTACGTTACTTTGCCAAAAATGTATCGATATTATTTAAGTACATGATCTTAAGTCTCAAATATTAAAAGATATTATTTCCGAGATAATGTGTAAAAGATCTAAGCTAAAAATAATATTTTGGTTACCTTAATGTTTCCACCCAATACACACTCAATAAAAATGTGCATTGCGCAAAAGTGAGCTTGTTTACATAAGCAGTAATGTCGGTTGGATGCTTTAAAAGGTCTAAAATTTGAGTCCTCAATTCCTGTAACTCATTCACTGATACGCTTTCGTTTCTAACAGCACTGGTAAACTGTAATTCCCTCATTTCGGATCTACTGGAAGTAAACGATACCAGAGTGGGAGACTTGACTGCTATTTCTTTTACACCTTCATACCATTCTTGAGGCCACAAACCTAAAATTTTTAAAAATATTTCAGCTAATCTAGAGAACATTTAGTGTAAATGGCTGATAAATCTTAACTCAGAAATCGAGGCGTATTAGAAATTGTTCGAAGTTGAAATAATTAAAATTTACATGGGGTCATGAAACTTCTAATAGACATATACTGAACGCCATAAGTTTTAGGATTTGAAACTTATTAAGAACATTAAAGAGGCTTGGAATTGGAGAATGAAAACGTAAAATTGGAGTAGTATCTAAGATTATATTTTAAGCGAGAACGACATATTCGTATATAATAAAAATGTAAAACAGATAAAGCTTGTGGTCAAGTTCTCACTAAAGCAAACAGCTAAACTTCTGTTAGTGGAGGCATAACAAGCATCCTAAAACGGGTTATGAATTTGACCGTACAAAGTTTCAAAATATTATGGGTTCGGGATCTAGACAGACAGAGACTGGAGCGAAACGTACGAAGATGAAGAATATCGTGGCTTAAGAACTTAAGGAGAATGGTTTGAATGCAGAACTATTTAGAGTGGAAGTCAACAGAGTCTGCATAGCCATGATGATTTCCAACTTTCGATAGAAGATGGAACTTAAAGAAGAAAATGGTCCTATCTATGCTCTAACTTTTACCTAAATCAGTTTTTTTGTATCTCTTACGACAAATGAGTAATATGATTTCCTCGCACTAATGCTGCACCCTGTACATGTGAACTATTATATTTTAAGTGAAAAGACAGCCAATATTTGATTTTACGCAAAAAGCGCCTTTGTATCTGTTGATACGTATTTCGACCTAATAGGTCTCATCAGAACAGTTATTCAAAGGTGTTCTCAACGTGAAAGATCAATATTTTCTGTCTTTTAAGAAGCAACACTAAAATGGCTTCAATACGGACGCAATAGCGACATCTGAGAATAAAACCGTAAAATAGTTTCGAAACAAAATTCAGATTTCTGCTTTAATCTGTGCTTTCTAAAAATTGCAAAGCAAAACAGACGTTGATAAAGGTGTTACGCTATTGCGTCCGTATTGAAGCCATTTTAGTGTTGCCTCTTAAAAGACAGAAAATATTGATCTTTCACGTTGAGAACACATTTGAATAACTGTTCTGATGAGACCTATTACGCCGGGTCCAGACCAAGCAGACAAAACGAAAACACAATTCTGAAACAAAAACACGATAAACCGGCGACAAAATTTGTCGTCAAAAGACAAAACAAAATTGAGACAAATTGTCCACACCAGAACAACAAAATATAAAAACAAATTCAGTTGGTGACGTTGTTGTTGTGATTAGTGTTGGTTAACTAAGTGGCGTTTTAATCAAGAAAAAGATGAAATTGAAGATTTATTGCTAGCCGCAAGTTTTTTGCTCTCATCATCATCCCAGGTTGCTAAAAGAAAACCGAAACGTTTTTGGATTAGACCAAGCCTAAAAATGCGAGAAAGTTGTTCGATATACAAATTGTTAGTTCAGCTGCGAGCAGATGATATTGGACTAGTGGTGAAATTCGATCAAGCTTCAAAATTTTTTTAAGAATGTCCACCGAAGATTTTGAGAATCTAATATGCCTTGTTGGTCCTGCAGTTGCAAAAAGACATACTAACTTTAGAAATGCTATGAGTGTAACAGAAAGGTTAGCAATCACTTTAAGATTTTTTAGCAACAGGTGATTTCTACCACAGCCTAATATATCTTTCAAAAGTATCAAAGCAATCAATATCTGTAATAATACCTGAAGTATGTAAAGCTTTAATTAACAGTCTTAGTGGTTATGTACGTACAGGTATGTTAAACTTTTTTCATTACTATTTTTCTGTTAATATCCCTTAAAATAAACTCCATATTTATTGGTTAAATGTTTAATACAAAAGAAGTTGACGATAGGTACATACTACATGCAAAATAATGACGAGTCTACTTGTTTTTACATTCAAAAAGTTCATTATCAATTTCGTTCGTTTTCTTGATCTGAATACTGAGAAAGCTCTGTGTCAATACTAGGTGGATGTGAAAATAAAGGTTGTGTGTTGGTGTTGTGGGTCAGCACTGGGTGGATTTGAGTATAAATGTTCAATTCTTCTTCTTCACGTGCCATCTCCGCTACGAAGGTTGGCTATCATCATGGCAATTTTGACCCTGGAGGCTGCCGCTCGGAACAATTGTATGGAAGTGCAAGCAAACCACTCCCTGAGGTTTCTCAACCACGACATTCTTCTCCTACCTATGCTGCGCCTACCTAAATGTTCAATGCTGGGTGGATTTGAGTATAAATGTGTGTCAATGCTGGGAGGAGTTGAATATGAACGTGTGTCAATGCTGGGAGGATTTGAGTATGAATGTTGTGTGTCAGTAATGGGTGGATTTGAGTACAAATGTTGTGGGTTGGAGTTGGATGGAGTTGAGTGAACATTTGTGTTGAGACTAAGTAACAGAAAAATACACTTAATTTTGATAAAAATTGTACATTCTATTTCTCCTACTGCTTAACTCGTTTTGGCACGCACACGCGTCCACACTGCGCCAACAACTTGTCGTCAAATACACAGACTTTTTGATCTTTACCGACCTGAGACGGGACCTGAAAAAGTTTTCAAATTTGCAAACAAAACAAAATTGTTCAGAAATGTCTCAACAAATGTTTTCGATTTGTCGCCACTTTGTCGCGAAACATGAATGTTTTTGTTTTGTCTGTTTGGTCTGGACCCGGCATTAGGTCGAAATACGTATCAACAGATACAAAGGCGCTTTTTGCGTGAAATCAAATATTTGCTGTCTTTTCACTTTATTCGGATATACTCTGTACGAGTACTAGAAACCAATTCGCTAAGGATTTCTGCTTAGTTGAAAAGACGTGTCGTGGAATGCAAATTTTAGATTCCCCACGTCTCTTTTAACACCTTTATCAACGTCTGTTTTGCTTTGCAAATTTTAGAAAGCACAGATTAAAGCAGAAATCTGAATTGTGTTTTACAACTATTTTACGGTATTATATTTTAAGTCAAGTTATTTCAAGACATATTGTCTACATTAATTTATTTAAATTGAGATTGTCGCCAATTACAATTTTGCTTTATTCAGTTTTATAAGAACATACCACTCTTGTCAATAAATATTTGAAAGAATTTGTTTACTTGTTTTAATTTGTATTACAGCACAGTAATAATAATTACATAATTAGGTATATAAAAATGTGTGTCCTTTGACGATTATAATTAAGATAAGATTCTTGGTAAGTTTCATTTTTTGTTTCTCACTGTTGTGTATTGACTGTATTTAAAGTAGAGACGAAGCCATGAGACGACTCATGGCGTCATCTACTTCGTTCCTCTATAATCTTCGGGGTCGTCCTCTTTTCCTCCTTCCTATGGGGCTCCATTCGGTTATTCTCTTTATCCATCTGCTGTCGCTAGTTCTTCTTACATGTCCATACCACTTTAGTCTTTTTTGTTCTATATATGTTAGTATATCTGTTTCTATTGATGTTCTTTGCTTTATTTCGTCATCACTTTTCCTATCCATTCTTGTTACTCTGCAGCATATTCGCAGGCATTAACTGTCTATCTCAGCAGACTGAGTTGAGTTGTCGGATTGCTGTTCTTGTTTGTCCCTATCTTTGCTTAATTTCTTCCTCTTTTGTTCTACATCACTACTTGATCGTCTGCAAAGCTTAACGTATATAGGTATTCATTTCGTACCGGTACTCCCATGCCTTCGCATTTTTTTTCCATGTAGTCAAGTCATTTCTTTAAGTATATTTTGAATAGGGTTGGAGATGTGGAACAAACCTGCAGGAGCCCTTTTATTCTGGTGAAGTCTCCTATGATTCTCGTTTCCATTTTAATGGGCACTTTATTTTCTTTATACAGAGCTTTTGTAGCTTCTATGAGTTCAATTTAATTTTTTCTTTTAAGTTTTGTTTCAATCCTCTCAGTACTTTCCATGACTCCGAAGTTCTTGTACCTCCTATATATGTTTCAATATTTAAGCAGGTTCTTTAACATTCTTCATTTTTTAGTTGTGTTATTTATTTTTTCACTTCTCTATCTTTTTCTCTATATTCTTTATAAACTTCAACGTTGTTTGTAGTCAGCCATTTTCTGTATAGTTGCTTTTTTTCTTTAATTATTCTTTTTGTTGGTTCATTTATTTCATAATAGTGCTGTTTATTTGGTATATGTTCTTTCTCTCCAAGGGCTTCGAATGCTGCTTGTTTTATACTCACCTTTATATTCTCGTATATTTCTTCGATGTTGCTGTATCTGAATTCTATTAATTTTTGGTCTCGACGTGTATAGGTCTCTTATTACATACCATTTAATTAATATTAATGTCCATTTAATTTAATTTTTAAATTAATAATTAATGTCCATTTTTGCTGCCAGCAGTTTATGGCCAGTTCCACATTCTGCTCCTCTTCTGACTCTTACATCTTTTATCTTTATTGTAGTATCTTGTTTGACTATTACATAGTCTATTATTGATTTCAGCTTTCGTGTTTCTTGCGTTAATGTATATTTTTTATAATATATTTTTATGTCTGAAGAATCCATTGGTGATTTTTAGGTTGTTTAGTTCGCATAATTTAATCAGACGTTCTCCGTTATCGTTTTGTTCATACTCTCCAAATCTCCCCACTACTTTATCGTTTTCTTTCCTTCCAGTTCTACCATTAAGGTCTCCTGTTATAATTACCTTCACGTTTTTCTTAATTAGCTCTATTTGGTGTCGAAGTGGTTCCGTGAAATTTTCTTTCTACGTCTATCGGTACATATACTCCAAATACCACTGTGTCTTTACCGTATATGTCTATATGCATTTTAATTATCCTCTCGTTCATTGGCTCACATGTTCTAACCCTTGTAACAAAAATGGTTTGGCTGAGTCGCCAATATAACGAGAATGTGTAGTAAAGATGTGCAAATAAATAAAGGGTAAATATGAATATTTAAGATATATTAAAAATAATGTTGGCTAGCGACTATGCAGGAGAATGACCACTTGACACTCAAGAGGGATTAGGCCAATTTGCATGCCCTACAGTGACCGTAGGATATAAGAACTAATGACCAGAAATCTACCAAGAAATAAACAGATGAAAGATAAAGTTACTCTACTGAATGTTTGGGCGCCAGGAAGTTAAATGGTTTCTTCCGAGATATCTTGTATTGCTGAAATAGAAAAAGTTGGGTACTAATTGAAATATTAATTTTTTAACCACAACTTTAATAATTACCCAAAACTTATGTACAGACTATGTTAAATACTTATCTATAACCCACCACCTCTTATGTACAATTAACTTATCTATATTTACAGTAAAATCCCTGAATCCAATTATAAAACAATTTCCCCCGAATGTACTTCTTAATTTTAAATGTTGACAAAGGTTATGCTCAATAATAATGTATAAATAATAAATATAAAAAAAATACTACTCACTAATAATTTAGTTTTCGTTAATTAAATGTTTAAATTTTCAAATGAAATGAAACTCTCCGGATACGTGTGCACACAATAACCTGACAAAGAGAGATTCAAGGGAGAGTTAAAACCTCATCCCTTGGTAGACAATAGATAATTAAATTAAGTTACAATGACTATTATTTTAGAAAAATTGAATGGATTTATTATTAAAGATATATATTTAAATTAAAGTAAAGCAAAAGTTAAAACCTTGAAGAGGATGTTGCAAAAGTTATAAAAAATATTGGAATGATAAACAAAAAACAAAATAAGTTCTTCCTGCCGGTTTCCGTAGGTTGCCCTGGAAGATGATCCGGTGAAGAACTAGACTCCAGTGGGTAAAAGTATACCAAACCTGGATTCCATGTACATATAAACCAAAATCTTCTTTAAATCCCCATATAACTTAAAATTTCTTCCCCTTCTCCTTAATAAACATAACCCCAAAACTAAAGGTTTCTTCCCTGACTTGTGACTGGATTCCGGAAGTTGGCGGCTGAGGTGGTCCAAAACTTAAAGTATCCTCGTACAAAACACCCAAAAATAACTTAAATTGTTGCCTTTAAATCAACAGTTCTTCATAAAAAAAAATAAACTTAAACTAAATTCCTCAAAAATGGCACCTCCCAGCCGCCACTATGATCGATCGATCTGTCTTCGATCACACCCAGTCAACAAGTAATTCTATTAACACTTACAAGTCGTCAAGTCGACGTACTTTCAGAATCTTACACCAGAGGGCGGGATTTAATGCCAACCTTAGAAAGTAAAATTTACTGGGAGTTATTTAAATATTCAGTTTAAGAATATTTCAAATATGAATTTAATTCAGAATTAAATTAAAAGACTCCAGTCACAAAAAAGGTAAACGGTTATTTAAGTAACGCACTCGTTACACTCCCCTCTTACTTGGAGAAAAAAAAATTTTTAAGTGAAAAAAATTTTTTTTTTCTTTTACTTGACTGATTGGTTAGATGTAGGTTAACCAATACTTTAACCATATGTGGAGCAATCAAGAATCGAGAAAAAAAATATAAACATATATATAAAAATTATAGCCATGGCACCAATTTGCCAAATACAGCTATTATATTAACTCACTATAATACTTCCAAAACAATCTACATCGATTCACACGATTATAATTAACCACAGATTATGAGTGATGTAGAGATAAAGAAATGGTTTAATCTAAAGATACCCACATGTATCTAAGTACGAAGTCACATACTATCTAGAGTAAAATTAAAGTAAAGTAAAGCTCTAACATAGCATAGTATAGACTAGTAATAGAAATACTCAATACAAATAATCCAATGTAATGTGAAATCGGACCCTGGTTCCAAAATTGACTCATCGATGGACAACAGATTTATAGGAGAGCATATCCAAGGAATAATCAATCAGGCAAATAGGTGGACCGATACACAATAATAAGTAACAATAAAAATACTAAACGTATATAAAACAATATAAGTGTCGAATTGGATGGTAAATCCAAAATTGACCATACAGTGGACAACAGATTTATAAAGTAGCATATCCAAAGATAATCAATCAGGCAAATAATGACCCAATTCACACTATAACCAAATAAACCAAAAAGGGTAGGTCCACATATACCCACATCCGGTAATATGTGCCTAACCTAAAAATTCATCAAATAAATTATTGGATCAAAATGTGGGACTAACGGCTTGAACAAAAGGACAGCCATAAAATCGATTCCATCCTGATGATCTGCCATCAGTACATTTGGGATCCAAAATAAAGACCAAAAATAAAACTAGGAGGTGTTATAAACTGAATCATCTTAGCAAATGCCAAGCTGAACAACTTGAGCTCAAAAGGATAAAGTACCAAAGCATGTGAACTGCTGTGGTAACTTCTTACAACAAAATTAACTTATGCTGATATTCGATAACTATAGCAGGTAGCTACAACAAATTTATAAGAATATCTAACATAAGAGCACTAGAAGGAGTTTAATGTGCCAGTAAACTCTAACAACCATAGCAAAATAGTAAGAGTAAGATAGAAATAATAACAAAACACAACATCAAGAACGCGTAGACCAATTTCTGAAGAAACTGCAAATTTATAATTCGTTCTGATATCAATAAAAGAGAACAGGATAATTCCTTGTTCAATATACCAAAATATAAATAAGTGCCTAAGGAAAGAAGTGAAAATAACTATAAATGGTCATTTGTTGCCAAAATATGAAATACTATTCATAACTGTAATCTAAACTTGCTAGCTGTAAAGGGAATATGTCATGGATTGCTTCCTCCAATAAACTATATAAGTAAGAATAATAAATCAGCTAAGGAACAATTCAGTTATTAGACCAAAGTCTGAAAATATTAAGGAGCTAAGGAGCTAATAAGATATTAAGGAGCTAAAATATTAAGCTAAATATTCAAATCCTAATTAACATTAACAATGGAAGACATTCTACTGCCTAGATAACTGTACAACTTGTCATGAAAATGGTGAATTCCGAAATTCATTGAACAACTGTGGCCACTAATTGAACTAAAACTTCGAACCCACGTATTCATTCACCTATACACAGGCAGAATAGTCTATATAATATAGGAGTGTCCTAAAATTATGCATACTGATTGTCTATATAAATTCCTAGTGACTGACTTTGAAAAAAAAAACATCCCACATAGCAAATCGAGATACACGTTATTATAAACTAGTCATGACCAATAAACTTAATCCAAATACATAAAAATTACAACATTCTTTCCAAACTGGCAAAACAAGTAAGTAAAATGGGAAGAAAGTGATACAACACATAAACATATAGCACAGTACAGTAGCATTACAATATTTAGTTCCATACCAGAGCAACACCTAATATAAGTAAAAATCTCTAATGGCTTTAATAAAGTTAACTTATTATAAATAAATACTAATCAAATTATAAGCTGTAGATATTCCAAATCTGGTGATTACTAACAAAAATCTAAGAAAATATCAAATCGTAACCAAACCGAGCCAAAACAATAACACTCATAGGAATAAGTTAACTTAATAGACATTAAGTTAATCTTCCTCTGAAGATGAAGATGCTGCCTCATCTGTTGTATTATCAGGGAGTAAATCCTTTTTATGAGATTGACCAATTCGTCTATTTGTCGAATTGTCTTTTAATTCATATACTAAAGGAGATATTACCCTAACGACAGTACAGGGAACATATTTCTGACTAAACTTAGCAGAAATGGCATCACCTTTATTTGATTTTACAAAATTCCGTTTCAAAACTCGATCGCCCACAAAAAATCGCAAATCTCGTTTCCTCAAATTATATTGATGCTGATTTCTAAGGTAAGAAGCTTTCAACTTCTTCCTAATGTCAGCGAATATTGGAGGAAGGTTTTGGAGATCTTCCATACGGTGAAGTTTCTCAGAAATTTGAGGAAGAGTTGTCGAATTTTCAGAAATTAAACCGAAATAATCACCTGACAATGGAACATGCCTACCAAAATTAACATAAGCTGGAGAACACTGAGTGATTTCATGAACAGAAGTTCGAATGGCTTAAGCAACTGAATGGATATACTTATCCCAAGCTCTATGATCACTGTAAGTGTAAGATCGAAGAGCAGTAACAATGCTACGATTTACACGTTCAGTGTGGTTAGCTTGCGGATGATAAGCTGCATTGTAGAATATCTTTTGGACCTTATATTTACTTAAAAGATCTTTAAATGCCTTAGAAACAAATTGTGGACCATTATCACATGATACTATTTGGGGAATACCAAATAGTAAGAACACTTGTTCCTCTAAGAACTTCAAAATGACTGGAGTTGTAGCCTTACGCAGAGGACAAACTAAAGGAAATTTGGTGAAGTAGTCTACAACTACCAAACAATATGTGTTACCTAAATAACTGCGTGGATATGGTACAATAAGGTCTAAAGAGATCATTTGCCATGGAAAATTAATGTTTCTAAACGAACCCATTAATCCAGCTTGAGGTAGGTTACTCGGCTTGCACGTTGCACAAACTCTACATCTAGAGATGTATTTCCTAACTGAGTTGCGCAAACCAGGCCAGTAATATAACTCAGCTATTTTACTAAACGTTTTATAAAAGCCAAAGTGACCTGATGTCACATCATCATGAAAAGTTCTTAAGACTTCATCCCTATTAGATGTTGGGACTACTATTTTCCAATCAGACATATTCGATAGAGATTCAACTGGACTGATTACATGTTTATAAAGGATATTATTCTCCACCTTGAAATCAGGATATCTAGTAGGTTCTTGGGTGACATTATGAATCATCTTTCGATACCAATTATCTGGAGATAAAGTGGACAGATCTAAAAGATTGATATCGAATGTACGTGACAACGCGTCTGCAACCACAACACCATTGGCTTTGCGATGAACAATATTATAATCAAAAGCACAAAGCCTACAAATCCAACGGGACAAACGTTGTGACGGATTTTTCATGGAATGTAACCATAATAAAGAACTATGATCTGTAATGATAGTAAACTTACGACCCTCAAGATAGTATCGAAAGGCATCAAGACCATGGATAATTGCAAGAAGTTCTCTCTCTGTGGTGGAATAATTTTTCTGTGCTTTATTGAGCTTTTTGCTGGTATAAGCTATTGGATGTTCCGAACCATCCTTCATTTGAAATAGTACACCACCTGACGCAGTGTTGGAACAATCTGTCATGAGGTAGAAATGCTCTTTAAAATTCGGAGATGTCATGACAGGAGCACTAGTAAGAGCTTCTTTTATACGCCGGAAAGCATCATCGGCTTCTGAAGTCCATGTAATAGTTTGGCCTTTTTTTCTATTTTTAAGGAGATCTGTAAGTGGGGATAACAAAGTAGAATAAGACGGCACAAACCGACGATAATATCCACACATGCCTAATATCCTACGGACTTGAGTAGTAGTCTTAGGAATGGGAAAATCCTTGATAGCACTAACTTTATCAGGATCAGTCCTTAAACCTTTACTATCGACTACATATCCTAAAAATTTAAGACTAGGACGACAGAACTGACATTTATGTAAATTAATAGTCAAATTAGCCTCTTTGAGACGTGAAAACAACTTATCCAAAATTTCCATATGAAGGGAAAAATCAGGAGTAACGACCAAAATATCATCCAAATAATAAAAAACATAGGGCTCTAACTGAGGACCAATGACTAAATCCATCAGACGACACATTGTCTGAGGAGCTGAAACAAGAACAAAAGGCATAGTGACAAACTGAAATAATCCTTTCCCACTAACTGCAAAAGCTGTATACTTTTTACTTTCCTCACTCAAAGGAATTTGTAAAAAGGCTTTAGATAGGTCGATAGAAGAAATATACCTAGCATTCTGGAGTTTACTGAGAATGACGTCTATTCGGGGAATAGGATAAGCATCCCGATTTGTAGTAATATTATTCAACTTTCGACCATCGAAGCAAACCCTAAAAGATCCATCCTTTTTCTTGGTTAACCACAAAGGACTACAGTAAGAAGACGTGGAAGGTTCAATGATATTCAACTCTAACATGGAATCAATTTCCTTTTCCAAGTCAACTTGCCAAGCCTGAGGAATAGGATATTGATATTGTCTAAAAGGTGTGGTATCTCCCACCTCGATAGTGTGAGATATTAAGGATGTACGACCTAACTTGTCTTTCGACGAAAGAGTTGTAAATTTAGAGATCATATTCTCTAATTGCCTTTGTTCGGAACTAGATAAACTAGTAAAATCCTGAATAGCACTAAGTAAGGACAGATTAAATTGAGAAATAGAAAAGGAAAAATTAGAACAATTTAGTGTGCTATTAAAAGCATTTAAGAAATCCATACCTAAAATTATAGAATTCTGAACTGAAGGAATAATATAGAATGTAATTTGTTTACATAAATCTGCTACTGTGATTTCAGTTTCAAATTTGCCTGTAATAGACTGAACTGTACCATCTGCAGTAGACACTTGCAGAGAAGAAATGGGCATAATAGAAATCTCAGCATTTTTCAATAAAGCTAATGAATGTGAACCTATTACAGAAATGTTCGAGCCACTATCTAAAAGGGCTAAACAAGATTGTCCTAAAATCTTAATAGGAAGATAAGGTATATTATCATTATGTTTCTTCACTAATAATGAATTTAAATCAAAACAATCATTATCTGATTGGTCAAAAATTTTAAATGGTGCTAAACTAAACTTATTGTCTCTACCTACACAATCAGAGGATGCAACAGGCAAATAAGAAGAATCAGAAATAAAAGAATCCTCCTGAATTGTGGTAGACTCTGGTATAGATATTGGAACTGCTACACTGCTACTATTATGTCTATTACTAAAATTTGGGAAGATATTTGGGGAAGATAATCTATGTAAATCCGATGTATTATATTGAGAAGTTACTTCTTGGAATGATTTGGTGTGGTGTGTGTTGGTTTTTTGGGGACAACCCCTTTCCCTTTCCGACTGGAAGATGGGTTTGGGTGGCTTGACGTGGTGGGACCAGTGACTTCGTTTGATGTAACGGTTTGATTCCCTGATGGGGGTGTGGACGGAGAAAACGCTCAGGGGACGGACCTCCGATCGTTCGTTTCCCGAACACTTAAAACAATTTCGTTTGAAGGTATTTTCCCTACCACAACCGTGGCAGAAAATACGGGTACGAGGGATGCCGCAATCATAAAAAGTATGACCAGACTCACGACAATTCCAGCACACTACAGAACTTAATGTGGAAATATTACGTTCATGACCTTTGGATTGCCAAGAACGGTGTTTGGAAGTATCTAGGTGACGTGAAGAGTTAAAAGAAGAGGGTCGAGAAGTGGAAGGAAGGTGAGAAGACCAAGATAAAGTTTCTTCTAAACGTTTACACTTCTCCGTAATATCAGCAATACTAGTGATATCTACAAGGGCCAACTGCTGATGATAGAATGGCAATAGACATTTGAGGATAATCTTAATCTTTGCAGAATCTGTCAGAGGTGTTTCAAGGCGACTACACATACCTAAAATAGTATTAATGAACATCGTAACAGACTCGTCTGGCTTCTGTTTACGGTTTTTAATTTGATCTAAAAGGTCATCTTGAAAAGAGTAAGGTAGAAAATCAGACTTAAGTTTCTGAGCTAGATCAGACCAATTTGAAAAGTTAGTGCGGTTATTCATAAACCACGTAAAAGCTGTGCCTGTAACCAACTCAGCAGAAGCTGCAAAAAGGTCATCTTCACTCACTCCTCTTGATATGCGAAGACATTCCACCCTATCCAAAAAAGAAATTACTTGGTCATAATGACCTTCACCAGAAAATGTAATCCCCCATTTATGAACCTGAACGGGTTTGGGGTGTAGAAATGCATTTGCTGCTTGGATAGAAGAGATTGGAGTTGATGTTGCTATTGGACTCACTCGAGAATCAAGTTCGCCCTCTAGACTTAAGATTCGGACAGAAACAGAGCGTTGGAAGATTTGTTGTGCCTCATCTGAAACAGATAATAAATGAATACGACCTGAGATGTGAGCTAGACGTGATATTAGCCTGGAATATAGGCTATCTTGGACAGTCCCTCTAAAATCGGCTATCCTTTTCGCTAAATCATCCATAGTCTCCTCAATCTCCTGTTGTTGGACCTCAAAAGGAATATTTGAGGCAGAAATCTGCCGAAAACTCCTGTTTCCTTCTTCCTGCCTTAAAGCTCCACGCAATATTTTGCGTTTAAGATCAACATTGGAAGACTCATCAATATTGATGTCCCTAATCCTTAACTCATAATCCAATTCCTTCACTAACAAATGTTCTACCTTGAATGCAGACATTATGAAAAAAAACCAAATAGATGAATAGATAGAATAGACAAGGAGATAATATACTCACACTCCACAAAACAATCGAATAGTAATATAAAGTTTTCAAAATATATATATATATATATATATATATATATATATATATATATATAAGTAAGTATGTACCAACACACCACAAAATCAATCTAAGAATAATCTAAAGTTATTCACAAAAAATTTCAAAATGGTTAAGTAAGTTAAGTAAATATAAACACAATCCTTGAAGCAACGCACAATGGTTTTAACAAGTATATGATTAACAAATACTTGAATATAAAAAATTCACCAATATTGGCTAATATATATATGTATAAAAAATAGTAATATCTAAATTATTAAATTCTTAAAGTTCAATAATAGTAAGATAGATAGTTAACTGTACACAATGAGATTAAAAGGTGAGGGTTTAAATATGAATATAAGTAAACTACAGCAATACAAGTATATCTATAAATGTAAGTCTAATAAGAAAAAACAGTAAATAAAGAAGTTAAAAAAAAATGAACAAAGAGCAACAGGAACAAATTAGAAATAATAAAGAATATTTTGCAAAGAGAAATATACTTCAGAATGTACGGTCTGAACTGAGAAAAGGCACCACGTTGGGAACGCCAATGTAACAAAAATGGTTTGGCTGAGTCGCCAATATAACGAGAATGTGTAGTAAAGATGTGCAAATAAATAAAGGGTAAATATGAATATTTAAGATATATTAAAAATAATGTTGGCTAGCGACTATGCAGGAGAATGACCACTTGACACTCAAGAGGGATTAGGCCAATTTGCATGCCCTACAGTGACCGTAGGATATAAGAACTAATGACCAGAAATCTACCAAGAAATAAACAGATGAAAGATAAAGTTACTCTACTGAATGTTTGGGCGCCAGGAAGTTAAATGGTTTCTTCCGAGATATCTTGTATTGCTGAAATAGAAAAAGTTGGGTACTAATTGAAATATTAATTTTTTAACCACAACTTTAATAATTACCCAAAACTTATGTACAGACTATGTTAAATACTTATCTATAACCCACCACCTCTTATGTACAATTAACTTATCTATATTTACAGTAAAATCCCTGAATCCAATTATAAAACAATTTCCCCCGAATGTACTTCTTAATTTTAAATGTTGACAAAGGTTATGCTCAATAATAATGTATAAATAATAAATATAAAAAAAATGCTACTCACTAATAATTTAGTTTTCGTTAATTAAATGTTTAAATTTTCAAATGAAATGAAACTCTCCGGATACGTGTGCACACAATAACCTGACAAAGAGAGATTCAAGGGAGAGTTAAAACCTCATCCCTTGGTAGACAATAGATAATTAAATTAAGTTACAATGACTATTATTTTAGAAAAATTGAATGGATTTATTATTAAAGATATATATTTAAATTAAAGTAAAGCAAAAGTTAAAACCTTGAAGAGGATGTTGCAAAAGTTATAAAAAATATTGGAATGATAAACAAAAAACAAAATAAGTTCTTCCTGCCGGTTTCCGTAGGTTGCCCTGGAAGATGATCCGGTGAAGAACTAGACTCCAGTGGGTAAAAGTATACCAAACCTGGATTCCATGTACATATAAACCAAAATCTTCTTTAAATCCCCATATAACTTAAAATTTCTTCCCCTTCTCCTTAATAAACATAACCCCAAAACTAAAGGTTTCTTCCCTGACTTGTGACTGGATTCCGGAAGTTGGCGGCTGAGGTGGTCCAAAACTTAAAGTATCCTCGTACAAAACACCCAAAAATAACTTAAATTGTTGCCTTTAAATCAACAGTTCTTCATAAAAAAAAATAAACTTAAACTAAATTCCTCAAAAATGGCACCTCCCAGCCGCCACTATGATCGATCGATATGTCTTCGATCACACCCAGTCAACAAGTAATTCTATTAACACTTACAAGTCGTCAAGTCGACGTACTTTCAGAATCTTACACCAGAGGGCGGGATTTAATGCCAACCTTAGAAAGTAAAATTTACTGGGAGTTATTTAAATATTCAGTTTAAGAATATTTCAAATATGAATTTAATTCAGAATTAAATTAAAAGACTCCAGTCACAAAAAAGGTAAACGGTTATTTAAGTAACGCACTCGTTACACCCTGTTCTTACTTCTAATCCTGTTCTTACTTCTAACCCTATGTTCTAAGCCTTAACTTATTTTTGATTAGTATTATCACTCCTGCCATTGCTCTACATTTCTTATTAACTCCGTTCCAGCAGTGGATATGGTCTTCTATTGTTTCCGTTCAATTTCCTTTCTTTTTGGTTTCTATTGTTACTAGTATGTCGATATTGCTTTCTCTAAACTCCCGTCACATTTTTGTTCCATCCTTGTATATCACGTTGCACATATGAATTTTCCAGCTTTGAATAACACTGGGTCTTCCAAACTCTTCGCAACATTGCCCCCCCCCCCCTCCGTATCGGATAGGAGTCCCACTATCTGAGATGTGGATTTCCACCCGGGGATGTGATTATGTCAAATAATCCTATTAATTTACAGACAGCGTGTAAGTATGAACTCACTTGGCGTACAAAGGTTGTAGAAATGTATTCTTGAAATCGAAAGTTGTGTTTTATAATTACAGGTGCATCCGAAGAGTAAATCGGAAAAAATTGCTGCGGATATCGAGAGTAATTTAGCATGGTTTGTTAGATGGATGTTAGAACTGTTATCACGGTCATATATCGGTCTATTTTGAGGTTATGTATGACATTAGCGTAGGAATGCGATGGATAAAGACGACTGGAGAGAAAATTTTGAGGATGCTAGGATCCACGCAGGGTTGTAAAGCCTAAATATTAATGATGATTCCATTGGGTGTTTAATCGATGCCAATGTTCCCTACATTAAAAAATATTATAGCTATTATTGATTACCGTATTTCTTCCAATTTTATTTCTTTATGTTTCTTATTAGTTCTCAATCATAAGTTTTCATTGCTCTCCATATTATAATCGGTGTGATATCCCGAAGTGGATTTTATAGCAACCATGAAATTAAACCAAATTAAGTTTTTGGTAGAAATTGGCTACTACGATCCCCATGACAATCAAATAACTTATATAATTAAATTTTCATTGATAATATATAAGAAACGTTTTAAATAAACAATGATGTCTTTAGTATATACTCATGAGTTATTAATCTTCACAAGTTATAACAACAAATTATAGTCAATGTTGATTAAACTCGCAACAAAAAAGCGAAGTGAAAAATTAAAAAAAGATAACTGGCAGGAAGAGCCTACGATCTTCAAGACATTCTACTAAAATAGAATTATTTAAATTTTTATTGATAAATAAATAAAGAATATATCTATATAAAGTAAATAATATATTCATAATAGTCATACCTGAATCTGAAGCTGTAAATCCCATGATAACACAATATAACCAAAAATCCCGGAACAGTTTATGAATACGAGGTTTCGGATTTTTAATTGCTGGTAATCGTCGTAATAATACTGCTATAACTGGTATAAGCACTCCCAAGTTTCCGGCTGAGCTTGAAGCTTTCAATGCACCTAAAGAAAATATATTTGTTTTGAAAAATTGTCGAAAATATTGAAAAATATCTTGGTAATTATGGTAAAGTAGAAATCGGTTTAATATACTCCATTCGCTTAGCTCGGGTATATTTTGACAGACTCATTGTCGGAAATCTACAACACAACAATTCCTACTTCTCAGTATAGTATACTATTATAGCTCAAGTATACTACTATTGCAGACTTCTTTCTTTGTCAAAAAGTAACTAACTTCGCAAAAAAATAATTACTAAATTCACTAGACAGTTCGGACTGGGAATAGCGAACCGTGTATAAGAAATTTTTGAATAATTTTCCTTTAGTCAACCAGCTTTCATATTCTTCACAGCTTTCCATATTCACGTATATTCTTCTTCTTGATGTACCTATCCGTTGCGAATTTTGGCAATCACCATGGCAATATTTATCTTATATCCAGCAGCGCGGAAAAGCTGCACAGATATTGTATTGAACCAGATTCTGAGATTCTTTAACCAAGATGGTCTTCTTCTTCCTGGACCTCGTTTTCCAAATATTTTTCCTTGGAGGATGGCTTGAAGGAGAGCATTTCGCATAATATGTCCGAAGAATTGTAACTTTCGAGATTTAATGGTGGTCAGTACCTCTCGGTTCTTACATTCTTCTGAGGACCTCCTCATTTGTGACTCGGTCAGTCCACGGGATCCTAAGTAATCTCAGGTATAGCCACATCTCAAATGCTTCCAGTTTTCTGCATATATCTTCGTTCGAAGTCTACAATTCAACACCATAAAAAGGAAAGACAAGACGTAGCATCGCAGAATTCTTACTTTTGTATCTAGCTTTTCCATTTTTCATTTATTATGGCGCCGAGGTAGTTGTAGAGTTGTAGTGCGTCTCTCTTTCTACAGGGGATTGGTTGACGTAGAGTTTACCTTCTGTTAACCTTTTCTTGTTAATTATCATAAGCTTTGTCTTCTTAGCGTGTATATTGAATCCATATTGATGACTGTAATACGTTATTTTGTTCATAAGAACTTGTAGGTCTTCTAAGTTGTCCGCAAATACTATGGTGTCATCTGCATATCTGATGTTGTTTAGCCGGTTTCGGTTTCGTACAAAGCTTCGATAAATATTCTTTCAGAGTACATATTGAAGATTAGAGGAGACAAAATACAACCTTGCCCCACTCCACGCATGATTTTCACATAATGAGTGTGTTCACCTTCAACTCTGAGATTTGCTGTCCGATTCCTTTAAACATTTCTAATTATTTTCAGATCTTGGTTGTTAATTACTGCTTCTTTTAGTATTTGCATCATCTTGGCGTGCTGTACTCGATGACTTGTACTGAGAACAAAGCCTCTCTAGTACCAACAGCATTTATGAAACTGAACTGGTTGGGGGAAATTTGACTTTCACACAGCTTGTAGATTCTCTTATGAATTATCTTTAGGAGCAATTTTAGAAGATTAGTCATGAGGCTTATAGTACGGCAATCTTATCATATATACTAATACATCATAATGCGAGTGATTTCTCATTCACCGGAGGTACTACCTTTAAAACTGTTATAAATCTTTAGACAGTATGTACACGTGCGTCATATAAAACTGGTAAACATAACGAAAAATCGTATAACTCAACGTTGCCATCACAACGAAAATATTTATAAAATAAAATGCAAATGGTACCTACGCATAGGCCTTTCCAAGTGGAGATATGCCAACAAGAGAGATGGAACAGAGGAAACTCACAACACAGGCTGCATATTTACGACTATAAAAAGATTGTCATTGTCGGTTACCACATCGGAACATCAAAGGTACAGCTTGCTGATTTCCTTTCTACTCCGAAGTTTGATGGACTATAGACTATTTTATCTACATTTTGTTTACATATTTATTAATTTTATACTGGCATCACTGTTTATTTTCCTATGTTTGATTTTACGTTTTTGGCAATCATTTCAATAAAAATGTTACTACAGATATTGCTTGTGATAATAGTTCATAGTTTTTCTGTTTATTACATTTATTCTCAGTTTATATCAACAAATGTAGTGTTTTGTTTATTTTCGTATAATATTATTGGAGTTTATTAAAAAGTCCTGAGGGCATACTGTTTGACATATTGTTGATCAATTTGTTTTTATTAATATTATTTCATTTCGCCACATTTTAATTGTGATATTATTTAAGTTTAGAGTGTTGGTTTCACGGTTGGAAGAAATTGTTCTGCATTTATTTCCTGCTGTTCATCCTTACATCAGCACTCGTTTTCCTTGTTATAGAATAAAAAGGCTTTTGATTTAATTTTTTAAATAGAATCTTTTTGTTGTTGTTGTTCTGATTTCTACAAGCTGTTGTTCTTGTAGCCATTGAACTGAGAGTGCGCTTTATTTTTGCCACTTCTTGTTTGCTTAGTCATTGTTTCACCGAAAGGATCTTGTAATGGAATATTGGCAACTCTTTCTACCTATAATGGATGATGTGATAGAACGTTTGGATATCTTATTCTTAAGCTATTTTTTGTGACATCTTAACGCAATTTACCATTTTTGTTATGAATAGGCCACAATGTTATTTTAACATTTAAAATTTCTTTGACGTTTCGATTTCGATTTTTAACATTTAAAATTTCTTTGATGAAATCTTGATTTTAAAGTAAAATTGTGGCTTATTCTCAACAAAAGTAGTAAGTTTGGATACCTGCCTCGACGTGTTGTTTTTTGGTAAACCATATGTCCCAGATAGCCGTCCTTTTGTTTGATAATCATGACGCCTAGAATTGGAAGTTCTGTGAAGTGTACAACTCCAGTTCCAATGTGAATTCGAGTTTCTGCTCGATAGTTGTTGCTGAAATTTGATACGTTCAGATGTTCCGCGTGGCCAGATCTTAAAAGTATGCCGGTTATATATCTAATTCATATTTTTGGTTTTAGTCTTGCCTTTGCACAGTTGTCTTCTCAAAATAGATCATGGAGAGGTTTGGTACTGGCAGAGATAGCACACGTGACCTATTTTGAGAAAAAAGTTCTGCAAAAGGCAAGGCTAAACTCAAAAATATGAATTTAATACTTATAATCTGATCACAAAGAAAATCTTCTCAAATTTACACATTTTTTCATTCTAATCCCACTTCCACAATTTGTATCTCTAAACTGGTTACACATATTTCTATTATTCTATAAAAGGGATACGTTTTACGATAAAATTCTCTATATATACATCAATAAACTGTTTTAATTTGACTTCCAAATTCAATTCTATAATTTACATATCTATAGAGTAACCAATTTTCAATTTTGATGATTTCCTATACCTCCTGATGTCCCGCAATTGCTTTAATTCTGCTTCATTCCAAGACAGTCTAAGTTCTTCTTTACTTTCGTTTTAAGTTCAGTTAAGTACATCATTTTTCATATTTTTTAGTTTTCATTTATTGATCTCAGTTGTGCTCTCCTTTATTACCCATGAAGAGTATGGAACTATAATGTGTACATTGATAAAAGTCCCATTTATAACAAACATTTTCAACTATGGGTTTCATAAGTTTTCATAGAATATACCTACCTGGTGATTTGTCGCTCGCCCTTTTGCCTTCCAAACCTAATTGTACGAAAAGTTCCAGAAGTCGCCCAAGCAGTTCATTCATTTGTGCTTCGCCTGATATATTATCAGCAATATTTGCTAAAGCATTTATAACCGATCTTGAAACATGCCTAAAAAGTTGATAAATATGTGGTTATTTGCTAATTATAATATTCAAACAAGTTAACTAACCAAATAATCGTTCTGATGATAACAATTATGTTGATAGTGTGGGTTATTATTTAAGATACGGGACAGTTAGGTAAATATGTGCAATAGCTTTTACATAGGGTTGGAAATCCAAAAATAAACATTTAAGTATGGTTATATTTATATTACAATATATTCTTTTGATTCAACTGGTTAAATATATGTTTCCAACTTACCTATATTGCGTCTTATCATTGGTAGCGGCACCATATGCAGCACTTCCGCTTTCTACAGTAATCATGGTGAACATTTTCATGACTACTTCATAAACATGAGGTTCGCACTGTGCTATTATCATACATCCCAATTGATCAACTATCAGCGAATCTAAAGCTGACGGTACTCTACAAAACCTCTGCTGGAAGAAATGCAGAATGGTATCTGTCGTTTTCGGAGTGCCTTTCATTGACACCGCTACATGTCCCAACATTATTACGATGTTCGTAGAAATTAAAGTTGATTCGCTAAAATTTATAAATGCTTTCGTTTAAATGATGAATTGTTTGCAAGTATATATCCTTTGAATACGTAAAAATAGAAAAGGAAAGACCCACTCACCATTGATTTTATGGTAACTTGGACCACCAGTTTCGGACTCTACAATTGCAGCCCATTGTCAGGCTCCCAACGAAGTTTAAACACTACAAAATAGTGTTACAGTTGTTATAGGCTATTAAATATGTATCGTTATGCAAGTTACATGTATAATATACTAATACCATATAAATATACTCATTATAGACTTAGTCTTGCACACAATTTATTTTTGATAACTTATAACATCTGTAATATTTCTTTTGTAGTGGTTAAATAACCTTAATCAGGGACCTGATGATGGTCTAAAATTGTAGATTCCGAAACCAGTCAGAATTTGATATCCTTTGGGTACAAACTTCACCCTCAGTATCTTCTACTAACTAAAAGCATGGCTATTTACCTACTAGATCGAGGCCAAGTAAGTCACCCATCAACTTGGAATACAACCGTCAAATAATAATTATAAAATATAATTTTTGACATATTTACCTGTCGCTCTTTTCTGCAGTAAATAAACGATTCGATACGGAAGCAACTAGAGCTCTAACACAATCAGGATCTAATGTATGAGCTGCACTTAAAGCTATACATAAATTTTCGATGGCTGCGTCCCTCAATTTTTCAAATGCTGTCTGGACGGGTGACAATGTTTTCGTGTTTTCTGCTTTCAGTTGATTACCTTGAGCTAAAAAATATAATTTGATTATACTTGGTAACTAATCATAGTATACGATATAACACTGCAAGGTCAACAACTATACATGTAATATTTAACTTCTCTTGTTCTTCATCTTTTTATAGACATGACTCTGTTTTTCAACGGGCCTACTGTAAGTTATCGTTTCATCGTTTTTTCGTGGTCTTCCTACTGATCGTCATCCTATTGGGGAACCGACTCTTGCCGTCTTTATTTGTCTTGCCTCTCTATTTGTTGTCATTCGGCTTATATGATCGTTCCATTCTACGCTTCTATTTCTTACCCAGTTCTTGATGTTCTCCACCTTGCATATATGTCTTATATCTATACTTCTAGCTCTGTCCCATAGTGTCTTACTATCAATTTTTTGTGTTGATCAAGTGTTTTCATCTCAGTTGTTCTCTCTGTCAGGCCTTGTTTCTGCCGCGTATGTCATTATTGGTCTAATGACCGTTTTGTACATTCTGCCTCTCATTTTTTTCCCGATATTTTTATTTCTCCATATTGTTTCATTCAGGCAGCCTGCGGCTCTGTTTGCTCTATTCACTTGATCTTCCACTTCAGTTTCGAGCTTTCCGTAACTAGATAATGTGATGGCTAGATATTTAAACTGAATAACTTGTTCTATTATCTGACCTTGGAGCTCCAATTTACATCGTAGTAACTTTGCTGTTGTAACCATGCATTTTGTCTTTTTTGGAGAAATTAACATGTTAAATTTTCTGGCGGGTTTATTAAACGGTGCAGCATACGTTGTAAATAATCTTCAGTTTGAGAGAGTAGTATTGCGTCGTCTGAATAGCAGATTATTATAAGTTTTTTTCTCCCATTTGGTATCGTTTTTAGTTCTTACTTTTTTATTATTTCATCCATAATCAGGTTGAACAATAGAGGCTCAGGGAATCTCCCTGTCTCATCCCATTGGCGGCTTCAATAGGGTCGGTTAGTTCTTCTTCTACTTTCACTTTTATTGTGTTATTTTGGGAGATATTTTCTATTCTTTTGATTATTCCTAGAGGTATCTCTCTAACGTGCAGTAAGTGGATAATCTCTTTTAATTTGACCCTGTCAAATGCCTTCTTAAGGTCCACAAAACATATATATGCCGGTTTGGTGTATTCTAATGATTTCTCTTGTACTTGCCTCATTATAAATAGCGTTGGTGCATGATCTTCCCGACCTAAAACCTTGTTGTTCTTCTGCTAGTGTTACAATTTCATTCAGTTTATTTGTTATCACTTTGGATGTTAATTTTAGTGTTGTGTTTAATAAATTAATTCCTCTGTAGTTTTTCGGGTCCGATTTGTCTCCCTTTTTTGTATTCTTGGGGAATTCTGTTTTGTTATATTATTTTTTGGATTACTTTTAATAGTTTTTTTATCTCTTTTCTGATCCTCTGATCATTGTCCATATTTCTTTTTGTGTTCCGTAGAAGTCGTGATCCAACTGTTTTGAGATAATATTTAACATGCGACAGAATCCTCTTCTTTTAAATCGGACAGACAGAGAGTACATAGAGTACCTAGACACTACGGTACGTCATTTGCGAAGGAGTCCATACAAAAACAGCTGCCGTCCGTCAATACACAGATAACTGGTAGACCACTTTAAACAGTGTTTTCAGGAAAATTCTTCTCAAAACTTAGTTGTTTTTTATATGCTCGATATACCATTGACCGTAGTCTCCTCGCTCGAGAGCTGTTTTCATGGTTTCTTCAGAGTATACATAGTATACTATGATGGGTATGTATAGTGACGATAACACACAAACCTATCGCGTCCCCTGTTCTATTGTCAGTTATAGCGTCTCTGTCATTATTAAACCTATTTTTGCTAACTGATCGTTATAAAACATGTTTAATTTTTAACTTTATTAAAAATATGGGCCTGTCAATAAATAAGGAAAAAAATAAAGCAATGTCATCATAAAGCAGATGAAAACTTACTTTTTACTTATCTAAACATCTATTATATCTATTAACAAAGTATCTTCTGGTGGTATCTGTGAAAATTGGATCTGAAGTAGACACAACTTAATGTTATTTATATTGATATATTATACTAATACAAGCACATACCAAGAGATGTACAGAGCATCTAACATATTACAAAACAAACCTACCAGATGAATCCTTATGTCACAGCCCGAGAGAGGTAGACCAAAACTTGGACGAGAGGATGGTGGAGATGACGTGCTAGAAAATTGATACAAGCCACTAAACGATTGTCAATGGATAAATCTGAATGACGAAGAAGATCTGAGAAGGTCGAGGCTCTACAAGGCTATAGCACCAGTGAATTTTAATTAATCCGAATGACAGGCATGTCCTCAAAACAATTATTGCAATAACAAAATATACTGCTGCAATACTTCTCTCATTATTAATAATTAGAATGTATTCAGCAGATTATTATCTCAAATGCCCACCGTCAAAAATATTTACTATTTTAGCTCTATTAATTTTATTTTGTCTTCAGTTATCAACAGTTTCCACTTGAAACATCAATTATCTTACCAGTAATTTTCAAATTGTCTCTAATACCCTTCTCGTTAGCTTGCCTATGGAGTTTGGATAAAATCGGTGAAGGGGTTATCAAGAAATCCCTTAAACAGTATATCGAAGTAGAAGCTATATTTGGAAATTTTTGGGCGAGATTACCCAAACCTTCTAGGCACACCATCAACAGTGGCATATGTGCTATAACTAGTCGGTATCCGTGATTCGAATTGATTTTTTCTGTTAATCTACCACACAGACTGTCAGCACCTAAAATTAGTGAAAAAGGTTTAAAATATTATAAAGGCAACAAAGTTAGTAATTATTCCCTTAATATTCGAGTAATTTTACTATTTATTATTTATATACTACTATTGTAGGATTATGTTCAAAAATAAATGACATAAATGTTGATTAAACAGACTACTGTAACATGAACAGTGTTTGCAAGAGATATAATAGTAAAGTATTTGATATTAATTATATATAATGTTTAGGTTAGTGCTTCAAGTGATTTTTTTCGATTGAGTGGGAACCGCTCACTAAGAAAATTGGATGATACGCCGAAATGCAAGCTCAAGCTTAAGGTATGTGTCAAATGTAAGTCTTGTAAATCGACTAAATTGTGCTTGAGTGACGACTGAATTTATTTTAGAATAAATATTGTATAATATCTCTCGTGCATGATAATAATCCTAAAGTGATAATATATTTATATATAAAACGAATTAAGTAAATAATCTCTTCTCCGGAAAATCTAATTTCTTTCTTAGGTTTAAATTTTTGAGTATTTTCTTATTAGACGGTGTTCTGTGAGTACTTTCGTTATTATTTAAATCATACTTTGTTTCTGACAATGAACTGATTAAATATTTTACTGTTGTTGTTTCCCAAGAGAAAATGTGACTGGTTCATTGCTTTTCAGTATGCTTTTTTAATATCTACTTATTTATTTAGCTCTTCTAAATGTTGCTAATCCCGTAGTTTCTGATCAGGAGTGTTTGTGCTACCATTTTTGGTAACATCTACCAGTTTGTCGCTCTTTACTGCACTCTGATCCGGAACATGTAGCACGTTAAATGTTTGCTTATTTCATGTAATTTTCATTCTAATACTAGTTTGGAGCTCATTACATATCACTGAAAATCTATTTATAATAGTGTAACATTTTTTTATAGTTAATATATTAGATTATATTTAATACCTTTACCCCTGTGGTCGAGATACGCTCATGGTAGATTTACCATCGGCAACATTTTACTGAACCTACCGACTTCTCAGAGAACGAAAGGTTCTAATTCTTTCCTTTTTAATCCTGAGTATAAAAGGAACTAACGCTTTTCGCTGAAGGCGGGTTCTTTTGTATAAATTCGGTAAATATCACCGAAAGCATGTTATAGTAATTTTTCTGAAGAGAACGTAATTCAGAAGATGTTATTTTGCTTACGTCCAGTTACTAGTACCGTATTTATCTCGAACTTTCCGATAGTCGTTAGAACAGACCTTTTTAGAAATACATACAGGAGAACTTGTCGTTTTTGAGTGGGAGATATCCCACCTTTCTTGGGTAGTTTGGTAAATTTTTAGAGGAACCAGATTACTTCTAGTGGGGCGATCTTTGAGGACAGACCCTCGCTCATATTACCGTCTCTGTGTTACCTTTGTGCATTTTTTCTCTAAGTGTGTATACACTTAAATGTTTGAGTTTTTTTATCTAATACCATATTAGATTAAATATTGGTATAAACTACTTTTAATTTAAATAACTTCAGTGTTTAATACAAGTAAAGTATGATAATAGCTTCAGTGCAGTGTAGCAGTCATCGAGAATTACTGTAAGTTATCATAATCATAGTATCTTCAATTATCTGGGCAAATCTACGTCGGCTATCTCATCACCTGTAGTTAGGGTTAACTACCGATGTAACAATTGAACTAAAAGAACATTTAATATTTTCTTATGAACTTTTAATCAACTTTAAGAACTTCTAATAAATCATAATTACGAACATCTAATTCTCCGTTAATCATTAAACAACAGTGCGAATAGATAATTAACTAAAACCAAGTGCGAGTGGTTTAATTTTTAATATACAGCATTCTTGAACCCTTTTGTATTCTTTGAATTTAAATTTAATCAATTTTGTTATTTGTTATAATTGTTATTAATTTTTTTTAACTGTACCCGTTATCTTGAGATACGCCCATACGCCCAAAGAGAGCCTTCTCCAATCAGTTTTAGCTGAATATTTTAATCACTATCAGGCTCTCTTCGATGATAATTTAATTTGTGTATGATTTCATTATATTGTATTTGTAAAGGTAGTTCTCAATCATTAGACTGTTTATTTCTATATGTATACAACCATTGATTGATTGATGGTGTATTTTTATTACTTGTATGTACCCTCAGCCGTCTATATTGTGTTGTTGAATATATTGTTTTTGTTTTATGTATGATTTTTATTTGTCGACTCCTAACAAGTTTTCTAATATAACAATACCTCTGAATATTTGCTTATTATATTAAATTATTATTATACCTTCGACCAGAAGAAAGATCAGGCTGATTAAGTTTTGTAGGTAAGTAGGTGGACGGAGTCCACCTAATATATTTATTATTTATTTATGTAGTGTGTTGACCAAATTTATTTAATTATTAACTGTTAATATCTTTCTTGGATTTGATCTCTGAGCCTACATATATTTCCTTATCTCGTTTCTTTTCTAAGGTTTCTTAATTTTCTCCTTAAACCCCAAAAAGGTAAGTGGCGTCCTGTTTCTATCTTATCTTATCTTTGGTAATTTTACCCATGTATATTTTTGTTTACTTCTGTAACTTTTCTCGTATATATTATCCTGTCCTTTACTTATTTTGTCCGTTGGACCCATTCCCTGTTCCAAAAGCTAGTTTCGAACCCACCACTCGCTCTCCACCAACCACCTGGCTGCCGTTCGCAGTGTCTCCATTGGTGACGTTTCTAGCACCATCCAAAAAAGGTTTCCGAGGTTACAATAGAACTACGAAGATTACAACAATCTACACCTTTTTAACGAAACATAAAAACAACATAAATTGTTGTTTTAGGCATATGTATATTTTAACCAAGTAATTTGTTTTGTTAGCTTTTGAAACAAAAAATTCTTCTAATAATTTAATTTTTATCTGGCTCATTCATATTGACAATTCAGACATATTGTAGCATTTTTTTTATTCCCATCATAAATTTTTTTTAAGGTTTTTATTTAACACTTTGGAACTGCGTTTTAGATTTTCGACCAAGTATAAACATAATCCAATTGTTAATTAACATTGACAAATGTCGCTAGCGAGACCAAGTGCTATCCTTTTTTAATATCTAATTTCTCTCTCTTTTAATCTTTAAGACTTTAATCAGTGTTACATTTTTAATTATACATCACGCATCTCGCCCTTTGCTCACGTCAGAAAGATTCATTGTAGTAATTGATTCTCATAAATTATACACTAACACTTTCATTTCTTATATGAGGAGTACCTAATAAAAATCATGAAACTGCTCCATACTTTTACAAGATAATATAACTATTCCTTTAAAATCTAAAAAAATCTAGCTGATTAAACAAAAAAAAAAATAACACCAACAGACTAAAGAAACAAATCTGTGAGTATCGGTACAATTTAACAATGTTTTTTGTTTTTGTCTATTTTTATTTACTGGTCAAAATAGAACACATACTAACATATTGAGATTGATACCTTGCTTTATCAATTTTTTTTCAATCAGTTTTTTTTTAATTTTTGCAATTAATTTGGCAATTACCTTTATAATGATTTGTCAGTGATAGTTTTCGTTTTCGATAATGACAGTTTTCTACATCGGTTTTGTCCTTTTGTATCTTGCAAAACACCACCATCTATACATTTAAGCTTTGGCTTGCCATGTTTTTACATTTAATACAAGTTATCCACTAAGTAACTTACAAAAACAACTAATATCAAAGGAATAATTACTTAATAATAATAACTAATAATTATGGATAAACTGTTAAAACGGTACAGGTTATTATCACTCAAATAAATACAGAAAAATCTGGACATAGCAACTACTTTCTACTTATTGTAACGTCATAGTCAATGTTGGAAACTTGATGTAAGAGGTTTACACAAATATCACATTATATAACACAACATAACCAACAAACGCAGTGTGGCTTCAAAATTCAAGGTTCTGTTCTAAGGTTGGTTCATGCGCCACTGCAAAAACTGAAAAGTAACAGCCGATTTGCATTAGTTGCAAATTTCAACAAGTCTATGACATGTTTTCATCTCAAATGTGGCTTCAGTTTACACTACTTGATCAACGGGGTAGAGAAATATAACTGCTCATTGGTTACGTTGTGCTACAGGCATATACAACTTGTTATTACCGGTAAAAAGTTTTGTCTTCATTGATAAAAGGTGAGTCACAGCATTGTAGGAAGCTTAAATTATAAGTATCACAAATTAAGGTGAAAAATATAAACAAATATTAGTAATTAAAAAAATAGCTTCTATTTTTAAGTATGATCAATAACTTACAAATCGAATAGTATTAAATATCATAATGGGAAACGGGCGAAGAAAAATAATTCATAACGATTGAAATACTATACGACCGAAATAGATTGTTTCTTCTTTATATCTTCTTCTTTTAGTGCCGTCTCCACTAATGAAGGTTGGCTATAACCATTGCAAATTTGTCTCTATCTTCTGCTTTTCTTAAGAGCGTCGGTGTGTTTAACCCGGTCCAGTCGCGAACGTTTTTCAGCCAGGATATTTGTCGTCTACCAGGACCCCTTTTTCATTCGATTTTACCCTTCATAATCAGCTGCAACAACTCGTACTTATCATTTCTAAGTATGTATCCCAAATATGCTAGCTTTCACCTTTTAATGGTGGTCAAAAGTTCTCTGTCTCTTCCCATTCTGTGCAACACTCCAGTTTTCTCATTAGGTCAACATTAATGGTCGAAGCTTCGACACCATTTAGAAGAATAGATTGGATATAACATTTTACCATCCGATATCGGATTTGCAGATTGAGTCTTTGGTTACTCAGAAATTTCCTCATCTTCAAAAAGGCTTCTCTTGATTGCCCTATTCTTGAGCGAATTTCTAATTTCGGATTCAGATCTTCCCTAAATCAGACTCCTAAGTATTTAATTTTGTCCACTTGCTCAATATCTTCATTTTTTATCTGGATCCTTGTAATGACTTTGCCCCTCTTACTGATAACCATTGTTTTTATTTTGTTTATGTTTATTGTTAAACCAAATTATTCCCCAGTATCACAAATTGTGTTTAGTAACGTCTGCAGGTCTGCCTCACTTTCAGCGATAATGGCTTATCATCAACATAACAGATGTTATTTACATTTTCACCATTTATCTTGATCCCTCCTGTACAGTTTTCAAGTGCTTGCGTAAATAACTCTTCGGAATATATATATATTAAATAGTAATGGTGAAAGTACACAGTCCTGTCTCACTCCTCTAATCTGTTGCGCATCCGTGCTATTTCCATCTAATGTTACCACAGCCTGTTGGTTCCAATAGAGGTTTCTCACTATGTTAATGTCATTTTTGTCGAGTTCTTTTCTTTTTAGGCATTCCTTAGACATTCCATGGGAATATTATATTTAATTTTGTCGAAAGCTTTCTCATAGTCCATAAACGCAACGAAAAGATATTTTTGATGGTCTCGACATTTTTGGACAAGAGTTGTGAAACTATACAGAGCTTCCACTGTTCCGAAGCCGTTAGGAAAGCCAAACTGTCTATTACTCATATCCGTCTCGCACTTTCTGAATATTCTTGCATGTATAATATTTAAAAATGTTTTTAATAAGTGTGACATTAAGCTGATTAATCTATAGTCATTATAGTGTTTGGAGTTCTTGGTTTTTGGTAGCGGAACAAAGGTCGATAGCAGCGAGAGCGCAGTCGATTCTGTAGGTATCTCACCAAATTTGTATATGTTGTCAAAGAGAATAGTTATTGCACTTAAATTGTCTTCGTCTTTAAGTTTAATTAGCTCGATATGAACTTCATCTGACCCAGGTGCTCCGCCAGATTTTGAGTTCTTTATAGAATGTTGGACTTCAGATTTTAATATTATTGGAGCTTCCTCGTTACCAATTTGTGTTGGTTCCGTTCTTGTGTCCATGAAAAGATCTTTAATATATTTAATCCATACTTGTTTTATTTCAATTGGGTTATTAATAGGTTTATTGTTTTTGTCAATTAATCGGTTAGGTGTATTTGTTCGTGATTTGCCAGATAATTCTTTCACTTTTTTATATAAATTATAATGATCATGCTTTGTCTGCAATTCTTTCACTTCGATGCATGTTTCCATCATCCACTTTTTATTAGCCTCTTTTATTTCGTTCCTTATTAATTTATGTTTTTCTCTGTACTTATTTGGGTTTTTGTTTCTATATTTTCTTCTTTGTTCCATGATTTCCAGTATTTCTTGAGTCATCCAAGGTTTTCGGCTTTATGTTTTCTTTTGTAGAGTTTCTTTCTGTGTTTTTATAACAGAATCTTTGATTTTGCTCCACATAATGTTCACATCCTCAGTGTTTTTCATTTCTGATGTTAATTTCTTGATTGATACAAGTTGGAGCCTCAGCACGGATTTCATTTATCTAGAGTAACTGAGTATTCACCTTAGAACTTTTGGATTTTATTATCTTCTTTATCCTCAGTTTCATTTTTGAGACAAGGAGGTTATGGTCTGAGGCATGGACGTATAAATAGAGATCATGGATCTTTATTTATACGTCCATGGTCTGAGGGGACATCTGCTCCAGGAAAAGTCTTAACGCTTACAATGGAATTTCTAAATCTTTGATTAGAATGAAGTCGATCTGATTTCTAATGCAATTTTGTTCATTATCCTGTGGTGACCTCCAGGTATACAGTCTACGGGAGTCTTCTTTATATGCCTTCTCTATTACTAATGATTGGTGAAATTGGAGCACTTTATTCTTCCCCGGTCCACTTTTGTTTAATCTTTATCTTCATTATTAGACATAGAACACTGTTTCGCTCTCCTCGATAAATAAATTTTGAATATCTTTCATCATGTATTCTCATAATGCTAAGTAATTCTCTACCGGTTTCCATAATTTGTAATCGCTTTGCGTTATATTTAACAAATCTTATCTTCCATTTATTATGACAAAATCTAAGCTGATTTCTGACTAGTCTTTCTTTGTTATCTTGCGGGTATATAGTCTTCGCATGGGAAGTTTGTAGAAAATGTTTGTGATTATAAAGTTGTTCTGTTGACAGACAATTGTAACAACCTGACACCTCTTTCATTTCTCATCTAAGTCCGTATCCGTCTACATGCTTGTCGCAATTTCCTTTGCCAATCTTGGCATTGAAATCGCCCAAAGTAATTGTAGTGTCTCTCGACTTTGTTAATTATAGGATTCAATTCGATTAAACTCGATCTCTTCGTCAGGTTTGTAGGCGGTAAGGACATATACCTATATATTGAGTTAAGTTGAATCATTATTGAAGTTGTTGTATCATAATTCTACCAGATATAGCGTATTGTTATCAGGTATAGGTTTACGATATACGAACTGCAACTCCATTTCTGCGATGGATCTCATTATTGCCAGAGAAATAGATCTTACCGTTTGTAGAGTTAAAATGACCAGCATTTGGCCATCTGGTGTCGCTAATACCTATTATGTATATGTTTAATCAGTGCAAATCTTGTGTTACAGGTTTCCAGATTCGTACAAACTTATAAAATTCCATGTACCGATTTTAAACACGTTTGTATTTTTATTTTAGATTTCATTGCCTCTGATTAATTTCCAAATATTTTCAGGTGCCCTTTGAAAAAATGTACTGATATATTAAGCCGGTAACTTATTACAATTTAAAACTTATGATAGTGATATTTTAAGTACCCATAAAGTAAATATATCTGCAAAAAACATTAAATAAATTTAATTTTATTTCATACATCTTTTCGCACTTGCAAAGTTCCTAATATTGACGGTGACGTCATGCTTTATTTCAAAGAAAACAAGACAAAATTGTATCAAAATATTCAGTAATAACGTCAACAGTGGAATCAATACCCTTTTTTCATTTAAAGTTTGTGCAGAGCCTGGCCTCTGGTTTGTTCTGGCCTCTTTATATTATTTGTAATATTTATATACTGTCGTTGTATACCGCACTTCTAAAATGACGATCAGATCGGATCTCCAAAAGCAAAAGTCATCGTTTGCTAAATTTTACAGCAATAAATTGAGAGGTTAAATAATGCTTAAAAAATATCCAATATCCATTGTAAATTACCAAATTGAATAAATAGTTTAAGGTCTGGAAATTAATAATAAATAATATCATCAAAACAATTCAAAATCTTAGTTATAGTAATATCCTGCCTGCTAAATCAAACTAACTTCCAATATTCCCAACAAATGAGGCAACCGACAAATTCAAAAAGGAAGGTATTAATGTAACCTTCCTCAAAAAGATTGTCACATTGATGATAAAACTACTAGGAGGTCTGATAAGTTCTGGTGTCGCCCAGAGATCGAAACACTACTTACTGCAGGCAATTCTTTTATGTAGTAGAAATTCACGTGGTATTGAAAATGAAAAAAATCGAGTATCGTACAATGATGCAATTTTTGGTAAAAGAAGTTATAACATCGATCGAAATTAATTGGCTGCTTGTAAATGTCTATGGTCACCTTCAACTTTCATCGTGTTTAAACGAAGCTGTGAAACTGTAGATGAACCAAAGACTGCAATGAAGCAGTCCAGATAAGCAGACAACATCCAAAAACTGCAACAATAGCGGACATAATCGACACAGTGCATGATACAGTTTTGAAAGATCGGCGTATAAATGTACGTTAGATTGTTAATAATCAGGATTATGTTGATCATATCTTAGACTAGGAATTAAATATGAAAATGCGTTTTTGGAAAAAAATTACTTTATGCGTCGAGACATTACAATGGATGAAACAAGGACTCACCAGTACAGATCCAAAGCCAAACAACAGTTGAAGCAGTGGATAGAAATAGATCGTACTGGACAGTGCGATCGGCCGGAAGTCATGATGTCGGTGTTTTGATGCGAAAGAAATAAAGACTTTCAGATTGCGTTTTTACAGGCTACTATATGTATATATGACTAGGATTTTGCCAAAATATTATATTTAATTATTAATTAATGTTGATGGCTCTGTTGGTTCCACTGTTGACAGATAATTTATATGCGTTTGGGGTGCAAACCTAGAAAAGTAAAAGCTCTCCAAGTACAAAATAGGATGGTTGTAATCAAACACATAAAAAAGTACAAAAAAAGAGGCAAGGTTATCACATAGGGTTTAAAAAATCAAAGGCAAAGCTTTTTTCACCTAAGATTATTAATATGAAGTGCACTAAAGTAGTAAAATTATATTCAGAATCAACTGTAAAGAAACAAAGAATAGAAATTATTAAAACTATGACAAAAAAAAAAAACAATTTAAAAAGTAAGAAAATTGGTAAAATTTGAAAGGTCGTGATTTTATGTTTAAATTAGAATTACAGTAGACACCCGTAAGTTCGGCCTCGATTAGTTCGGTCTCAGCTGAGTCCGGCTGGCTCTCTGAGCATTAGTCACACACTTGGCGAGCGCCAGCCAGACGCGAGCAGGTAAAGCGCTCATCTTTACGGTAGGCCTACAGTCAGTGATTCTTATTTCACTTGTGGTTTTTACTGTTTATATAGACAGTATACTTGTGCGTGTGGACAATCACTATTTCGCGCCGTGCATTAAAATAAGTAAAACGTGTAAACGTAAGTACAAGTCAATGGAACAGAGACTACAAGCTCTGGAAAGATTGGATAAAGAAGAATCCGTGCAAAGTATTTGCAGAGATTTAAATGTGGGCAAAAGTACAATCAACAGCTGGAGGCGCAATAGAAAAACTAAAGGCTTTTGTATACAGATTGAAACTGAAAAAGTTCTACAAAAGCGATGCACACTGAGAAAAGCAAAACACGAATTGGTGGAAGATGCTCTGTGGCTGTGGTTCGTTCAAGAACGAAGACGAGGAATCCCGTTAAGTAAACCAATCCTAAAAGAGAAGGCTATGATCTTGCACTCAAAGCTTCAACCAGAAGAGGTATTCTCAGCTAGTGAGGGAGGGATCTCCCGATGAAAAAAGAGGCAGGGGGTCCATTTTATTGGAGTTTGTGAGGAAAAGCTGTCAGCACACCCAACAGCGGCCAAAAATTTATCTGCAAAATTTTTAAAGATCATTGGTGACCAAAACTTGAATCCAGAGTAAATCTACAACATCGACGAAACTGGGTTAAAATTTAGACTTCCACCCAGAAAAACCTTTGCCACCCCACAAGAAGGATTTGCGGCAGGATTTAAAGTTAGCAAAGAGAGGATGACGGTCGCCTTGTGTTCAAATGCCTCGGGGACTCACAAGATACCCCTATTTGTCATTGACACAGCAGCAAAACCGAGAGCGTTTAAGAACATAAACATGGAAATTCTACCAGTGTATTACCAGTCGCAGAAATCAGCATGGATGGACACATATGTGTTCAGGAAATGATTTTTGTGCGAATTTGTTCCGAAAGTGAAAAACCATTTGACAAAATTAAATCTGCCCATCAAAGCACTTCTACTGCTTGACAACGAGCCTACTCACCAGGAAGGTCTTCAGTGTGACGATGAAAAAGAAATTAAACTGCTGTTCCTGCCACCCAATGTAATCAGTCTTCAACAGCGAATGGACCAAAGGGTGATTAAATGCTTCAAGAGAAAGTTTCACCCAAAATTGCTTTTTGAAGTTCTTTCCAAACTGGAGGCTGATGACAACTTAGACCTCTTAAAAGTGCTGAAGTCAGTTAATATGAAGGATTTTGTGTACATGTCGACCAAGGAATACGACGAAATACCACGTCTACGTTTGTAAAATCTTGGAAAAAACTTTGGCCAAATATGGAAGATAAGATTGACCAAGCAAACACATCAGCAGATGAGCCAAACAATATTCTTGTTAACGAACCTGATGACAATGCAGCTCTATTACACGACCTTCAGCAACTACCGAACTGTGGTCTCATTGTTGAAGAAGATGTTTTGGAGTGGATAAACTTTGAAAAGGAGCTACACAACGAGGATTTGAACGACGAAGAAATCGCCGAGTGTGTCATTCGCCAAGAAAATGATAAGGGTAACGACACAGATGCTGCTGAAAATGAAGAGTAAGATGAGGAAAATAAAATGAGCCACGCTGAAGGCAAAGCAGCTTTGCAACTGGCAGCTACCTACGTCGAACAGCAAAAAGAAGCAACTGCCATCGATGTAATAATTATTAACATGTAGCGTGATTTTGCACATCAAAAATCATTAGAAAAGAAAATTCAGAAAAAAAAACTAAGCCAAACCACCAATGTGCAATAATATTTTAAAAATTTTATTAGGCCTAGAGTTCTGTACATATTGTTTTATATGTATTTTTATAACGTTCTATCTTTACATATTATGTGTTAAATATATGTTAGAGTATTCCTCTGTGTTGTCTTCTAAGTGTTTTGTTTTTGCTAGATGCATACAAACAATAAATGGGCATTTTTTAGACAAGCATCGGTCAGTTCGGCCACTTTTAAGTTTGGCCTAGGGCCTGGTCCCGAGGTGGCCGAACTTAGGGGAATCTACTGTATGTATATATATTTTCAATTGGTATGTTAACAGTGTATCTTATGAAGTTTGTTTCTTTGAAAAAAATGTGTAACCTCTTATCCGTTAACACACGTCTTTCATCTTCCTTAATTATTATTCTGTTTGTGCGTTAACGATTTGCTAATACTTTTTGACAATATATTACCTTTTTAACATCAGATTTGTTTACTTTTAGCTTTAATGTTTTACGCGTTTGCGTTATTATTTATTTAAATTTAATCATTAATATGGTAATGGTGGGGAGCTATTACACGAGCGCTAATGCCGTCCGCTTTGTCCGCGTTGTCAACGCTACGGCTACTTATAGATGATGCACGCTTTGTGTAAGACATGAACTGCTCGTTGCCGTTGCCAATGCAACCAGCCATGCTAGCAACCCTTGATATCGGGATAACACGGACTGGACGACGGCAATATCGTTCGTATAATTTACTCCATGGTAGTGCCATTGTCCGGTTGGGCCGACGTTAACACCGCGCTACTAACGCGACATTAGCGCTCGAATAACAGGGCCCGTAATATTTAATTTTATGTAATTTTCAAAAGATTATTTTTTAATCTTATGAAAATGCGGCAGTCTTTTTGAAACTATTGTTTGGTTTCATTTCACTGGTTTGAATTTTCTTGCAATGTCATACTTCTGAATACAACACTACAAGAGTGTTGGAACGCCTACTGTCCTGTCTTTTTTCTTCATTAGACTGGAACTCAAAACACTAGTGGTGTCCACCAAGTATGCAATATACAGTTTTATATTTTGTTCCAGCAATACCTTCCACCTCTACATCAAGGTTCAATTCTGATCGGAATTATAGAACATCGCACAATAATTGAACAAACAACAGTGGCGTAATTATACCATCTGAGGCCCGAGACTAATTCATTGGATGAGGCCCCAAGGAAATTGTCACATTTTTTTAAATTCTCATAAATTACTGACATAGTTACCCAACACTAATGTTGTATCCATTTTAGATAATATCTAAATAAGATTCTTTTCTCCAAAATTTATGTTTCGCAAAAGTATCATTAACATCATCAAAGCTTAAGATCGGGCCATACAATTTTCAATAATCAGAATAACCAAGTTACGCAGCCTGTTTTGCCCCATAGAGTTTCTTAAATCATCACCCAGCCCCTTGCGTCCACTGCTGGACATAGGCCTCCCTCATTTTTGTCCATTGTGAGATCGTCAGTCCAATGAGTAGGGGGTCTTCCTCTACTTCTTTTGTCTAACCTCGGCCTGTATAATATAATATAACTGTAGTTCTTAATCTTCTTTTCAAGTTTAATAGTTTTAGTTTAATAATTTCTTTCATCTGATTTGCAATTTAACAGAATCATTTTCGTTAGCGCTTTTTGGGCTTCAACAAACAAACTTTTACAGCAAAAATAGCATCACAACGTACTGCTCATTTAGTAGGGTACAATGTTTATAAAACTTGCAACTATTGATGCTATGACCAAAAAAATTAGGTTTCAAAAAAATGTTGCATATGAATAACCTCTCTTACTGCAACATTAAGTACTAGATTTAAGTTATGACCAGCACAGTGAATATGTACCGCATTAGATTCGATATCTTTTATGAGTTTTTTGAACTTCACCATAATTGTCTCATTGTGTTATAGTGTATTTTTATGTATGAGAGAGTAATAAAACAATAAATTATGTATGCAAATCCCTAAACTGTTGATACGGGTGACTCAATGAAAAACAGATATTTGTCAACAAGTTTACAGAAGTATATAGAAAAACAATTTTAAATTGAGTATGACCACCAGGTATAAAGGTTGGAGCAGAATAGAATACAATAGTTGTGAGGGTTACTAATCCCTAAATAAGGTTGCCAGTGTCGGAGTGATGGAGGTTAACAGGTACTAATGAATTTGCAAGAAATGTAAGATGTTTATTTTTTTGGTTATATATAACCAATAAAAGTTTAATAAGTACCTACCTATTTGCAAAATAAAGTTTAATTCTTTAGATAAAATAAAACGTTTTATTTTATCTGAAATGAGTGCATTCCACGAAGTAAGGGTTTCAACAATAAAACATTTAATTCTTTTAATTCCAGGAATCTACGACAGTAATTGACTAGATAATTACCTTCTAAACTTATTCCACAGAAAATGTGATAGTGGGTTTTTCCATTTTGTAGGAAGGTCCAAGTGGCGTATTCAAAATTCTTAACAGTACACTAAAAGTACGTACTTCAGTTGCAAGGTGCAGTTTATTGTGTATACTAGTGTTATGGAAAATTTGGAAGTGCCGTGTAAACGCCGAAAAATTGGTCCTTTAACAGTTAATGAAAACACATTGCAGAGTTCGCTAGAGTACAAAGGCTTCGATGGGCTGGTCATGTGGTACGGATGGATGCCGACAGATTGCCGAGAAAGGCCTTGGATGGTAAAATGCAGGGCAGAAGACCAAAGGGAATACCACGTAATAGATGGGAGAACGAAGTCACAGCAGATGCGCACAACTTACTGAACGTCAGGGCTTGGAGACGAGTGGCGCGAGATCGCCTTTGTTGGAGGCAGAAGTTACAGGAGGCCAAGGCTCAATTTGGGCTGTAGCGCCATTGGAAGAAGAAGAAGAAAACACATTAATATTTAATTGTTTTAAATCATTTACAGAAAAACGTTTATGTGAAAGTGTTGATGAGACCGTTGAGTTAGTTAGCAGTACACTTGGTGTTGGGAAATCTACGATTTACAGAGTTATTAAAGAAGAGAAATGTGCTAGTTTTCAAATGCCACGTAATGCTTCAGGGAAACCAAAATTTCAAATAGAATATCGTTTTAAAGAAGGACTTCGACGGAAAGTGCATGAATTCTTCTTTAGACAAGAATTTCCAACATTGGATAAAGTTCTTGTCTCAGTTCGAGATGATAAGGATTACCCAGAAATGAGTCGAAGTACGTTATGGAAACTTTTAAAAGAAATAGGTTTCCGCTGGAAAAATCATCCCAGAAAGTCTATTTTATTAGAAAGAAGCGATATTGTCATATGGAAAAGACATTTTCTAAGAACCATAAAGGAAATGAGAAACCAAAAAAGAAAAATATTTTATCTTGATGAAACATGGATCAACGAGGGTCATACACCAAATAAATTTTGGCAGGATGAAACTGTTACAAGTCAAAGGCACGCTTTTGTAAATAACTTATCTACTGGTTTAAACCCACCATCAGGAAAGGGACGCAGGCTGATAATAGTACACATTGGCAGTTCAGACGGTTTTGTTGAAGGTGGTTTATTAACTTTTAAATCAACTCGTACCGGTGACTACCATGAAGACATGAACGCTGATGTGTTTCAAGAATGGTTCGAACAAATGATAGATCTTCTTCCTAAGAACTGTGTAATAGTAATGGATAATGCAAGTTATCACTCCAGACTTATAGAAGGACTGCCCACAACCAAGTGGTTAAAAAAAGACTTGCAGAATTGGCTGAGTTCAAAAAATATTACGTACCATCCCGGATCTATAAGAAAGGAACTTTATTCGTTGTGTGCCCTTCATAAAGAAAAATTTAAAAAATACGAAATTGATGAAATTGCCAAAAATCGTGGAATGACAGTACTTAGATCCCCACCATATCATTGTGAATTAAACCCGATTGAACTGGTATGGGCACAGATAAAGAGTGAAGTTTCAAGAAAAAATACCACTTTTAAAATTCATGATGTTAAACAGTTGTTTTTGGAGACCGTAAATAATGTAAAACCTGAAAACTGGGAAAAGGCAGTAAATCACACTATTAAAGAAGAGGAAAAAATGTGGAAGCTGGACAATATTACTGATAAAATGATCGAGCCAGTTATTATAAATCTTGGTTCTGAAAGTTCCTCTTCTGAATCTGATTTGGATTTGTAACAAGTAGCTGTAAGTTTTATATTAATATTTTTATTCATCTATTTAACATACCTTAGACGGTTTTAAAAACTCCTTTTCTCTTTTGTAATTTTTAAAAATTAAAAAAAATGTGAATTTTTTTAAAACCCTTTTTAATGTAGGCCAGTCAGTTCTAATATAGTGTGTGATAAAAGAGGTCACTTTTGTTTACATACACATAACACTTTATAACACTGAAATAATTAATTTATTTTTTACAATTATTCAAAGTAATTTTTCAATTAATCTTGAGCACGCCCATGGAGTGGTCGGAGGTACCAGTTAAAATTATGCTAATTACTCTCTCGTTCATAAAAATAAACTATAGCGCCATCATATCCTTGTCCTCGACACTTATTTAGAGGTATATTTTAGTCATTTATGGATTTAATAATCTCGTTAGATATTTCTAAGGCTGTTTGGTGTATACTATACATCCAATTCTCTACTGCACATACATCTTTGGGTATGAAACTTTTTTTAAAGACTCAAACTTCGTAAGATGTTAATTTTTTTAAATTTATGTCTAAACTGGTTTTAACAATTTTAGCATTTCTAATTAGAACAAAAAGTATATATGCAACTATTTGCAACAATAAGCAATAGTCAAGAGAAAAGCAGTAAGTAAAATAGGTTTTCTTATATTAAAAATATAGGTTATTGTAGCGTATTAGAAAATATGAACAATAGTAGTGTGCTTTACCAACTTGTGTTTGTTTGGAGTGTACATATATATTTGCTTTGTTAGATTGTGTAAACAAAAATTCCGCAAAAATTATCTACAAAAAATAAGACATAAAATACATATACAAGTGAATAGAACCATATAAGATATGAAAGACTTCTTAAAAAGACAATATGTTTACTTATTTGAAAAACTTTCGTATTCTAGCAAGTATTTCATACAGTGTGAACCATTTAGACTGGAAACACTCTTGTAAAATTTGTTTTAAATAACAATAACAATACGATAATAACAAATAAATATGAAGTACATATTTTGTTAAATAACAAAATATGTACTTCAAAACAAAATAGATGCGAAAACCAAAACTATACCAATCCACAAAGGAGTTCGTCAGGGAGATGTTATCTCACCAAAGTTATTCACACTTGGACTGGAAGACGTGTTCAAAGCCATTAACTGGGCAGATAAAGTAATAACTGTAAATGAAAGAAAACTGAGTCATTTAAGATACGCTTCTTCTTCTTCAAGTTGCACTCCTATCAGAGATTGGAAATCATTCTGACAATTATAATTTTATTGGTTACTCGCCTGAATAGTTCAATTGAACTGCATCCAAAACATTCACGGAGATTGAGTAGCCACGAGATTTTACGTCTTCCTACGCTTCTTCTACCTTTGATTTTACCCTGCATTATATTCCTTAGTAGTTCGTACTTTTCACATCTCATTATGTGCCCCAAGTATTCCAATTTCCTGATTTTTATGAAATTTAAAACTTCGCATTGTTTTCCTAGTTGTTCGAGAACTTGTTCGTTTGTTTTGTGATCCATCCATGATATTTTCAAAATACGTCGGTAAAACCACATTTCGAATGCTTCTAGGTTTTTAATGTTGGATTTTTTAAGTGTCCAAGCTTCAACTCCATACAAAAGGGTAGAGAAAATATAACATCGAAGCATTCTTATCCGGAGCGATATATTGATATCGCGATTACAAAAAAGTTTTCTCATTCTATTAAAAGTTGACCGCGCAATTTCAATGCGGCATCTTATTTCTTTTGTCTGATCAGTATCTTCTGTGATCCATGCTCCAAGGTATTTGTACGAAGATATTTGTTCAATTTCTGTATTATCTAGTACTAGCTTAACTTTGATGTTTTGTGCTTTTGTAAATACCATGAACTTGGTTTTCTTCAAATTGATTTTTAGTCCATAATCGTTGCAATATATATTTAGTTGTTCAGCAAGGTGTTGCAGTTCTTCTAGTGTTCCTGCCAGAAGGACGGTGTCGTCAGCATATCTTATGTTATTAAGTGGCTCACCGTTTATTATAAGGCCCTCACTGATCTCGGCAAGCGCTAATTCTGAGATGGCTTCACTGTATAAATTGAATAACAAGGGTGATAAAATACACCCTTGGCGGACCCCACGGCGAATCTGGATATCCTTGGTCAGTTCGTTTTCAACTTTCACTTTTGCTGTTTGATTCCAATAGAGGTTACAGATGATTCTAATGTCTCTACTGTCTATGTTTTTATTGTTATTAGATACGCTGATGACTTTGTAATATTCGCTACAAGTTTTAAAGAACTACAGACCATGATGACACAACTACTTCAAACTTCGGAAAAAGTAGGCCTTAAGATGAACTTGGAAAAAACAAAAATAATGACGAATACACCGAACATTAGAGAAATAACGTTGAACAACATAAATTTAGAAACAGTAAGCGAACACATCTACCTGGGACAGATAATGAAGTTAACAAAAAAAAACCAAACTGCCGAAATTAGCAGAAGAATAAGGTTAGCGTGGGCAGGATTTGAAAAACTGAGTTGGATCTTGAAAAGAACTAAAATAGAACAATATTTGAAAACCAGAATTTACGATCAGTGTATCCTCCCTATACTCACGTAGGTTCACAGACGTGGACACTCACCAAGTCTAATATGGATAAAATAGTAAAAGCACAAAGAGCGATGTAAATATGAATGCTCGGGGTGAGACTTATAGACAAAAAAACAAACAAATAGATTAGAAGCAAAACCAAAGTAGAATACGCAGGAGAACATGCTGCCAAATTAAAATGGAGCTTCGCAGGACACACTTACTTTATCGTGTCCGGACATGTCATTCATAAAATTTCGGCCCAGTATCGGGGTACGTCGGTTCCATCTTTGTTGGCGAGCCACAAATCTTCAAGGGTACATCGATGAGGACAGTTTCTGCATGTAAGAAGATGTTCCATATTCTGTGTTTCTCCACAGTCATAGTCATCTTGGTCTATTTTTCCCCATTTTGCCATGTTTGATTTTACTGTAGCAACCCCCGTTCTTATCCTATTCAAGGTTTTTCCACGTTTTAAAGTCTAGGGTCTGGCCGGTCCATTGAACCCGAGGAAGTGGAAAATACTCAGGCGGTTTATCCTGCACTGTTCCAAGGAAGCTTTTCCTAGATTTTAGTCGCTTTCGTGGTGTTCGAGCTTTGTATAGGGCATGCCGATCGTCCGCGACCTGTTTAATTTTCTCTATGTGTTCTGCAACGCCTCTGCGTGTTGAGGGTTCTGCAAAACCCGCTGCTCTATATAGATTTCGTGCCTCAAACGAGGCACGCATATTCAGCAGTTGAGAAACACAGTGCCTGTGCCGTTGTTCTTAAAACGCCAGGACGTGCGCACCATTTACTTCCCGTTAGCTTTCTGAGTATGCTGTTCCTAGTTGTTACTTTCGCGCTTGTTTTTATGCAATGTTGTCTGTAGGTGAGGGACCGGTCCAGAGTTACTCCAAGAAATATAGGTTGGTTTGTGTGTTCTACTGTATTACCATTCCACACAATTTGGAGTTTTCGCTTGGCTTCCTTTGTGCGAAGGTGGAAAGCGCAGACTTGGGTTTTAGAGGGATTGGATCTCAGAGAATTTTGCAGGTAGTACGCTGTCATTGTTTTTAAGTCAGTTTCGAGTTTCTCCTCCACTTCTTCAAAACTATTTCCTTGAGCACATATTGCAAGATCGTCAGCATAGAGGAAGTGCTTGGTTTCGGTCGGAGTAGGTTGGTCGTTTGTGTATATATTGAAGAGCATTGGTGCTAAAGCACTTCCCTGTGGGAGGCCGTTTTTTTAAACTCTCCACCTACTTAGTTTACCCTCCAGCATAACGAAAAAACGTCTATTTTGCAGTAAGGAATATACGACCTTTCCCAGATGGTGGTCATTGAGAGTGTCTATAATTTGCGGCGCAATGTTTTGTGCCTTACTGTGTCCTAGGCTGCTGTCAGATCTACAAAAGCAGCCCCTGTTATAAGTTTTTCTTCAAAGCCCTCTTCAATGTGTTCTGTTAATGCGAGGACTTGACCGGTGCAAGATTTGCCAGGTCTGAATCCTCCTTGTTGTGGGATGAGGTGCTTGTCGACATTTTTTTCTATTCTGGCGAGTATGAGTCTCTCGTATAGTTTAAAAAAGTGTCACAATAGCGAAATAGGTCTGTAGCTACTGCAGGACACAATACCCGACTGAAGGATAAGAGATGAAACCACGAAATACAACAATGGAGATCATGGTTAGGAAAAAGAAGCAGAGGAAGACTACAAATGAGATGGGCGGATGAAATTAAGAAGATCGGAGGACACAACTGGACAAGTGGGGCAAAATAGAAGACACTGGATTGATTTGGGGGAGGCCTATGTCCAAAGTTGGATTATTTAAGGCTAAAGAAGAAGAAGAACTACTTTAAAAAGTATTCCTTACAAATATTACACACTGTGTAAGCACATTGTAAATTTGTCTTACGTCTTAAAATTAGTGAAATAATTCAGTAGTTACTACATTTTGTAGTTGAACCTTTCTTAGATTTCTAATTAGAGTAAATATCCATCTTTATCTTTGCGACATCTTCGTTGAATTCTGTGGACAAGATTTTATAATTATTTAAATCATAACTGCAAATTTCATGTTGCATTCTTTGTTTTATAGTTTCCCATTTTGGTTACTGATCCATGGTTACGGCTACTGCTTCTTGCGAATTGACGACATAGATTAGCTATATCTAATATAGCTCGTTTAAAATTCCACCATATATATATTCTTTGGGGATATAACTCAATATCTTCTTTAAGTGTACCGATTGTCTCACTTAACACAGAGTTCATTCTCTCTTTGAAAGCTACCAGTTCAGTCTCAGTTAACCTTTTGACTGCCACCCTCAATAAGATGTTAATTTCCATATGCCAGCGGAATATTAGACCCATAAAATGAAATTGAAACAAGGTTTACCAAAACGTGGGAGCCGCGTTGTAAGCAGTCAGTAGGTTAAGAAGCCTTTTATGTTTCTCATATAGAGCTGGAATAAAACAGTAGATAGCTTTTAAAGGCAAAGTAATCCCCATCGAGATTAAGGCCCGGCGCAAATTGAGCACAGCCCACGCACATCCCACGCGTGGGTTATTTTGTAAAACGTGGTTTTAGACGAAGCGACGCATATTAAACCCAAACCACGACCAGACTTGGATGGCGTGGATAGAGTTGTGCTAGCAACACAGTTTCGTGGGTCGTGGGTCTCTACCTAACCTTAGTTATGATGTCATTTTCTGTACTGAACGAAGAGTTCCCAAACGTAAAAAAATAAAATTTGTAGAATTCTTTTTAAAAATTGGTAGATTGTGTAGTAAATCGGTAGATCTTTCAAAATATTATATTTTGTTTAAATTTCATAATGTTTTGCAATTCGTTTATTTAAGAAAAAATAAAATATGTTTTAAAAACGTGTAAAAAAACACTGAAATTTAAATCTTTAAATGAGTCTGTGACTAGGAATCGAATACTTATCTGAGAACCGAAACCTCGAGTATAAAACCCTTTTACAAGGAAATATTATACAACAAACAGACTACCGAGTTTTTACGTGAGGTGCACTCGGAAGCTTATATTAATTTATGCGTTGTTCCGGTTTTTAGTTTCCTAACTTGACAAATTCCCAGAACCAAGCGGTCGGGATCACAATGGATTTGGATTCATTTATTGTTTTATTAGCTTTTATGAGATCATGTAGTTTGTAAAGTACCGCTTAGGTATCATTTAAGAACAAATACTGCGAATACTGCGAAGAATATAAATATTTGACATGGGCGTGGGCTGTGTTCAATATGCGTTATTATTGAAAAACGTGTACTTGGACATTGGACCATACGTGGGCTGCGCGTGGGATGTGCATGGGCTGTGGTCAATTTGCGGCGGGCCTAATGCACTTTTGTAGTCACTTGAATGAACTCTGGGAATAATCATCTGGATTTTGGTATAGTCTCGTTTTGAAGGTATCGACTGCATTTTTTTATGATCAGAATCTATGCTCACTTAGTCTGTAATTGATTCTTGAAAAAATAAAAAAAAATGGCACTTAAGTCGAGACTGTGAAATAGATGATCTAAAAATTCCATATTTTATTGCGTTAAAAATTCGATAATCTTGTGATACTAGGTATTCTGTTTTGACACAAATGGCGCGGTCATCTTTTTAAAGACACTTCGAAAACGAATAACTTTTTTCGGCCTTCTTTATGTCTGATCATTCGGATTCTGAGCTCAAGTTTGATCCCGCAAAATATATTTTCATGTTCATGAGTGTTTTCCTAACTTGTTCTATTCTTGATAGAATTTCTTCTTTTCTTTTTTCTTCTAGATAGACTTCGCAAGTCTCTAAGTATTTTCGTACTAAATATCATAATGGTCGTAACATACCGATAAAATTATTTACGTTTTAATTTCGTGAAAAAATTTAAGGAAAATTTTTAAAGTGAAAAATAGTTTCATTCAACTCGTCATTTCAAATTCATTACAAAATTTAAACTATTGACTAAATTTTCAGGGCAAATTGTCTTCTGAAATATGTGTAAGAAAGTTTTTCAAATATATATCACACTTAATTCAACCAAAATTATTTTGAGATTATCTTCAGTGTTGAGTATCCTTCAACAGGATTCTTCTTATTCTTCTTTTTTATTAAAACTGTTATTTTAATGTCAGACAAAGTTTATAAGAAGTTTTGTTTTACACTTTCTAATGTAAGAAATTGTTGAATATTTTTTTATAAAGCTCATCAATAATGTTTATATAAAACTTACCTGTTTCATCACCTATAGCCCACACTAATAAATCTACACAGGCCGCATTGGCCATTACATTTAATTTGAATTTGTTCACTAAAGCATAGTTGTTTTCTCTATCTTCTTTTTCGCTTGCATCATGGTTTCTACTCTGTAATTCCGTCTGGCCATTTAAGTAGAGTCCTTAAAAGTAAACAAAATTATTACGGTTAACCTTAAGGCCGATCCTCGCGATTCTGGGCATAGGTAAATTCCAATGTAAAAGTTTATATCAAATAACGCAAAAACTATGGCAGATATTGAGATGATTCTTTTTTTATATGGAAGGTCTAAAAAAGTTCTAGTGCACTATTTGGTTGTAAATTAATAAATTGTTTAAACAATATTTTTTTTTCAAATATTTTTGGTTAAAATAAACGAAAAAAAATTTTTTTTTAAATAGGGCACTACAGAATTTGACCCACTTCCCGAATCTGTTTTTATTTTTAACATAAAGTGTAACACAAAGCAGCTATTTGATATAAACTTTTAAAAAATTTCAAATTTTTGCTAAACGCAATTTTCTCTCCGTCAGCACAGGGTGTCCTTGTCGGTAGCTTCTGGATTCTCGCCAGGTAGGTAAAACCCTCGGAGGAGGATAAATAAAGTTGAATAACATTATTAGGGCTTATTCCGACTTTTGACAAACCAGTGTGTTTATTGGATTTAAAATAGGAAATGTTATATAAATAAGCAGTAAGTACCTATGATTTTATTAAATTTTTATACGAATAGAAACATTTTCTGTTGATTTTCCATTTTCTTTCTAAATATTTATACTGTTTTTATAATAATACAATTGTTTCAGTATTTGCTTATATAATAATAATTTATTATATAGAAACAGCGTAGAGTTTTGGTCAATCATCCAGTACATTTTTTTTGTATTTCAATCAGAATTATTATTTTCTTTTCTTCTTTACATGAGCTCAGAGTAATAACCAAATTTGCAGTATTTGAATATGAAATTTAATTATTTATATTTATTGGTTAGCAACCTACCAATCGTAAAATCAAATACTGCTCAAAGAAACAATGTACCGTCTCGGAACCGGATTGATACTATGAAGACGACTACGGCAAGAAATAAGGACAAGCGAAAAACATCCAAAACCCAGATGAGAATTACTTGGAATATCAGATCACTCAACTCAAGGGACCAAGAAATAACCCAAGTGTTGAAAGAGAAAGAAATAGACATTTGTGCTCTACAACAAACAAAAAATAAAGGAAAAGGTCAATCAAAATTAGGTGAATACATACTAATCTACAGTGGAGTAGCAAAAGAAAACAGGGCCAAAGAAGGTGTAGCCTTACTAATACACCAAAGGTATCAAAATTACATCAAAGAGTGTCAATACATATCAGAAAGAATAGTAACATCAAAGATAAGAATGGAGAAGGAAAACCTGAACATTATCGGAGTATACGGCCTAGAAAATAATAAGCCTCAAACAACAAGGGAAGTGTTTTACGACCAATTACAACAAGTAGTAGATCAAGTCAAAGAAAAGATGATAATTCACAGCTAATTTGATTATAATAATTAAGGAACCTCATTTTTTGCCATGTTAAGGAATGGGATTTGTATTTTTTGTTAAAAAATTTGCACAAACATTGTACCTCTACAGGACCCCTACGAATTTTCAAAAATGTAGTTCAAATGGCGACTAGGAAGAACCTACAAATCCAAACCGAACAAGCAATTTCAAACTAATAAAATTTTCTATATCTCCGGATCTACTCAATGGATTTTGATCATTCTTATTTTTTTATTTTGTATGATCTATTTTTAATTTGTATGTAATTTCTACGTACATTAGGAATTAGTAATTTGTTTATATATTAATTCATTAATAAATAGTCTAGTTTGTTTAAACAATTCGTGCAAAACAATTTTCTTCCAAAAATCTATTTTTTTTAATACTCGTATCAATAATCATAGAAACAGTCGCGTTTTTTGCATTAAATTGTCAATAATTAAAAAACAGCTCCAAATTCAAGGCAAAAAAAGAAGTAGGTTTTCTTCCTAGAGGTCTACAATAACTAAAAAAGTTGTCAGCGACCTGGATTATTGAGTGTCACGAACATGGTCTATTTTTTGCTTATTTCCCTGGAGTATATATTTGATTAACATCTGTGTAATTTCTTTGTCGCTTCCTCGCTGGTTTTGCATATTGCTATGATAGCAATATCTTCGGTAAATGTTGCAATTGTATATTTTCTAGGACAATAATATAACACGTATACAAAAGGTAAAGACACTTCTTTGTGGCAGCCCTGCTGTAATATCTGTCAATTCCATGTATGTTTCTTCCTGTTTAATTCTGAAATATCTTTCCAAGATGCAGGAGTCAATTATTTGAGACTATCGTTTTGGTAAATGTAGTCTTAGTTTATAGTTATGGCGTCTTTGCCATACTTTATCATATACCTGAGTCACATCCTATTTTATTGATATAAGGTTGAATGCTCCAATAAATGAACTTTAAAAAATGAAGGCAAATTTCGAGCACAAATTTAATAATCAAATCTTGCCCAAGTACTTTCGCTTTCTACAGCATCATCAGGGGCATCTGCGCTTGCTGGATAGACCAAATTTGACGAAGTAAGTCTAAAATGTTAATCACAAAAAACTTTTATCATCCATTAACTTCGAGTTTTTTATCGAAGTTTATTAATTTTCTTCATTTAAAAAAAACTTTTCTTGGCTTATTTCAGATTCCCCTGATGATGCTGTAGAAAGCGAAAGTACTTGGGCAAGATTTGATTATTACATTTGTGCTCGATATTTGCCTTAATTTTTCAACGTACATCCTAAAATGTCAAAATGTCCATCATATTATCCTTCATGATCCATATTTCACATCCATATAAATAGTTATACAGTATATTTCATCATCATCATCATCATCAATGGCGCTACAACTCTTCGTAAGTCTTTGCCGCGGTTACTATTGCCTTCCATGTTTGTCGGTCCTGTGCCAGTAATTCCCATTGTCGCACTCCCATTTTCTCTAGATCTAGGAGTATATTTACATATAACAAATTAAATCCTTAGTTGTAAATTTTTGAAATAAGTACTCAGTATACATCTAAGTTTTATAAATGCTCCTCATAAATCTCATAAATCTAAACTTTTGTACTCCGTTCTTTGTTGACAATTAGTTGCATAGGGCCGACGTTTACTAACCACAAGCACACAAGTAAATTATCTTATTTCTTTCATTTGACAATAATAATTGTCTGTTAGATTAGCACTGTAAGAAGTAAATTAGTCTCTTACTGAATGATAATAAACAACACATCAAACTTATTCTGAAACTATTTCTTGTGTCATGGTATATTTTATTAGATTTTGGTGTAATAAATCACAACCTATCAAATTCAATATCAAAAATCAAAATTGGAAATGATAGCGTGACTAAATTATTCCTTCATTCAAGAAATTTTAAAAAGAACTGATTTCTATTACTATTCAGTGCAAGGACAGTTATTTTGTTATTTATATCGAATAGAGAATACTGTTAGTTTGCGGTATGGACCCCAAAAAATATTTTATTCGAAAAGATTGATAAATATATGGAACTGTGGGAAAATATGCTACAAAAATTTCAAGATTTTTATTATAATTTTTATTTGAAACACCTTCTAAAGAAACATTAGACATAATTCTATATTTATAATATAGTTTCATTTTATCAATTTTAATGATCGTGATACTAATTAGATAAGATTTTTATTATAATTTTTATTTGAAACACCTTCTGAAGAAACATTAGACATAACTCTATATTTATATCGTTTCATTTTATCAATTTTAATGATCGTGATACTAATCAAATTTTTATGATATATAATAATAATCTTTTTTTTTATAATTTTTATTTTCCGTAAACTTTAATCTACGTTAAACTTCAGACAGCCAATTTTTCCGTAAAAAAAATAACAAATAAATTATGTATGTACATTTGTTACATTGTAAATTTATGAATAGATTATATTACTTTGATCTGTTATTATATTTACTCAAAATACCACTAAAGAGATTTATGGTCTTATTGTAAGACAAAACCTGTCACTGCAGGGGTTGTCTCGGTGTATAATCGGCTCGAGTAAAAGGTAAACGCATTTTTGACCTGGGCTTGAAAGAGATCTAAACGAAGTTTAGAATATTACTTCATGAACAGATTTTGTTTTCGTAAAGAAAGAAATTTTTGAAATAGAGATAGCAAACTGAAATTTACCGTTAGAATATTCGAGGATAAGCCTTAATAGCAATAGCTTTACAGTATTTATGCACATCTGATAGTCCAATGTACCATGGTTTTTAACTGCGAATTCCATCATTTATAAAAATGAAAAACTTTTTTACTCATCGTGACCTTTCTGCGAACTTCAGATAAGATGATATTACCTATTATATTTTATTGTATGGGTAGAAAAGCTGGTCGCGGAAAGTGACCATATAATATAAACTCTTAGGTCAACTAATCAACACAGACATCTACTATATTTTACTACTTTTACCCAGTACTACTATTTTTTTTAAGAATTAATGCTGCCACATTATAACATTTCTCGAGGAATCGATTAAGTTTATCGCTATCCTCTTTTTACTACATATTTGAAGTTTTTTTGTTTATCTTACCTTTAACAAATTCTTGTACGTCTTTGGTAAACGGCACCGGCAAATCTTTTTGAGGCTGCAGCAATTCTCTCATAAGTGTCACCATAACCAGATTAACCGTTTCAGAAAAGGATTTGTAAGGAAATATCTGAATTTTTCCAGTCGTACTGACCTCCAAGCTCAGTTCATCTAACATACTTAAAATGTCTTTAGTTAATAGTGATTTACTAAGAGTGAGAATAGTTGTGAGGTGATTTTGAGGAAAGATCACCTGGGGTTTCTTGTCGTTCGTTTCGTTTATTCGTAAATGCGGGAATTGGTTGAAACTCGAACCGAATTTGGCAAAAAAATATGTCTTTGCGTCGTATGGACCTGTATTGTATAATATTGATGAGCCTTTTTTTAAAGAATTCGAGTTGTATGCCACATCGTTCATATCGTATCCACCCTAAAATCATTTAAATAAAGTTAGATTTTATGAAATGGCATCGACCAGTTCTATGTAAACTACTGCAAAGATTCAGTACAGTTCTGTATAAGAAAATATATTGTATGAAGCTGAAATAGAGGTATATAAATCTTCAGATAGCTAATTTAGACAGTTTTTATTACATTCATTAAATAATATATTGTTACGAAAGTTCCGTAAGATCTATCCCACATAAAAAAGTCCCTTAACGAAAAAGAAGAAGTAGTTAGAGAACATTCAAGATTTTTTTTATTGTTACATTGCATGTTTACAATTTACTCTACGCACAGTATCGAAGACGTAGTATGCTGTTGTATATTATTGTTAATAACACCACCGCTTTTCTCGGTTGCTTCTGAAGTAATTCTCCTGTTATCAAATCATAGCGAGAAACTTTCTTAGAATTTAGCATTTTTATTTGTTGTCGAACCTCTGTCGGATTAAACGTTGTCAGATAAGGAAGATATAGTTGACATGGAGTTTAGAGGTACATTCTTACATCACCATCTTCATCGTTATTAGTATCTGGTGCTGCGAATACACTTGCAAGATGCTCTGCGAATACTATTGTTTTTGCTGCGTTTGTGCGGACCCAGGTAATATCTGTTTTGATTAAAGGTAAATTGGTTATTGTCGGTCGTTTAAATTTTTTAGTAGCTTTCCATATAGAGTGGTCTTCATGTGAGAGGTTCGAAACATATTTTTTTTTATGAAATGCTCTATTTAGTCTACGACATATCCTGTTAAGGTACGTTTTATTTAGTGGATTTCTCGTATGTTGCCATATGCGTCGAGCTCTTCTCTTTTCTGCTACAAGTTCTCTTATATGAAGGAGGATATTGTTTCCTTGCGCACTTCTTCGAACATTCAAGATGACATCGACAATTCATGAAATGTCTAGTGAACTTTGGAACGTCAGAAAATGTATATAAACAGATGTTTTTGACAGTTTGTAACAGTAGTAGCACAGAATACACCACCCAACAAGAAACGAAAGCTTTGTCGGTACCTTTGATGTTTGTAGGACAGAAATTTCGGAGGGAGAATGACAGTTGCACTACTTAGTACACAAAGAAAAGTAATGAGGAAGTCGTTCTAAACAGTAGAAAAAGTTTTAGCTACACTGAGAAACAAAGTAATTATTAAAACTAATGTTTTTAAATAGATATGTTTTGTATGAATTGTATTTTTTTCTGTAAAATTTAATATAACCCATATATCAATTCTGTACTGATAAGTAAAAAGGTCGTAAGTCAAAAATATCGATGTTTTTTTAACAAACAAATTAATGTATTAAAAGAATTTTAGTACATTAAAAAACCGATTGAATGTGAGAGTTAATTTCAAAATAGAGATGAAAGTCAGTCGATTTCTATTACTTTTTATCGATTTATTAATATATATATATATATAATATATTATATATATATATATATATATATATATATATATATATATTATATATATGTATATACAAAATATGTATAACAGTATTATTCTTTGTTATTATTATATTATATTCATTGTTATATTCAGTATGATTCTTTTTTTACTATTAAACAACACACACATGTATCACTTCAAAATACGTAAACAAACTTCAGTTTTTATAGGTTGACAGATAAACTATTTAGAACATGGCGGATTCTCAGAAATTTGGATTGCGAAAAAGCCCTTCGTTTCGCTTCTTGTTGGATGGTTTATTCTGTGGTAGTAGTATTTAAGTTTTTGAAGTTTCTCGTTCCCTCAACTCAACCACTTTTAGCATTTTTATTTCACCCTGTAAATCCTAAGCACCGAAAATGGTTTATATTCCTTTTGCGTTATAAAATTATTAGAATTAACAACTTTGGATTCTTTAACTGTCTCACTTTTTAATTCGTTTTGTCTCAGCTCCGTCTATAGAGATTTTAAAATATGCTGATTCTCCAAACAGTTATCGACGCATGGAATAAATAAAAACTCACATAAAGGAATCTTTACTTATTCTCGTAAGAGAAAGAATTTTTAGACCGCGTCACGTCCATTTTAACCACTGTCCACATTCCACTGAAAACAGTAAACACGATAAAAACCTGTGAAATGGGAGTTGAAGTGTAAACAGACGTATACCAAATTAAATGTATTCGCTGTAAAATAATCACTGTAAAAATTTATTCGTAGAATTCATACTGCACCGGAAAAAGCATTCAAATTATTGTTTTAATTAAAATGGATTTAGTCAGCGAACTTTTGCTAGAAGACTTGCTGTGACACGTGGAGTAGTGCGAAGGGACTGCGAAAGATATAAGATGCATGATTCTTCATCGTTACCCTGAAACAGGTAGAAAGCATAGCGTTGTACAACCGAACGTAACGACCACTTCATTGTATAAAGTCGTTAAGGAACTGTTACCTTTTGCAATAACAGCTCCGTGAAGTCAAAACACTAAAGGTTAATGAGTGGACAGTAAGATGCAGAGGTTTGCATAGTGTTACGTTAACACCTTCGCTGCGATTACGAAAAATTAAATTATTATGTTGTATGCTTACCAGTTGTAATTGACTGGTACTGTAGAATTCTTATTTAGATACACCAGTCCCAATAAACTGGTAGTTCTTAAGAAATTGTGATCTATCTCTAAATTTTTAAAGATTTATGTGTATTAATAGTTTTATACATACAAAGAACATACATACGTGCTGGAAACTGTATCAGTTTCAGGCTCCTTTTGGTAAAGCAAAACTGTAATTTTTAAGAAGTGCATAATATTTACAAGTAAAATAAAACCAAAACTTTTATTGAGAACAAAATACATATTATTACAAAAATAACAAATGCTAATTATTAGTAAGTATAAGTTTTAAAATTTATGCATTGTGTTTAAAATTAAGACATGGTAAACATAAAGCAGGTTTGTCCTCGCATATGCTACACGATGTAGTAACTTTAATGACCTTTTTATCAGTTTCTTTACTTTTCATTGTTTCCTTCAGCTTCTTGTAACATTCCATACAATTTCGCCTTTTTTGGTACCAGATAATTCGGGTTTGTTTTCTCGAAACTGATTTTATATTCGTCATTATCTGAATTAGTTGAACATTCATAAGGAGCGTAATTAGAATCACAGTCCAAATTGTCGCTAAATGGTTCTTCCTCTGATTCGCTCAAACTATTTATAATTGTTTCTTGGTGCCGCGCCGGTCCAATTTCTGATTGGGGTCTGCACAACTACCAGTTGTAGTTGTATTTTGCAACTCCAAATGTACTAATTTAACAGTGCTACTCATTTTACTCAATTCTTATAAAAATATTTTAAATACTGCTCGACAGAGATAACTAAACTAAACGTAATTACAAATGAAATTACTCACCAGATGAATTCAACTGGGAATCCAACAATGAAAAATAAATAACTTGTATGCGTTACCACTCGAATACAACTGGTACTAAATTATCCCTCTATTAGATAGATCTCTTTCAGATAATAATTAGGTACCTATAATGTTAGTTTTTACCAACGCGTTTCGTTTGTACGTTACTCGCCAGATGGAAATATATATTGATTTTTAGCCGTAATTTCTGCAAACGTAGTTACCAGTCTTTTTCAACTAGTGGCACAGTGAATGTGTAAGGAGCGGATTGGATGTGACTGCAGTTCGTGCATGGTATGGAGTGAAATTTAAATGGATTCACGAACGGACTTTGTTTTCATCACTAGGCCTAATCGTGGTCGCAACAGTCCTTCGGTATAAGTATGTATTGAGGAATTTCTAAGAATTGATGTGGTAAATTACATCAGTTATATTGGAAAAAACTTTAAGAGAAAACTATACATGATCATGCAAATCGAAGTGAGGATGAGTGAAGCTATAGTGGAATTTGTGATGTTTCCTATAACATTGACAACCCTGCCACTTTTCCAAAGCTGTTTTCTCAATAAATACTCCCTTTAAATTAGACTCCATTTCTCCGTTTACAAAGTGGATGATGACAATGATGTCATCATGAAGTAGTAAATATTAAGACAAATGTGTTTTTAAAAAGTTCCTATGATAGGATTTTTGATATGAATAAATTTTTGAATTTTGTTTTCTGCTATATTAAGAGTGTCGTAATACACATAATACTTACCGCAGTAACTGCCAAAATATCAACAGTAGCGTGTAAATTTCCTGATAAACTCCTTGGAATGATATTTCTAAAGCTACTGAAGCTCCTTTTATAAATATTTTGCTCCCTTGCAGCTCCTGGGCTTAATGGCGGTTCTGGTCTTGGAAATATTCGACAAATCAACGGTGGATCGCTTGTACAGAATCTTCCCATTGCTCTTGCTAAGCCTATAAGAACAGGCAGAGTAGTTTTGCACAGAAATAAATTGCTGGCACTGTTTCGGTTGTTTGCATCTTGCATCTTCAGCACTTGGTTTGTTAAATAAACGAGGCTGTCCACCTGGGTATTTATAATGTCGTTTATGCTGTCCTCGCATTTTACAGCTATATCACTGAGAAGAGTGTGGAAACAAAAACTAAATTTTTCCGCTGTTGGTATTCCTAGAAAGAAAAGAGATGTTAATCCTAAGAACACAGATCAATTGGATCTACGAAAAGTTCACTTTAATAATCATTAAAAATTATCATGAAAGTGTATATACTCTGAGAAAAACGATTTCTTAAAAATATGGTTTGATTTATAACTCTTGGAGCAGTTTCTTGAGGCCATTAAAATATTTTTCTCATATTCGAATACAAAATAATTGTATCATTTTTGGATGCAACGCTTTTGGTTGGTTCCTTGATTTCGTCAAAAACTATTGTCAAAGAAATTTATATCTTATTCTATTCTGTATTTTATTTATTAAGATGACTGAAACATTTAAAGACATTCACAAAAAGAAATAGATGTTACAAAACAGTAATAAAAATATACTTAGGCAGAATTCAGACATTTTTTTAAGATCTGTAGGTAGGTGGCAATCAGTAGGAATTTTAATCAAAAATAAAGAAAATAAACTGGATAGAAAAAAATGGAAAGTACAAAAGCTGAGAGATGCGACAATTACAGAACGGTACACGGAAAACATCACCAATCGATTAAGGATAGGGATGTGTAGTTCATCATCGAAATAGTTCAAATAAACGATTCTTTCAGCTGAACTAATTGAACTAGTTCATTAATTTTTATAGAACTATTTCACTGCGAACGATTTGCATTATAAATTGTGTCTCAACTTCTAAAGAAGAAAATAATGAATGAGATCATATATTTATTATTTTGTGAATGGGATGGACTGAGTAGTTTAAAAAAGTTTCATTCTTAAATGTCTTGATAAATTGTCCAGTGAACCACTTGCAATACTAATATCGCATGAACAGTAATTACATTTTGCAAATTTTTGAGTTTTATCTTTTTTCTCGAAATGATCACATAAAAAACTTCTATTTCGTCTGTTACCATCTTTTGGGATTGATTAAGGAAAGAAATTATTATAAAGAAAAACTAACTAATCATATAATAATTTAAAACATTTAAACCTAAACACACAATCGAAAGAAATGGTTCCGAATCCGAACTACTTGTACGCCGTACGGTAGTGAAACACTGACTGAAAACAGAAGAAAACGGGCGGCCGGTGCCGAGCTTGTGACGAGACATCTGGCAACCAGTTATGTTAGGGTTGGATTTCGATTTCGGTCCTACAAATAGTTCTTTCGTGAACTAGTTCATTTTTGTGAAATAGTTCTCTTGAACTAGTTCGTCTAAAAGAACTAATAGGCACACCTCGACTAAGGAATCAAAATGTAAATGAAGAAGGTCAGACATATGTAGACTCCTACTGGACCAGAATAAAGGAAGAAATTGAAACAGCAGCAAACGATGAAATAGGAACAGAAAATTGTGCCCGTAATAATCATTGGTTTGACGATGAATGCACGAATGCAATAAAAGGAAAAATAAAGCCTAAAGAAAGATGCTCACCTGATGAACTAGAAAAACTGCTGAGAATTACAGGACACTACCAGACAAAGAGAAGAGAAAAAAAGAGGATAAGCAACAAAAGAAAAAATCGAAACCACTTAAATAAGGAACTTAAGAGGAACCACTAAGGATTCTTGAAGTTCAAGATGTAATTAAAAAACTAGCCAGAAACAAATCGCCCGGAATAGATCTCACAGCTGAACTATATAAAGGGGGTGACCACGATACCATAACGGCACTAGAGTAGCTCATAAAAGCAACATAGGCACAGAAATCCCCCAGTGATTGGACTACTTTGCACCATACACAAAAAAGAAGATATCTTTGAATGCTCTAACCACAGAGGAATTACGCTTCTAAATGCAGCGTATAAAATATTTTCCGCAGTAGTATGTCACCGTATGGCACCATATGCAGAACGGATATTAGGAAAATACCAGGCTGGTTTGAAAGGTGGTAAATAGACACGTCATCAGATTGCAACCCTGAAACAAATTTTATAAAAAACACTGGAATATGCCATAAATACTCATCACATATTTATAGACTACAAAGTAGCCTACGACTCTGTGCATAGAAGAGAAATATTTAAAGCAATGAAATAGCTAGGAATACCAAATCAATTGGTAAATTTAACAAAACTAACTCTTGAAAAAATTGAATGTAGAGTACGAATTCAGGGAAACTGTCTGAACCTTTTAAAACAAATAACGGGCTGCGCCCTTAGAAGACCTTCTCTGATTGGTCCAGTAATCAGTCGCTCCTGTTCAATGTTCACAAAACTAAATTTTTATCATTTACATTCCGTTCAAATTCTACCAAACCTAATTTAAGTATTTCCATCAATGGTGAGGATATTTTAAGTTGTAGTGATGTGAAATTTTTTGGAGTGACTTGAGTTACAATATAACTGTCTGGGGTGGCTCTTCTAGTATAAAGGACGTTTTCAAGGCCCAAAAGCGTATTATTAGATGTATTGTAGGTGTTCCGTATTGTTAGTCTTGTAAAACCCTATTTAGAGATTTAAATATATTAACAGTGTATGGAATTTACATTTTGGAATAATTGATACTAATTCATAAAAATAAAAGAACTTTTTTATGTAACAGTGATATTCACTTACACAACACAAGAAATAAGAGACAGTTGGTAGTACCCTATCGACATTTAGAAATAAGTAGGAAATCATCTACTGTCTGTGGTTTACTACTGTATAATCAACTTCCTCAAAAATTTAAAAACATTAATTCAACTACAGCTTTTAAAAACCAAGTCAAAGTGTACCTAGTGACCATGTATCCTTATACACTAGGTGAATATTACGAGAGTGTATCTGTGAATGCCCAAGCTGCAATATAATCAAATTTAATATTATTTTAATTATATGTCTATATTGTATGTTTTTATGTATTTTAATGTTTTAAATATTTTTAGTGTATTATTTCCATTTTTTTGTAATGTTTAATATATAATTTTAGTTTTGACTTGCTGTAAACCTTGTTGTAACTTACAGTCAAATAAACTATCTACCTATCTATCTATCTCATATACCTTTTAGAACCTTTAAATACTTGTATAAGATTTTTCAGCTTTTTTCCCTAAAAGGGAATTTGGATATTCATAAAAAGTAAAAATTTTAATGATAATAATTACATGTTGTCAATTTAATGTTGTCTGATTATATTTAACGTTTAACTCACAGAACAACATGGATATCTATTAAAGTAGATGTTTTTTTTGCATTTACCTTCATAGAAATCTATAAATTATAATGTCGCTAAAACATGTATGATGGATATACTCATTTGGTAAAAATAATTACGAATTTAATTATATAGACACAGGAAAGTGGTTATTACTTCATTAACATAATGACAAAATCAGTGTAGAATGTCCTTGAATAAAATAAATTAAATAAAATTATGGTAAAGCAAAATATTTCATGTCTATGAATCATTATCTGCATTGTATAAAACCTCATAACTTATGATAAGAATGGTTTTTATAATCATTTCTGTTATAAAAAAACCATTTTAAATTTGATATCAAAATTTATTCAATAGATGTACTGAATATAAATACCAGGATCACTTCTCTACATTTAGACAAGTATAATCAGAAAAAAAAATTTTTGTATCGTAATATACATGGAAAATACATGATTTATTAATATATGAAGTAAAAAAAAATCACTGTGGAACACTGTTAAAACAATCATTTGATTAAAAAAAAAAAAATCATCAATTTTTGAGATAGTTTCGAGATATTTAATGAGGAATGTTTCAAATTTTTTTTGCCCTTCAAAGTCTTCAAAACATTTAATTAGGGACCCGTAAAACCAAAATTGATGCTTTTGTTGTTTAAATTGCAAGAAACCGGTAAAATTTTCATAAATTGCGAGTATTTTTCATCATTTTTGATTTATGATCTTCTTTGAAATAGCTATTTGTATTCTTGTTTGATGCTTTCGTCTACTTCCATATAATTACTCGTAAAACTTTTCGACGATCTGTATTAACGCGTCTCTACGTAATATTATTTTATTTTACTTATTTCTTAATTTATGAATTTCCCATTTTCCATTCGTTAGCTTTCTACGTAGAACTTTTAAGCTGTTATTTTCCTCTATAGTGCGTTTAATCCAAACAGTTTTATTCATTTCTCTTAGAGTGTGGCTGTCTGCATTCTTATCGCTTCTCATTTGTCTTCTTTGATACAGCAGCGTTTTAGTATATATGGACTTACTTTCCTATCTGAGTTTTTTTTGACAGTGCACTCAGTGTGCTTTCTTGTAAGGCGTTTATGATGCAATTATTCAAGTAATTAAGATTCGTTCTCGGAGTTTCATGAAACCTCATTTTTAAGGTACATTAAAAAAATTTGTTATTAGGGACAGTTCTCCCCTTCATTTTTCTGTGTTCTTTTTTGTTTAAATTGCAAAAAAAACCGGTCGAATTTTCTTAAATTACTATTTAAAAGTATTTTTCATTGCTTTAAAAAAGCATATATTAAGCATAAAACTTTCAAAAAATCTATATTGTACTATTGTCAAAATTCCAGGAAATAATATTAATTTGTTTATGAGAGATACAATTAATTTATTAAAAAGTTCCATATGTAAAATACAATTTGATCAGTTCGTGTTATCATAAAAAATTTATGGGTTTCATATTTTATATATGTATTTCGAGCATACCCAATTTAGACTATTTTCACTTTAAAACGGCATCTAAACAAGACAATTGTATTATTTTTAGGGTTATTTTTTTGCAAAAAGTAAAGATATGAAGATGTCATTTAACTTACTGTTGCAAACTTCTTTAATTGAACAAAAAACATTAATAATGAATAATGGAAGTGTAAATTTATTAATTTTTATTAAAAACTTCCCAGTTGTAAATACTTAGACTAGACTAAAAAATATATTTTTTTTAAAGTTACAATTAATATTGGCTATATTATGTGCTATGATTATATTATATACTAAATTTACTTAGCAGTTGGAACTGAGTTCAGCGAAAAGAGTATATTTATTGATTTATTTTCAATAAATGCCTGTAGGCTATTGATTATGTTAAAAAAAAAATAGGGCTAAAAGGAACTACAATGTTAAATGAGTTTAATTGTTTCATATGGTGAATGGATACTCAAATATGTGAAAACCGCGAAGTGCTACCATTTAAAGGGGTGCATTTTTGAGAAAGAGGTGAATTTGTCCCAATGCACTAGGGTGCATTTGTGTGAATTGTGTGCATTTTTTGTAGAAATACATCTACAGATAAGTTGTTCAAAATTAAATTTTCTATCAAAATGTGCCCTTTTTAGTCAAAAATAATTTAATTAAAACATTTAATTAAATAAAAATTAATTACATTGAAATATGTCTATAGTAGAAGGTTCTAGAATTAAGCTTAAGTAAGATTTATTTAAATTATTAAGCAAGTTATTCAAAGTTTTCTATTTTTAATGATTTTTGCAATGTTTTACGGCCATTTTTTAAATATCTCATAACTTTTTTTCTTGTATATTTAGGTATCATCATCATAGTCATTATCACATCTTGGCAGATATGTTGCGGTTCATCATTGAGCCTCAGCAGCTCGGTACATGCATTACTTAATGAAAAAGAAAGCTTATTTTCTGTACTTTAAAATAGTCTATTGTAAAATATTCTAGGACCAATGGTAACCAAGATATGGTTCGTCAAATTGTGATGCTTGCACTGATTTGTATATACCTAAATGTAGAAGTAGTTAGGTAAAATAGATCTACCATTGACCTATTTACAGTTAAACAAAACTAGCCAAAGCATGTGAATATGACGTGGACATTTACAATCTCTTTGTAGATTTTAAACAAGCCTATGATTCAATATATAGAGAATTCTACCAAATATATTGGAAGAATTTAGCATACAATCAAAATTAATATGACTAGTGCAAATGACAATAACAGAAACAGAAGCACAGGTTTGTATTCAAGGACAGATCACTGATGCATTTACAATAAGGCAAGGACTGAAACACAGCGACAGACTGGCTCCAACACTCTTTAATCTTATTCTTGAATATGTAATTAGACAGTTAACAGTGAGCGGAAATAACATACTTACAAACCAATCTACCCAATTAGCAGCATATGTAGATGATATAAACATAATGAGCAGAACAGTGAATGCAGCGGAAGAAACCTATGTTGAGTTGAACCAGAGTGCAGAAGCAGTAGGGCTAGCAATAAATACAAATAAAACAAAACTACTCATACAAACCAGATCAAAGAGACAGGCGCAACAACACTTTATTGACAATAAGAACATGTGAATAGATTCACATACCTAGGAATGGATCTGGTCACAAGCAATGAAAAAGAACCTCAAATAAATAGAAGACTTGTGCTGTTAAAGTCTATTTCGCGATGGGCCACATATTCAAACCACAAGATGTATACAGGAAAACAAAACTCCGGTCTATAAAACAATAATCGGCCCATAGTAAGGCCCATCAGGCTGTGAAACATGGGTATTGACACAGAAATCTGCCAATGCATTAGATGTGTTTGAAAGAAAAATATTATATAGGATACTAGGCCCAATAAGTGAAAACAACAACTGGCGAATTAGGTATAATAGAGAAATATACGAGCAATATAGTGAACCAACTCTAGCACAATGCACTAAACTGCAGAGATTATGGTGAGCAGGACTGGTGGTCCGCATGCATGAGAATAGAATCCCCAGAAAATTACTAAACGCAAGAATGCAGGGAAAAAGACTTGTTGGAAGACCTAAAAACAGATGGGAAGACGAAGTCGATGAGGATGATAGGAACTCCCTGGGAACGCATTCATGGAAAAGAATAGCGGTAAATTGAAATGATTGGAGAAGCTTGTTGAAGGAGGCCAAGGCCCGATTTGGGCTGTAGTGCCATTGAATGGATGGAAATGTAGAAGGAAACAATACTCCAGTCACAGTTGTCAGAGATGAAAATCCCACTAAACCTCTAAAAATCACACAAACTAGCTGACTTTTGCAGAGAATGTTAATTTTGAGACCCCAAAAAAGATACAAACAAGTTTGCCACTTCTACCTCCAGGCGTCCACCAAAAACCGCTCCTTGTAGTGGGAGGGGAAACCGAAAAAATCGATTTACCAAGAATCTCTATGCAATAGAAAAAAATTTTCAAACAAGAAATGTAGCTGAGATAATGTTGAGCAAAAATGTGTATTAGAACTTTTTCTATAGAATGAATCATTCTCTCAGAAACAATGCATGAAGTGACCAGCAATTTTAAATATGTTATGAGTGCAAAATCAATTTTTTAAATAAAATTTGTGTCAATTCGATAGTTTTTAATCAGTGTCCTATCAACGAAGATTAAAATGGATTTTAAAGATGAGGAGTACAGATTTGTACGCAATTATTGCATGTTTCTCTAAATAGCAAAAATCATTCAAAGTAGAAAATTTTGAAGAACCGTGTATTGCTTAAAATTAATGCTAGAGCCTTTTATAGTAGGTTATTTTAGAGGTAATTCATTTTTCTTTTAATTTAAAATGGGGAAAATGGCCCAGAAATGCTGTGAGAGGCAAGATTTGAAAAATTGTATCTCAGATATTTTAAATCCTAAAGACTAAAAAAGGATAAAAGTTTTTTTCTGTAAAGCAATGCCTATACCTATACCCTCATAGAAAAAGGTTATGAGACATAGAAAAATCGCGTGTGTTCAGGTTTATTTTGCTTTGTTCTTCGAATATATTTTTGTCAAAAAAAAAATTAACCTTAAAAGGTTACATTTTGATAGGAAATATAATTTTGAACAACTTTTCTGTAGATATTTATGTACGAAAAGTGCATAGGATTCACCCAAACGCAACCTAGTCTGTAGAGACAAATTCAGCCCTTTAAATGGTAACAATTTGTGGTATTTCATATTTATGGATCCATTAACCACATGAAACAATAAAACCCCTTTAACATTGCAGTTCCATTTTAAAGTACCTAATCAATAGCCTGTGCATAAATATCTATAAAACTATCTACATTTGAACTGTAAGTGGGTTGAAACTTTAGTGCAAGAGTGTTTTTTCAAGAAATTTTATTAAAATCATGGCTTTTAAAATAAGACTAGTTGTGTTAATCATTCAGAGGTTTTTTACTGTACATCTGATAAACACATACTAAAAGAGAATAGAGAACCAGTAGACAAATGGAAAAAAGAAACTGTTTGAAATTTGGGATTCCAATTAAATAGAAGGAACCAAAAAACTATTGATGATTGCCACATTTGTCTAATGAATGTAAACAGTATGGAATAGAATAATTCACATAAGAGGACATATCCCAATTGGCATTCAGCAAGATAACCTATTCCATATTCAGAAGCACTATAACTCCAGTATTGATTTGCATAACCTATATATACCAGAGAATGATGTTGAAATATCTTCTGATGAATTGATGATAGTGGATTTGAAATATACTTAGCATGAAAGAAACTTAAACCTTTAGCCTTTAAACCTTTCAAAGAAGTCTTTTAATTGGTTGCTTACAGACAAAAATCTTATTTTGCTGGGAACAAAGTTAAAACATAAGGTGCAAGAGTAGACAGGCTATGTTTACATGAATGGCCGGAGTATTAAAAGATACCAACTTTTTATGACATTCATAATAAACTCACCCAAAATGAAGTTTTTAGATTAGACAGAAACTAAAGTAAATAATTATTTTGGGTAATGCATTTATAAATATTCCTTTTATACATTAAAATGGTTTTTATTTGTGTATTTATATGTTGTAAGTATTCAAAGTAACATTTATGCATAAATAGTTTATTCATAAGGGTCTCATAAACAAGAGTGTCTTTATTAATAAAAAACAACTAATAAAAACCAGTGATGCCTAATGCAAGGAATAACCAAGAAACTAAAAGTTTATATTTAATATACTAACTGTCTGTTGGATTAAGTTTAATTTCGTCCTGCCATTGTGCTTTTTCTATCAATCGGGCTAGCTTCAAAAGATATGGCAATATAATATTTTTATGTTGAAGATCAGATTCCAAAAAATAAATTCCGAGGGCTATGACGGCATCCTGTTGTCTAGAACTTAGAATAAATGTACCATTTTGTGGATCTGAAGGACACAATGAAAACAAAGTTTGTATCTAAAAATGAAAAAATTAGTAAATTAAAGATCAAAGTTCTAAGTTGTATATATTCTAAACTTACTTTACTCCAACGAGCATTTTTTATACAAGCTAAGGATCGTGCTAAATGTTGTACTGTTTTATGAAAAAATAATTTATCGTCTCTAGTCATTGTGTATAATTCAGAATCATTTAATATTATTTCAATAAATCCCAATCATTTCGAATACAATTTATTGGCTGTGCTAAATGGTATTATTCAATAACTTTGACTTGACAAATACTGACATTTCTACTACCCAGAAGTCAGCGTCATGTCATTTCTTACTAACGTAAAGTTAGATACGTTTCTAGGAATTCTTGTCTTGTCATAGGCGGACAAATATTTGATCGACTAAGGGATGGAGGGACTTTTAAAATCAAATAAAAACTTCAATGCATAAAAATTCCTTTTTAGAAGCATTAATTGAATTAAAATATTAAGTATGAATTATCAATGAATGAAAAAAAGTTTAGGGCAATCGCTAAACTTAGCTTCGGTACACTATAACTGTTGTTATGAGAAAATTCGATGTAACAGAGATACAATAGCCCTAGGTCTACCAGGATAAATAGCTTGGTGTTAAAATGTGTTAGATTAAAATTAAATTAAATACCGCTGTTGAATTTCTGTTCTAGCGATTTAACGACGCTAAAGACACAGAATAACAAACAATCAGAACGCCGACTTAAGTATGTATTGTGACTGGTCTGTTTGAAAAAATAAGTACGCGCATCTCGTTCGGAATCTCAGACGGAACCAGCCATGTTTTAATCTGAACCAGTGCTGTTCATTATATGGTGTGCATAGAAAAATTAACCCGGTTTAATTTATTTACGCAACTATAGACATAATATGCACTATTTTATTCGTACTTTTAGTTGAAGAATTTAAATTACAATTCTGTCGTAGCGTGCCACATTTTTCTCAATTCGAGACTATGTTTCGTGCTGACGTGCACGCGATTGCGTGCTGACAAACTTCAAAGGTGACATCTGAGAGTGGGCATTCTGATTGTTATTTATTCTGTGGTAAAAATAAAAAACATAGTATGAATAGGTACCTGTTTAGGTAGGGTTAAAGGGATAACAAGGCATACACTTAGACAATGTAAGACAATTCTAAGACAATGTGCGTAGACGATGAGGAATTCCAACAGGAAGTAACCTGGTAGAATAACAAGTTTACAAATCAAAGGACAGAAGTTAGACGAAATTTTAATTTTGCCAAAATATCAAGTGAGTGATTAGCGCAAAGATCCGATTGAATATAATTCAACTGCGAGGAGATATAACAGACTGTAGAAATATTAAGGTTCCATAAATTTTCTCCAAGGAAATTCAGATAAGTATACTCGAATTCCTAAAGGAGTCAGATAACTACACACAGAATTGTAAAAAACCCTGAAACAACTTTTCAGGGGTACAGATTGATCCAATATTTCTCCATAAAAGAAATGAACTATTACTATTTTTTATGATACTACAGGATAACTAAGAAACTGGAGTACATACCAAAAGTATAAAGACTTTTCGTAATCTAAAATAAAACTAGACTCATAGCAGCACACTGGACTAGAGACCATAAATTATATTTTTAGGGAAAACTTGCGTGTAGAGAAAGAAGTGATAGATCATGACAAACAGGATTTATTCAATACACAGCAGCATATATGATGATACTACAGACTAGCTTAGAACTGGAATGCATACCAAATACTTCAATATCTCGTACAGAGGGTGAAATACTTTCTATTGATAGCCAGAGGCTGTCCGCAGGGGGAGTCTTATCTCCTCTCTTGTCGAATCTGGTCATGGATAGCTAGATCCAGCAACGACAGACATCATGTCCTCAGCTATGGGGATGATTTGGTCACTCCTAGCCCATGGTTAATTTAATGGCACCGATAGAGATACAGGCTCTGACTGCAGTTACAGCATGGACTTGAATGGAATATCAAAGAGATCGGGGAAAGCAGAAATCAGCTCAGAGTCATAACAAGCTTTCTTAATGGATATGCGCCAGTGAAGGGACACCTGCAGACAAAGGGGTTGTTCATCAATCATATCTTGCAGGACTGCGAGGTATTATATTGCAGATGGCAAACACTTTTTGGAAATTATTAAGTGCCTTCAATTTACATGGTAGCGATCTACTAGATCTACAAGATACACCATAAGTCAATTGGCTGAAGAATGACTGGTTTATAACAGACGGCTCCCGAAAAAATAAAAAAGCGTAGATAATGATTCTTAGCACTTTATTTTGAAATCGCTAGGTGATGTCTAAATTACTCTTACTGCTTGGTGTTGAACTCTTCTTTTTTCTTTTTAAAATAGGCCCTCTAGAGTAGAAATATATGATTTCAATAATTCTGTGTATTTTCTTAGAAAAATTTTAAAGCAAATAAATAAATGGGGAAATTAATCAGAAAATTAAAATAACAATAACTAATAATGACAATACCATAAAGTAAGAATACCTATTTTAAGTGTGATTTGAGATTAAATAATTTATTTACTTAATGTGTAAGATATTTTTCAGATCGAGCTATAAAAGATTTTACTTCTATCAGCATTTCCTTGAGTGCAATATTTCTTTACCTCGTCGTCTTTGATAACCTTCGTGGTTGCAGATGAAATCTCAAAAAGAAATATTTATAGACCACGGCCTATAAACTCTGAAAACAACGTACACTTCTACTCTTACAAACCACCGACAGTGAAAGCCTAAACTACACACATTCCTTCCAGAATATTATCGGTGTAGGAGCTGATCAAGTATTATATTATTATAAGCAGATTAATTACAATGATTTACCCACTCCCCTTTTCAACTTAAGTAAGCAAAGCTCTTATCACTCCCTTCCATATTACGTAAACATTGTTATATGTCAATATGTATTTCAATAAGATTTCCATTGTACTACATACTTCAGAAGCTAACATATTTCCTGCAAAGTCGAAATTGGATCTTTCTAAATATTCGTTAATTTTAGCGCCACTTTCAAATGTAAAATGTGCGAGTTTCAATACATGTAAAAAAAATACTGCTGACGTAATAACCAACTTGAACCTCCTCACTGCTATATCATCAAAAATAAACAAAGCAGACTTTTCCGCCTCCTACGGCACTTACGTAATACTTGAACAGTCCCTGAGTACACGTTAGGATCTCCGAATTAGTAAATAATTTTCATTAGATTTTTCAAACCTTAATGTTTTAAAACCCTATAGAAATTAAATTTGCTACGTCAGTAGATGTTCGAGAACTTGCGTTGTTCGGTGACCTTGCTGCTTGCTGGATATACATTTTATTTTGTCTGCAATAATATGTAAAATACATATTTAGTATAATTAATAATATTTTCAATTACTACGAATTAATCTACAATCGAAAAGAAACATGTCTCCAAATATTTCGTTAAAAGACACATCTAAAATATGCCACTGTGACATATATTTGTTCCAATTTTAAAAGGTTGGCATTACAATTTGATTAAAATGTATGTAAAATGTGTTGCATATATTCGAATAGTAGAACTTGAAATGTAATAGAGTAAGGTTGAAGTTAAATAATAAAAGTATTTATGGTTAAAAATTTTAGTTATTTACTATACCTCTTTAAAAGATAACAGTCCAACGAAAATAATAAGGTACGTGATTTCTGTAAACGTTTATAGGTATTCAAAAGAATTTCGGTGTCACAAGCCTTTGACATTGAAACTTTGGATTCATTTGAAACATGGATTTAGATTCTGAAGATGAAAATGTAATGGAAGAGGATTATTATTCCTTTTTAAACATACCTAAAGAGGTAAGCGATTATTTAACGATAGTTTTATTACATATTACATCACATAATTTCATGAATAAAGTTTTCCCTGAACTAACCTCAAAAGATTGTCATAATAAACATTTTAGGCCTCCAAGGAAGAAATAAATAATGCTTATAGAAGATTGAGTCGAATTTACCATCCTGATAAACATGTTGACCCAGAACTTAAAGAAAAAGCTGAAATTATGTTTAATAAAACCAAAAAGGCTTATGAAGGTATAATACACATATTAATCACATTAAAAAGGAGTATGCTTAATGCAGAATACAATTTGATTTACACATATCTACTATTTACACATATCTACTATATCTACTAATTATCAAATATATTATTTTCAGTTTTGTCAGATCCTCATAGAAGAGCTATTTATGACTCTCTTGGCACTAAAGGTTTAGAAACAGAAGGTTGGGAAATAGTGCAAAGAACAAAAACTCCTGCAGAAATAAGGGCTGAATATGAACAGCTAGCTGAAGAACGAGCAGAGAGGCTTAAAAAACAAGCTACCAATCCAACAGGCAATGTTACTATAGCTGTTAATGCTACTGATCTTTTTAATCCTTATTATGATGAGTTTTTGGATGAAGAATATGAAAGGTAATGAAATATTGACTCTTTAATCTTTTAGATCAATTTTTTGTCTTTACCTGAATGAAGCAATTAGATTTCTTTATTTATTTTAGTGACTTTCTAACTCAATTTCCAAACATAGAAGTATCTTCAATGCAATTCAGTCAATCTGTAGATTTCCCTCTAACTCAAAAAGACTCTTGTACACTTTCTGGGCAACTACAAACCCAAAATGGAACTGGAGGAGGAGGAATTAATTTAAGCTGGAGACACATATTTTCACATAAAAGCTGGGCAGAGATGGAAATGACAGCAGGTAGTATTTTTATATAAATTACGATTTTATTTATAAATGGGAATTGTAATGGAAATGCAATGTAGAAAGTGAGACCTATTGCCATTAATGTTAACTCATTGGACAACAAATTAAAAATCCCCCTTATAAAAAGCATTTTTTAACAACTAAGTTCAAAGATTTAGGCCCATGTATTAGTAACAAAACATATTTTAATACTTTAAGTGATTTAGTTTACACCAAAAACTGAAACATAATCTCTTCGTTAGTTTGTAAATGTTCCACACAGTCTGAGGGCATATTAGACTTACACCTGATTATATTTTTGAATATATTAAATATTTCTTCTTCTCTACTGTTATCCCTCTTCCTATAGGAAATGTAACTCCACATATAGATGGGTTAAAAGATATAACAGATATCTTTTTTTTTAAGTATACCTCAGTGAAAAACTCTTGGGATGATAGTTTTAATTAGAAGAATAAATAAAATACATAATAAGAAATCTTCAGAAGTTCCATATAAACATGTACCTAATGTTACTCTTACTCTGTACCTAGTACTCTTACAATTAAACCAGCACAAACCCAAAATAAACATCCTACAAGTTTATGCTCCAACTGCAGACAAACCAGAGAGTGATATTGAAACTTTCTACGAAGACCTAGACAACATTTTAAAATTCATTAAAATGCAAGATGTAACAATTATAATGGGAGACTTTAACGCAAAGGTTAGGGAAGAAAAAGTAGAAAAATGTACAGGAGGATATGATCTGGGCAACAGAAACAAAAGGTGTGACAGGCTTATCGAATTTTGCCAAAAACAATAATTTTGTTGTAGTTAATACATTGCTCAAAATGCCAAAGAGAAGACTATATACCTGGAAGTCACCAGCAGATCAAGAAGACAGAATTGTAAGAAACCAAATAGACTATGTATTAGTTAGACAAAGATACAGGAATGCAATTATATCACAGGAATACTAATATACAGAACTATATACAGGAATAAATTATATCATATATTAGTTAGACATAGGATCAGATCACAACCCAGTAGTGACCACCAAAATTAGGTTCAAAATGAAAGTAATAAAACGAATAACAACAAATGTAAAAATCGATACAAGTAAATTAAGGAACCCACTAATAAGGCAACACCTGTCAGATGAAATCAACAACGGATTAATGAATGTTAAAGAACAAATTCTGCAAAATACTGAGACAGAGAAAAAATGGTTATTAATAAAGACAGAAATAGATAAAAGTCAAAAAGAAATTCTAATACCAACTAGATATAAAAAGAAGCAATGGATGACGGAAAAATTTTTAGATTTAATTTAAGAAAGACTTCAATATAAGAACAAAGATAATCAGATGTACAAAAATGTGGATAAACAAATAAAATACAGAATTAAAAAAGCAAAAGAATAATGGTTAAAAAAACAATGCACAGAAATAAAAGAATACTAGAAAAGACATGATAGTTTTAACACACATAAAAAGTTAAAGAATTAATTCACAACAATAGAACAAGAAAACTGGGAATACTGAAAGATGCAAATGGGAAACTTGTGTTGAATACTAACAACAAATTGCCCAAAAAGATGGACAGAATACATCAATGAACTGTTCAAAGACAATAGAACAGAACAGATGGAGATAGAAGTAGAAGAGGATATGGTTTTAAAAATATTAAAGGAGGAAATTAAAATGGCATTAAAAAACAGCAAAAATGATTAAGCATTAGGTCCAGACCAAATCTCTATAGAAATTTTAAAATGCATGAATGATGAAACCTTTGACATTATAATAGACTTATTTAACTCAGTATACAAAACAAGACACATACCAAAACAATGGATACTCTCCACCTTTAGTGCTATCCCTAAAAATACAAACGCTAAATATTGCAGTGAATACAGAACAATATCACTTATAAGTCACATTCTCAAATTATTCCTGAAAATAATACATGGTCATATAAATAAAAAACTGGAAGAAGGAATAGATGATAGTCAGTTTGGGTTCAGAAACGGACTAGGAACTAAAGAAGCATTACTTGCTTTTAATGTGTTAGCTCAAAGATGCATGACTTACAAATAATAACAAACCTCTACTGGAATCAAAGAGCACTTCCATAATAGATAACGAACCCAGTTCAGAAATTGAAATCAGGAGAGGAGTTAGGCAGGGATGTATTATGTCCCCATTACTAAATGTATATAGTAAAGCCATTTTTGAAGAAGCATTACAATCTCAAAGTGAAGGAATAATAATTAACAGAAGATCTATTAACAACATAAGATATGCAGATGACAGTGTGATTATGGCAAGCTCTGCTGAACAACTCCAATTACTGCTAAACAAAACAAACAGTTTCTGTGAAAAATATGGACTAAAAATGAATATAAAAAAGACCAAATACATGATAATAACAAAGAAAACAAATATACCAACAAAAATACATTTGGGAAATGAACCGATAGAAAGGGTTGACAAATACAAATACCTAGGAACCTGGATTTCAGACAATAATGATCAAACAACCGAAATAAGAGCTAGGATAGAAATAGCAAGAAATGCGTTTGTAAAATGAAAACATTTCTCTGCAACAAAGATCTTAGATTAGAACTGAGAGTAAGAGCACTGAGATGCTATGTGTTTTCTATACTGCAATATGGTCTTGAAAGCTGGACATTGAAGCAAGAACACATAAATAAGTTACAGTCCTTTGAAATGTGGTGTTACAAGAGGATGCTTAGAATTGCATGGACACAAGAAAACTAACGCGATAGTTTTCTCACATATTGCGAGAAATGGGCAAAGAATGCGAAATAATAAACTGAACAAAGATAAGAAAGTAACAATATCTGGGACACATAATGAGGAGACAACGATATGAACTGCTAAGGCTGATAATACAGGGAAAGATAAGAGGAGGAAGGAGTATAGAAAGAAGGAGAGTGTCATGGTTGAAGAATTTAAGGGACTGGTTTAAATGCAGTTCTATAGAACTCTTTAGAGCAGCAGTAGATAAAGTAAATATAGTGATGATGATATCCAACTTCCGATTGGGAGACGGCACTTAAAGAAGAAGAAGAATGTTAATAGGCCTGGCACCTGCATGACCTACATTTTTTCTTTCTTTTCGTTTCTTCTAGCTTCAGTTTTTTTCTTCTTGTAACAGTGTCATAGATTCTGCTTTTTTATAAGATTTCTATCAAATTTAATTTAATTTTTATCTTCACCTTATTGCAATGTATTACAAATTGTATCTCACAACTAGTGAGAGTTATCACAAAATGAAATTGCATACATTACAAGAAGTGCTCTCTTACAATATGTCAAGCAGAATATTAAAATAGATTTTTGTATTCAAGAGTGTCTGAAAAATGTCTTACTTCAGCCTAAATATTTATTGCATTGATAACTTTTAGTGTAAACAAGTGGTACTGAAAATTCTGAAGTCTACAATGTGTGTATAACAATTTTAAACTACAAACAGTTCATTAAGCAACTGGTGAAGCACAACAACAAACTTTGATATTAGTCTTGTTAAAGAAGAAGCTAATATTCCTTTACCTGGAACAAATAATTCTGCTGTATACCAAAAAGTCGCATAGTGGAGAATGTTTGAAAATGAGAACAGACAATTTAGCTCCATGGGAAAACATTCCAGGTTAAAGGCAAGCAAAAAAGTTATCACAACTTTTGTCTGTTACCCAGAAATACCCCCTCACTCTGCTAAATATCTGCAACAGGTCTTTTTAGTATTACTTGACCAGTAATAAATGTCTCTCTGAAATAGATACTAGGGTTTCGTAAAATCCTAAATATATTAAGACTAAACATAAATAGAGTAAGTATGCATAAAAGAGCTCACAGTATGAAAAGGTCTATGAAATCAAACAAATCCTTTGAAATGTACAGTTTTAAAAACTGATTCTGATACAATAGATTATTTTAATATGATGTAAACTTCTTATTGATTTAGTTAATACATATATTTCATTTCTAGGTAGTGGACCAGCATTATCTTTTAAAGGATTTAGGACACTCACTCGGAGGTTTTTTTGGAATGGTGGTACAATTTTACAATTTACTCCAGAAGGTATTAGACCTGGAGTAATGTCAAGTAAGAAACCATTCTTGAAGTACAATACCAGTTTACTATAAGATTGATTATTTTAGCTTTAGCAATGCAAGTGGATAAGCATTCTGTGGGATACCTATCGTATCAAGGAGGTGTTAGATCTGCTTTCACCACACAGATTATTAGGGATACAGGTAATGTATATATTTTTAATGTTATCGGAAGTTTATTATTTCTGTTTAAGAATGCAAAAAAAATTATAATTATCTTTGTGGACCAAACTATGGCCTAAGTATTTATTATTTGTTTATCATTTTTTCTAAACCTTAATTTTGAAAGGACAGCAATAATTTTAAGACCTATTATTAAATACCCAGTTTTCTGCAGAGCAAAACAGAGAAAAACGGGATATACACCCCACATTTTTTAAGTTATAAACAGTTGTTGCGTCCAATCTAATTAAAAAAAGTCTATTCACTACCAGATAAATGTCTGCTATCTAACTACTGATTTATCGTGCTTGGTCCCAATTACTTTAATTAGAAATCGCATAATGTCATCAGTAGTACTATCAATCAGCTAATCTCTTTTCCCAACAGCCCCTATCGTTAACAATGTCCCTGTTCGCTAACATTGGCTCTAAGTGGTTCAGTTTAAAGTTGGCTTTACATATTCTTTTATTTCTTGGGACTAGTTGGTTTTTCTGTGGAAGTACTGCGGAGGATGAACACAACTGCGAATTTGGTCAACATAGTGAAGGACCGTAAGCTGCAGTACTTGGGATATATAACACGAAATCAAGGCAGATACGAGCTACTTCAATGCATTTTGCAAGGTAGAATTGAAGGAAAAAGGGCCCCAGGACGAAGAAGAATATCCTGGCTTGCTAACCTGAGAGCATGGTATAGAAAGACCTCAACACAGCTATTTCATATAACAACCAACAAAGTCATCATAGCCAGAATAATCGTCAACGTTCGGAACGGACAGGCACCCTAAGAAGAAGTTCATTTTCTGATGTTGGTTTGGGATTTTAACCAAAGCTTCCCTTATTGTTTCAGTTTTATATAATGGTATAGCTGTGATTGGTTTTCAGGATTTGATGTCTGTTTTACTCTAAATATTGTAAACTTTTGGATTTTGGAATGACGTCATTTGCATTTCTTAGTGTTGATCCTATTTACTGTATTGGTATATATGTAGTTATAGTAAAATATCTTTAAATTCTTTGGGAAATTAAGTCCCAGTTCTCCATTTATCTTCGGAATGATATCTATTGTTGCATCAATTGCTATTGTAATTGACGTAACATAGTGCTATTGCTTATTAAATAACACATGTTCACTTCTTTGAGAAATCGCAGTATAAATATGACTAAATGAGTAAATGACTAAAACTAATGTAATATTTTTACTAAATATATTTTTATCATTTGTTACAGAGAAAAATAGATACAATTTTTCAATACAAGTCGGCTTACCACATTCTTTTGTTCTTTTACAATATACAAGGAAAATTTTAAGTCAGGAATTAAAACTTAGGATAGCAATAAAGTAAGGATACCATTTTTTTAGTAGAGTTTATTGTTTCTGATTCGATTTTTTTTTAGAGCAGGCACATTTGGGGGCGTTATAGAATATGGGGCAGAGAAGAAGATATCAAAACATAGTAATCTTGCTTTTGCTGTTGTGTGTGGAGTGCCTTCGGGAGTGAAACTAAAAATTAGGTAATAATTATATCAAAGTCTTCTATTAGACTTTTTCTAATCTTTAAATTGTCATCATATATGACATATAAAATTACATTATTAGAGGAATTTTATTTTCAATGTATACTTGCCACTGTATTATACATATTTCAGCCCTTTTTGCTTTATTACGTAGAGCTTGCTGCAAACAAGATGAGGAACATATCAATTCGTATATTGATGGTTAATATACTACGTTTTCAACAAAATTATTAAATGTTATACAGTATATAGAAAAAATGAATGTAAAAAATTCAACTAAGGCATCTTGACAGCAATAAAATATGCCAACAAGACTGGAAAGGAAGAAGGACTGAGTGAAGATATAAATATCTTATGAGAAGAATGAAGAGACCAAGGAGACAAGTACAGAAAAAGATTTGAAAGATCGAACATTGAGAACTATAGACCTATAATATGGTTCTAAAACCATTTTCTTTTGGCATTTCTATATTATCTACAATATTTCACGAGAATGAACCACAATTTTCATTATAAATATGTTTATTTTGACTTATTCGGACTTCAGAAATATTTAAGGTATTTTGAGATCGGTTTTAGGAGTGGAAGTTGTAACATCAAAATAAACGTATTTTAAATTAAAATCATGGTTAGTTCGTATGATATATAATAGATACCGACCCATAATTTTGTTATCTCATATTCTCATATCAACAAACTTTTCACAAAGATTATCATCAGTAGACTAAATTCTAAACTAACTTCGTGAGAAAGAAGGATTTAGATCAGGATATGATACAGTTACATGTCCTCAAGGTCCTTGTAGAGGACACCACACTATCACCACACTACAGTAAACCACTATCCTTATTATTCGTGAATGATGAAAAAGCATTCACCCAGTCCTTCACCCAGCATAAGATGATTCAAGCTTTAGCAGACTATAAAATATATCATTGATATGTACAATAATAAAACATATAGCTATAAAAACACAACATCCACGAAATACGTATTGGTAGAGATAATCACACAATCAAATTCTACCAGAGATTGACATGGACTATCATCTTTGGTACCTTGCGAAATACGCTGAAATCAAAGCTTCCCATATGTCTTAAACAGAAATTTTTCATTAATTGTGACCTCGCATAGGATGCTAAAATTTAACCCTGACAAAAAGACCATTCAATAAGATAAGAATCACATGTACAATTCAACATTGAATGTTAAAACTAACTCTGAAGAGATTGGATTTCAAATACAGAAATCCTAATAAAATTCCTCTAGCAATAGGGAGCGTACTCCAATAAGATTGAAAATTTGCGAAGCATACACAAAAACTGAATATAAAGTGTACAATATAGAGAGCTATGAAGGTTAAGAGAGGTTAGAATCCACCCAAAAAGTGGACAAATTTATACGCTGAATGATAATGACTCCTTTCTTTCACTCAAGTATTCAAATAAATTACTATTTATAACTGGGAATAAGCCACAATTAAAGATAAAAAATACGTTTATTGACGTTTAAATTTCCAATTCGGAAATCGTTCTCAAAATACCAGTATTTTTGTATTTTGAGAACGATTTCCGAATTGGAAATTGAAACGTCAATAAACGTATTTTTTATCTTTAATTGTGGCTTATTCCCAGTTATAAATAGTAATTAATTTACAATGCCACAAGAAAATAGCTTCAGAACAATATAAAGTATTCAAATAGTTGCAGACTATTAACTATTCTATCAGTGGTACAGTTCCCGTCATATAAAACTGGTACATTTTTTCTTAATGTAAACCTGTGTTCAGACTTGGTTCGTGAATCAATTCGTTGTTGCCATCACAGATAACGGAATTGCACTAAATGTAAATAAAAAAGAACGTTCAAAAATATTAAAAGTTTTTATATAGGTATTATTATTATCATTAACAACAAAACACCGTATCTAATAAATTTAATAACCAGAGAGAGGGTTGCGTTAATGCCCAAAATGTTTAAGAGGATCTTTAAACGTAGGCTATTGGCACAGGGAACATTGGAATGCATCTACTGTAATTTTATAATGTGTCTGTCGCACATCCCTCCTTTTAGCTAATTTGATGCAATATTTCATTGAACTGGCAACGTTACCATAGAGATTAGAATGACATATCTGACAAGATCAACTTACACAACTTGAAAAACACGATTTTCGGTTATAAGAGTTGTACCAGTTTTTTATGACGCGAAGGGTACATTGGACGTCAGCAAGCCATTTTCAGAGTAAATGACACATCTAAGTAGGTCAGTGCCAGAATTACTCTGCTGATAAATCGTAACAGAGAGGTTGACGGATAAGTTAGGTAAAGCTATTGTGGAAAAGGAAGGTTTGTGTTTTGTTAAAATTGATGACTCTCAATATCTATACTAAACACTATTTATTAGATAATTTGCAGAATCTATACAACCTTTATTTTTTTTAGATTGACAAGGGCATCGCAAACCTACTCCTTTCCGATCCACCTTTGTGAAGAAATTATGCCTGCGCCTGTATTTTATGCCACCATAGTGCCTTTAGTGATATATGTAGTAGTTAAAAAAGGATTTGTGGAGCCTTTCTTGCGAGAAGAAAGGAACAAAAAAGTAGAGAAACAAAAGCAAAATAACTACAATAAGCTGTTGGAAAAGCGGCGAGAGGCGATGGCAGCTCAGGATCTTATGCATGCTACTTACAATAGGATAAGAGACGATGAGAGCAATAAGAAAGGATTGGTTATTATTAAAGCAATTTATGGAAGAATAATTAGAGGTGTGTATTCTTTTCAGATACTTCTGGTTTTATTTAAGGTTTTTACATAGTGGTGGATTTCAAGAGTTCTTCAAAAGATTTTAAGCAGTTTTTTTTTATATATTTTAGCTAGAACCTTTTTTTCTACTTTGAGCAACACCTTATTTATTACACCAACAAGTAACCTATCTACGTTGTGTGTATTTGTGGTTTTGTTATATATGTTCTTTTATTTGATTTGGGTGAATGTATTTTAAGCATAAGAACATTGGTGTTTTCATTTTTATGACAAGCCTTTCTACACTTTTGCTGTCTCGCATAACGAGTCATTTTTATTTGTGTGTCTTTCAAATACTAATTAATAACTATTTTTTTTTGGACTTTTGTGTTAATAAATGTTATGATAACTACTAGCAAGAACAAAGCTTTATAGAGAACCTATATATATATATATATATATATATATATATATATATATAAATTAATATGATGTGTTGTTGTTGTATGAGCAATGAGTAAATTTGAATGATATATGTAATGTAAGTATAGGGTTTTTATCGCGGTTCTCAAAGAATTAGTTTGTAAGTACTTTTTTTAAATTATCTTTATTATAAATATTATGAAACAAACCTATCTATCTAATATAAGCAATATCAATTTAAAACAATCTATCTAAAATTTGAAATTCTTACAATTTATTAAATTATTAACAAAATTTGGTACCTTCTTTCACTGAACGCCTAAAGTTTTTCCAAAATTAAAGTTATTATCACCACTCGATATCTTCTTACTAAGCCTTGGTTATCCAACTATGTTAATATGTTCCTTATTAATTATCTCCACTCACCATATAAATATATATTTAACTCCTTGCAATTTCCATATACTTAATGTACTTTGAAATATACTGGATCTTGTGGTTGTATTATTGAATGCTTATTTCAATGAATTAACTTCAAAACTGTCACTATATTACTGTAGTAATAATTAATCTCCAACTGTATTTAACTTAATAATTCATTTAACTTAATCAATGCCTTCTTCTAGCATTGAATAATCTCTTCATAACCTCATAAATAACTGACTTAATAATCCTTAAATTGTTATAACTAACTCCTCAATAATAATCTTGTAACTGATTTAATATCCTCTAACTATCTCACTTAACTCAATTAATAATCTTCTTGTAACTAAATTCTTGAATTATAACTTTACTAACTGATCACTGAACTGGTAACTGAACTTAACTGAACTAAACTGCTAACTCAAACTGACTCCAACTGACTGACTGACTTCTAACTCATAACAAACTGACTCAACTCTAACTCATAACTGACTGCTGACTAACTGACTTCTCCAAATTGCATGGCTTTTTAGATGTTTTCATTGTTTCCAGAATATTCTAGCAACAAATAATGTTCGAATCCTTCTATTTGTTCTATATGAACAATCTGGAAAGATTCCTGCCTGTGATGTATTATGTAAATAGTCCCATTGACATTTCTAGAGTTTTCTATGAACAATTTACTTAACTTTAGGCTCTCCAGATCAGAACTACACTATTATATGTAACTTAAACATTTATATGAACTATATTTTTACAATTTTACATCCACAATTATATTCTAAATTAACATTCCAAAAATAAATAACTTTTTGACTTTGACACTACAGTGTATGTTTGGTTGCATAGCACATGGCTGAATTAAACATATTAAATATTAAATAAAATAAACAAAAAACGTCTTAAACTTAATTCTTATGCTAAATTCTTAAAAATACCCTCATATAATTATTTTTTAATAATATTATCTAATATATAACTTATAAATTACGTCTTCAATTACTATCTAAATAAATCTACTAATCAACACTGCATATCTGGTTGCATATATTTCTAAGTTAATTTATTGTATTTCTATTTTCATTATAATATATATATATATATATATATATATATATATATATATATATATATATATATATATATATATATATATATAAACTAAAAAATAAAGAGATAAAGGAGAAGTATCCAAACAACACAGGAAAAATTTCAAGAACATGTAAGTTTGACACAATGGATGAAAATGGGAAATATTTAGATACATACTATTTAATAAAGTTAAAGAAACATGTGTAAGTAGAAAATATAAAAAAGTATTAAAAAACATGTTATTCGAATAATTAAGTTGGCAAGCAATAAAAAACAAAAAGGATCTTTGAAAATATATATTAAAACCAAAGGACAAATATACAAATGTGTATATTAAAGTAAGACAATAAGCCAAATAAATAGTCTTCTTCTTCTTTTATATACACATGACTGTCTGTTTTTCAATGTACCTCCAGTAAGTTGTCGTTCCATCGATTTTGTGGTCTTTCTTACTGATCGTCGTCCTATTGGGGAACCGTCTCTTGCCGTCTTTACTACTCTATTTGTTGTCATTCGGCTGATATGATCGTTCCATTCTACTCTTTTATTTCTTACCCAGTTCTTGATGTTCTCCATCTTGCATCTACATTATATATCTGTACTTATTACTGTACTAAGCGTCCCATAGTGTCTTACCATCAATTTTTTTAAGTGTTTTTATCTCTGCTGTTTCTAACATCCTTTTTGTCCTCTCTGTGTCAGGTCTTCTTTCTGCCGCGTATGTCATTATTGGTCTGATTACTGTTTTGTAAATTCTGCCTTTCGTTTCTTTCCCGATAGTTTTATCTTTACAAATTGTTTCATTCAGGCAGTCTGCGGCTCTGTTTGCTCTATTCACTTGATCTTCCACATCAGTTTCAAGCTTTCCGTAGCTAGAAAATGTGATGTCTACATATTTAAACTCCATCACTTAATTCTGACCTGCCAGCTCCAATTTACATCTAAGTAAATTTTCTTTTTTTGGGGAAATTAACATGTTACATTTTCTGGTGGTTATATTAAATTGGTGCAGCATACGTTGTAAATCATCTTCACTTTGAGAGAGTAGTATTGTGTCGTCTGCATAGCAGATTATTTTAAGTTGTTGTTCTTCCATTTGATGTCCTTTTTTGGTTCTTACTTTTTTATTATTTCATCCATAATAAGGTTGAACAATAGAGGACTCAGGAAATCTCCCTGTCTTATCCCATTACCAGCTTCAATAGAGTCGGTTAGTTCTTCTTTTACTTTTATTGTGTTGTTTTGGTAGATATTTTCGATCGTTTTGATTATTCCTAGAGGATATCTCTCTTGCGTACAGTAAGTGGATAACGTCTTTTAATTTGACCCGGTCAAATGTCTTCTTAAGATCCACGAAACATAGATATGCAGGTTTGTTATATTCTAATGATTTCTCTTGCACTTGCCACATTATAGATATAGCATCGGTGCATGATCTTCCCGACCTAAAACTTTGTAGTTCTTCTGCTAGTGTGATAATTTCATTCAGTTAATTTGTTATCACTTTGATTGTTAATTTAAGTGTTGTGTTTAATAAATTAATTCCTCTGAAATTTTCCGGGTCCGATTTGTCTCCCTTTTTGAAGAGAGGAGAGAAATAAATAGTAAGAGAATAAAAAAGAAGGGTTGGGAAGAGTTTGGAGAGGACATACAGATTGAACCAAATTAAAACGGAACATACAATTTAATACATGTCTGTTTGAACTGCATTTGAAATAGTGGAACAATATAAAACTTGGACAAAAATAAATCCATACCTGGGTATAGACATTGTATAAAATATCGTTCAACTATCTGTCTCACAACAATATTGTTTGCGTAAGACGGGTTTGTCTAAGGAAACGATAATAGTTCAGGAAATGAATCTCGAAAAAAGTTAAAACCTCGCAGTTTTTTCGTCCTGCATGTATCCAGTTGAAATTTTAACAGAAGGTAGGTGATAGCCCAAGGATCAAAATCTATATCGAACCGAAGTGCGCTAAAGGGTTTTAGGGGTGAAAACTACCCCTAATTGTCAAAAATTATAAAATAACATATTAAACCTGAATATGGGTAAGATTTGGTTTGAATTAGTTAAATAATGATTATTTTATACTTTTGAATAGAGTTCCATCATATTTCAACCCTTAAAAAGCAACCCTTGTTAGAGGTTAATGTAAAAAAATTACTAATTCTAAAAAAATGATTTCGCCTTGGATCGATTTGGATAAAAATTTGGATTTAAGCTCAATTCACCCGCTGCTTTATAGTTTATATCATGTCGACGAACCCTGATTGTTCTAAGGGGTGAAAACTACCCGTAATTGTCAAAAATTATAAAGTAACATATTAAACCTGAATATGGGTAAAATTTGGTTTGAATTAATTAAATAATGATAGTTTCGTGCTTTTGAATAAAGTTCCATCATATTTCAACCCTTTAAAAGCGACCCTTATTAGAGATTAATATAAAAAAATAGTAATGCGAAGAAAATGATTTCACCTTGGAACGATTTGCATAAAAATTTGGACTTGAGCTCAACTCACCCTCTGCTTTATAGTTTATGTCATGCCGATGAACCCTGATTGTTCTTAGGGATGAAAACTACACCTAATTTTCAAAAATTGTAAAATAATATTATAAATCTTAAGATGAGTGAAATTTGGTTTGGATTAGTTAAATATTGATTTTTTTATACTTTAAAATACAAATTCATACATTTTCAACCCTTAAAAATCAATTGTTATGAGTGCTATAGGTGAAAACAATTTTTTGCCAAAATTTTGCAACTTTTCAACTTTTGAAAATCACCCTTTACAACATTGCAGTTTTTATAAACTAATTTATAAGATATAAATTGAAAAAAGTAGAATTAAATACAAAAAAAATTATCAACATAAAAAGGCACCATATATTCTTATACATTTACATAAATAGTAGAAAATATTTACATTTATAGGTAAAACAATTATAATATTAATTTTATTCGTCATCAATTACATCTTCATCGTGATCTATGTCATCCTCATCTTCAATTATTGGTGGACTATTATTGCACCCTTCACCTGAGCACCCAGGACAAGTAGAGTTACAGTATAAACCAACTTTTCTGCGCCCACATAAAACACCGCATCCTTTTTTGCATTGCCAAAAAATAATTTTCAAAAGTTCATCGAGTGCAGGTTGTTTGTTCATGCGTACGGGTAATAACAAACCATCTTTGGAATACCATCCCCAATCTGTTGCTCTAATATTTTCATTGCCAAGCCATAGACATATGAGCAGATGTTTTATTCTGTTGAATGGGATTTCAAAATAAGAACGCTTAAAATTTCGAATGTATAACGCCCCACTAGCTAATATACCGGTTTTGTAGATTATTATGCTCCGAAATGTACTGTACTATACTAATAGAATTTTCCGGAAAAAAATTCACTGGTTTTTTTAACGTATTTCTTTTAATTTTTAACGATAGAGTGTTTCTTCAAAAACGATTTGTAGAGGTTTTTAAGAGCTACAAGGATCTGTGAATTAAATCTTTTCGGAACCCTTGGTTTTTAAATGGGGCGAGTTTAAAGGGCTCGAAAAAGATGGTGCTTGATCGTAAATCGATGCTTTAAACGGCTATATCTCGCCAAATATTCATTGTACAACAAATCTAAATGAAGGATAATTTTAGTCATTAAAAAAGCTACAATTTGGTAATTTGTATTTTTTTCATATATTCAGTATTTTCGGGCATATTTAAAAAAAGAAGGGTAAAAAATATGAAATTGTAAATCGTTTCTCGCTTTAAGCTGTACTTTTTCTAACACAAAGCATTTTAAATGGGTCAAACTTCTTGGACGTATTAACAATACATGTACAAAGGGAATTTCAGAAGGGTAAAGATCGATTTTAATTATGGAGGAGGTTAGGGTGTTGTTTCGATTTTTTCGTAAAAAATGAGATATTGACCTTATTTTCATCATAACTCACTCAATTTTTGAGCTAGAGTCTTTTTTATGATAGGTCTATTTATGCTCTTTAAAAAAGGTTTTGTGAGTTTTCTTCCAAAAATGCATCATTTTCCCGATATTTGATTTTGAATCTTTCAAATTTGGCATTTGAAGAAAACCGCTGAACATTGATAGACTGTATTTTGGTTCCTATTATATCCCAAAAACATTTTAAAAAATGAATTGTATTTGTCTTTTTAAAAGCTACAAATTTGTTCTCTACATTTTTTTTGATAAAATGCACCATTTTCGAATTATTCGCGAAAAATCGATTAAAAACGTGGATTTTTTCGTCTAAAAGTTATTACTTTTAATCGCGGATAACTTGAAAAATATCATTTTATAAAAAAAATGTATAACACATTTTTTGTTTAGAATCACTTTTTTAATCGAAATCTGTAGTTAAAACGTAAAAAAATATTTCACCCCGGAGATGGGGTGGCAACCACCCCCTAGGCTTTGGCGCACTTTGGTTCGATATAGATTTTGATCCTTAGGCTATTACTTACCTTCTGTTAAATTTCAAGTCAATCCAGGGAGCACGAAAAAATTGCGAGCTGAAATGCTTCATTTCCTGGACTATAACTGGTTTGACAGCATAAATCGTAGATTTATGTGTAGCTTTCAATTTTTATGAGTTCAGAATCCAGCAGCCCGCTGAAGTATTGGATTTTTATAATATAATTATTTGACAATATTTTGTTGGCCAACCACCTACAGCAGAATTAAGCCGAAATACATTATATTCCTATGTTCCGAATTTATTTCGTTCAATCTGTATAAGATTATAACAAAAATACTGGAAACTTTTGCAATATGGTCAGACCTTTAAAAAGGAGAAAGAGGAAACATATATTATGTGGAATAAAAGACGAAACAAATACTACGAAAGTTTAAAAAAGAGTATATAGTTGAGGAGCATGAAAAGTATTACTTACTTATATAAATTTAAAAAAAGAAAATAACAACTAGGAAACAAGTTGGCTGGAACATGGAAGAAATAACAGAACAAATAAAAAGAAGACCGGACCGATCCAGAACACTACAGAGCCATTTGCCTTTCAACAACAAGCTTTAAGGTATATAAAAGAGGTATATACATAATCTTCGTATTCACAAAAATGAATTTTGTACTCACAATATAAAAGAAATAATTAAAATAGGAATGAAAAAACTTCGCCTCGGGTAGTGACTAGCTGGATTAAGTAGCTCGGTAGCTATCAGTATCAATCCCAAGTCCAGATAAATCAGGAGGGTTTGTGCCAGGAAGGGCACTAGAAACCTTGCTAAATCCATGGAAGGAAGGAATACGGAACTAAGTCGTTCTTCGTAGGCGTCGCGCAGGTACGGCCTTGCCTGACCCCTGCGAAAAGTGAGCTAGGGAGACGCCCCGTATAGGACGGAAGGGCCAAAGAAGCTAGTCCTGAGGATTGCAACTCTCAACGTCGGAAGTATGACAGGAAAAGGAAAAGAGCTTGTCGATTTCATGCAGAGGACAAGGATTGGTGTACTTTTGTGCAAGAAACTCGTTGAAAAGATAATAAATTGAGAGATCTTGTAGATAGATGCAAGTTAATATTCAGTAGTGCAAACAGTCATGGAGTGGGTATTATTTTAACAACGATAAGGTAGATCTAGTAGGGGTAACCATAAGTGATAGAATAATGAGTGTCCAACTGACTACAGCGATACCAACGTGAACATCATATTGTGCCACCCCACAGGTAGAGTGTGAAGAATAGGAAAAATGGTCGAGATTTCTGTAGACGAAAAGTGTTTTATTTAAGGTGATTTGAATGGACATATTGGTATAGAAAGAGTTCATGGATGTTGGGGGATGGGAATAAAAAATGAAGAAAATAATGTGATTGACTTGTATATTAAGACCAGTATGTTACCTATAGCAGGTGAAGGGAAAGTCTGATAGATTTTGTGTTATGTAGAAGGAGCCAGCTGATAGTGGATATAGAGATAAAGATGAGGTGGAAAGGAAAGTAAGTAGGACACCAGAAAGTAAAGTGGTGAAGGTTAAAGGATAAGAATTTGGCAAAAGTCTTCAAGAGTAAAGTGATGGAAGAGTTTGAGGAAAAAGTACGGTCAATAACTGATGGGAAGCCAACAGCAAAGTTGTGATACAAGTGGGAAAGGAAGTGCTAGGAAAAACATCCGGTAAAGGACCTCGTAGGGACAAAGAAACTTAATGGTGGAACAATAAAGTGCAACAAAAGGTTAGGAAGAAGAAAGAGGTATGACAGGTCTAAAACAGATGAAGAAAAATATACATACAAGGTAACGAAGAATGAAGCAAAGTGAAAAGCTGTATGAAGAGTTAGAAACACCCAAAGGTATGAAAATGTTGGACAACATTGCTAAAGCAAAGGACAAGTCATCAAATGACTTAACTCGCGTGCGACAGATTAAGAGTGCGGTGTTGAAATAAAGCAAAGATATTATGAGTACTTTAGAAAGTTGCTAAATGAAGAACACCGGAGGAGAGACAGAGGAAGCGGACCCAAAATGAGATGTAATACCGGGTATAACGGGAGATGGGGTAGTCGAAGCTTTAAATATGATGAAGAATGGTAAGGCAGTAGGCTCTGATATAGGTGTGAAATGCTCTATGAGAGGAAGGGGTTGATGTGCTTTGGCAAATTGGTAATATTATTAATGAACTTCTTCTTCTTCTTTGGGTGCCGTGTCCGTATTAAGACGTTGGCCGTCATCATGCTTACAATCTCCTGAAACCTTTCTCTGTCGGCTGCTGCGCGAAATAATTCTTCTACTGTGAAACCACACCATTGTCTAATATTACGCAGCCATGAAAGTTTCTTTCGACCAATCCATCTCTTTCCTTCCACTTTTCCTTGTATTATAAGGCGAAGTAAATGGTATTTGGGTCCTCTAATTATATGGCCGAAGTATTCTGTTTTTCTCCTCTTTATGATGTTTATGAGCAGACGTCCTGAGTTGATCATTTGAAGAACATCTTCATTGGAAGTGTGCGAAACCCACGATATCTTTAGGATTCGTCTATAGCACCACATTACGAATGCTTCTAACTTGTTTAGCATTGTGGTTTTTAACGTCCATGTCTCACAACCATACAATAGGATCGACCACACATAACATTTCAGGACCTTCTTACGAATGTTCATTGACAGGTTTCTGTTGCATAAAACTGGTTTCCAGGTCATAAAAGCCTTACGTGATATTTCGATCCTGGATATTATCTCTTCATCAGAGTCACAATTTACATTTAACCAGCTGCCAAGGTATTTGAAATGATTTACCCTTTCTATCTCTTCTCCATTAAGAGAAAGCAGACCTTGATCTATATGGATCTTTCCAACTGCCATCCACTTTGTCTTTGAAATGTTGATTTTTAGGCCTCTCCGATAATGCTTCACTGACTAGATTTAGTAATGTTTGGAGATCTTGTAAACTTTCTGCAAGAATGGCTGTATCGTCAGCGTATCTAATATTGTTGATTACTTCTCCACCTAGTCTTACTCCCTCTTGTCTGTCATCCAAAGCCTCCCTAAAGATTTCTTCAGAGTACAGATTAAAAAGAGTGGGTGACAAAACACAACCCTGCCGTACTCCACGTTTGATGGGTATTTTTTCAGTGGGACTGTCTCCAATTTGGATAGAGGCTACTTGATTGTAATATAAGTATTTCAGCAGTCTTATATCATAGTGGTCAAGTCCTGCTGCCCGTAGGCAGTCGAAAAGTGTATTGTGTTGGACTCTGTCGAACGCCTTCTCGAAGTCGATGAAACAAACATAAACATTCTTTCGGAATTTACAACTTTTTTGTAATAGAACGCGCATACAGAATAGTGCCTCTCTAGTTCCTAGACCGTTTCTAAATCCAAATTGCTTATCACCCATCTTACTTTCGCATAGAAGGAATACTCGGTTTTGTATAATTCGTAAGAGTATCTTCAGTGTGTGACTCATCAAACTGATTAGTCTAAAATCGCTGCATTTGGTGGGCCTGCTTTTCTTTGGTAATGTTATAAACAGTGACTCTAACCAATCATCTGGTATTTTTCCTTCGTTGTAAATTTTGTTGAAGAAAGTGGTTAAGCAGGCAATGCTTTCCTCATCCAAAAGTTTAAGTAGTTCGGCAGGGATTTGATCTAATCCAGGTGCTTTATTGTTTTTGGCTTGCTGTATTGCCTTTTCGACTTCCGAATGCAGTATATTGGGACCTCTGTCCAACTGGTTGTCATAGGCAGTATTTCAGGGTGATCAGTTCAAAAGGTCAGTGATGTATCTCTCCCATTCTTTGCACTGTTGTTCGTGATCACAAATTTTTCCGTCTGCGCTTTTAAGTATGTGAGCATTTTTCTGTTTTTTAATTCCGGCAGTATATTTAAGTTTCTTATGCAGGTTGAAGCTGTCATGCTTTTTTTGGAGGTCTTCTATTTCTTTACATAAATTCTCAAGCCAGGATTCTTTGGCTTGCTTAATTTTTCTTTTTATGCGTTTATTAATTTCACGATATTCGATAATATTTCTATTTTTGTGTTACCGTCGAACTTCCATCAGATCTAGAATTTCTTGTGTCATCCACTCATTTTTTGCCAACATGGTAGGTGTTTTCAAAGACTCTTGTACGTTCTCTAAAATCGAGTTTTGAATGGCATACTAGCATTCGTTAATGGTTCTGTTTTCGTTTGGTATATTTGATATTCTGTGTATTTTACTATTTATTTGCTGTGTTATGTGTTCGCGCGTTTGAGGGTTTTTCAGGGGGTCGAGATATATCTTACAAGGCTTAGTTGGCTTTGTTAATTTCTTCAATTTAATTTGTATTTTGGAGCAGAGTAAATTGTGATTTGAGTTTATACATCTTTAATATTGTTTCGAAATCGGTGGTTTATTAGGATGTAGTCTATTTGATTCCGTACTATTCTGCCTTGATGTCCATCTTGAGGGGATTTCCACGTGTAAAGACGCCTTTCTGGAAGTTGAAACCAGGTATTTGTAATGGCGAAGTCATTTTCTTGGCAGAATTCTATTAGCCGTTCACCTCTTTGATTTCTGTCTCCCAAGCCAAACTTTCCGGTGATCCCCTGCGTCATCTTCTGTCCAACTTTAGCGTTGAAGTCACCCATAATTATTATTGCTTCGTGTTTCTTTGTTATTTTTAGCACTTCTTCTATTTGATGGTAGAATTCTTCAATATTCTGCTCATCTGCGTCAGCAGTGGGAGCATAAACTTGGATGATATTTATATTTACAGGTTTAGCATTCAGCTGTATTAAAATTACTCTGTCTGATATTGGGATGAAGTTAGTGACATACTTATTAATATGCTGTTTGATAATTATTGCTACTCCATTTCGATGCATATGGTCTTGATTTCCAGAAAAATAAATGGCGTAACCATTTGCACTGAAATTCCCTTTGTTTGGCCATCTTGTTTCACTCGCCCCCATGATAGTAATGTTTAATCTGTCCATTTCAGAGAGTAGATTTCTCAACTTACCGGCTTCATATAAGGTTGTTACATTCCATGTAGCTACTTTGTAGGGATTCTTCATTTTCATCGTATGTCTAGTGATGTTTTCCTCACAGGGATTTCGCTGGCTAGCGACCTGGGAAGCCCTGTGGTTTGATTGTGTATTCCTTCCCCTGCCGGATCTTGAGTTCCGCAGCCCATGATCAGTAGTATTCGTTACACTCATTGATTCCATGATAACTTTACTAGGGATCATAATGGGGTGGTTTCCCGTTGCCTTTCCCATCGCAGTATCACAGCCGCTTAACTCATAATGTGAGTGACGCCTGTGAGTATCTGGAATAAACCTACAGGATTTTTACTTCCCACAGCCTTAATCCAGTAATGACATTACTGCTGCCTAATGTCATATCCTCAGTTGATCCGCGGGTACTTATTTGGCAATGCCTTATTCGTACCTGTCCTGCATATCTGCAGGAACTTTCCCTATCAGCCATATGGGACGTGCCGTGTCGAGGTTGAGGACATCCCCCGCCCAGTCTGTCTTCAATGAAGTACAGAAGAGCCCCTACTCAGTTCAGAGCTCCTTCTCCACGAAAGCTAGACCGGCCACAGAATATTAATGAACGGGCTGTTGAAAAAATAACAGCCTATGGATACCTAGGAAGCATAATATCAGATGACGGAACAATTGATTTAGACTCCCAAAGGAAAAAAAAAGATAAACCTGAAAATTAAAATAAGAATTTATAATGAGATAGCATCTATACTACATATTATACTAACGAATCGGGAGTGCTACAGAAAAACATAAAACTAAATTAACAGCAATAGAGCTTACTATACATGCGCCAGCCAAGTTAGACCTGCATACAATCGGGCTGTTTCAAGAATATTTATGCTGCAGACATTGTAGCAGAGAACTTAAAACATTTAACCACATCTTGCAGGTCTGCGAGGCATTAGATCGCTTTTTACGACTATAAAGTGACTGAAAAACACATAGTACCATTCACTAGACCTGTACAAGCTGATACAAGGTTGAATTCTGGAATGGGTATCATGAATGAATGGAAGATTTACAATAAGTTTGACGACCTGTTTATAAGAGACAACTTCCAACAATAGTAGTCAGTAAAGAACCAACCAGATGTAAAATAGAAATTGATGGCATCAGTATTGAACAAGTAATGAAAATAAAATACCTGAGGATTACACTATTTAGCTATGGAGACCTGGACAAAGAAGTGAAAGATCAAGCACAGAAAGCAAATAGACTGGCAGGATGCCTTAATAACACTATATGGCGAAACAGACACATTAACACTGAGATGAAGTCAAGAATTTATAAAGCCAGTGTAATACCAATAATGACATATGTCTCAGAAACAAGACCCGACACAGCCATAATGCAAAGGCTATTGGAAACGGCAGAGATAAGAGTACTAGAGAATTACAGGAAATGCTCTGAGAGATCGAAAGAGATGTAAAGACTTTAGAAGAAAATGTAACGTACAATGTGTAAATGAATGGATACAAAATAGAAAAAAAGAATGGAATAACCACAGAAGCAGAATGGAGGAGACCCGTGTCGTCAAAATAGCAAGAGTTAAGTCAAAAATCGGCAAAAGAAATATCGGACGACCGAGCAAAAGATGGAGTGATAGCCTTCCATAGAGCTACTAATCCGCCAATGAACAAGCAGAATTGCTTATAAAGAGGAGGAAGAACAAGAATCTTCCGAATCTTTCTTCTTCTAGAAGCTTCCGAAAAAAAAAACGGTATGATGTAAGGAATTAATGTTGGACAGTTAAAAAGAAGCAGAAAAAATTAGAGAGAAATTAACACATGCTAATGTACCACTAGCTACGAAGGACCCAGAAGAAACCTGGAAAAATACAAAGATATGGGTCATCGCGGCTATCAGCAAATCCCAAATAAAATCCAGAAAGAAAAACACATTGGATGACTGATGAGACCCTGATCCTTGTAGAAGATTGGCCTATAAATTTAGAACAGAAAGATACAGAAATAGCCAATATTAATAAACTTCTAAAACTGCGATGAAGAAGAGATAACATAATTACATGAGTCAATTCATTTTACTAAAAGTTATAACTAGATGTGTTAATTTTTTTTTTTATTTTTTATAAAGCATTTAATACCCTATATCTTTATAAAATTCTTTTAATTCTTTCTAGATCGTGGTGATAGTCAACAAGCAGATAGTGAAATGACCAATGAAGTTGTAGATGTTACTATTCCTGTACAATGTCTAGTCAAAGATAGTAAATTAGAAATACATGTTCAGAACAAAGTAAGCAAATGTTTGTCAACTATTTTTCTCTGCGATTTGTACGTACTACTAATTATATTTGGATTTTTAGTCTGAACTACCTGGTTTCTTTGATCCCGCACTAGGTGAAGAAAAAATGTTACATATTATTTACAACTATCATGATCAACCTCATGAAGTTACTGTAGGAGAGACTGAACCTTTACGACTACCAAAAACTTGTAAGTTATCAATTTTTAATCTCTTAACATCAAAGGAAAAGCGCCCCTAAAAAATTACACGTGAACAGATCCTGATTTCGAACTATGAACGCCAACAAACACAAAACGATCTCGAGGTACTACTAGCCTTCTGCTCTCTCTACTGCTATAGGCCTTTTCATCATGTGACCAGCGCATGCGCAGTCGCCATGTTGAAACAATAGTTTCGTTCTGTTTTGAGAGGTTAGGTATCATTACTTGTTTATTATACTAATAATATCTATTTTTTTTTATTTTAATTAATGATGTCAATCGATTTTCATTATTCAATCATGATTATAATCAATTTTATTAAATAATGTCTTTAAATGATTTATTACGTTCATCATAGTAATAATTGATTTAAAATAATGGTTTGCTAATTGAGGCACTTTTTTCTTTATTTTCGTTTTTTTTTTTTCGATAAGTATACTTTCTTTAGTATTTTGTTTGTCTTAATTATGTATTCACAAGTACTTTATTGTTATTTATATTACTGATCTAACCTAACATGCTTGTTTATAATAAACAGTACGAAAAAAATGGCTGATACTAATGCATGTGCAAAAAAAATTGTGATGAAAATGCCTATTTTAATCTCCTTCGTTGCAGTAGGTAAATATGCAGGCCGAAATATTACTATGGTTTTCATACATTTTGCGCGCTTTTTCTTTGCTGTGAATATATTATTTAATCCCTTTTTGTGTACCTGAAAGTCTTGTATAATGTAATACTGAATATTATATACTACCACTTTATATATTTATCCTTTTCATCATTTCTTTGCATATCCGCTTTTAAACAAGTCTACAGGAACTTTGATTTTAATTTATTTTCCTGTTATCATACTCGCAAAACTATATCTATCAAAGTTATAATTAGAGATAGAGCTAGTGCCCATGACAGTACATCTACGAACCGTGGACACTAAAAATGGATAGGAGCTTTCAAGCTATGGATATATTACTCCATTCTTAATTCTAAAGTTTCCAATCTTCTCCGAGTCTATAATAATTTGAATTGTCAGTTTTTTTAACTACAATTGTTCATGCATATTTTAATTTGGGAATTATTTTTCTACTATTCTTAACACTTAGGTTACACTTAACACTTCATATTCACTTAACATATCATAACTTCGGATTAAAAGACATTATGGTTAGGTTAGATTAGGCTCAATATGAGTGGGCACTTAACCACCCTTCCACTCGCCCTAATAGGTCTATTGTGGCTCATCCCTAGGTTAAAGATGTCTTTTTAGCCCAGTCTTTTGAACAAAGTCTATTATGGCATTAGATAACACTTCTAGGGAGTCGTAGGGTTCTAGTAGATAATGCTCAAATGTATAGGTCTTATCCTAAGCAACCTTGCACAGAATGTGTTCCCTTTCTCGTCACCATCCTGACAGAATCTGCAATTGACACTTTCTGTCAATGTTGTTCATGTATAAAAGCCTTTGAATATTTGAGACCCATTTGTTTGTACGAGTAGTTACGTTTGAGCCGTTCTATCCAGCCCGATATTGTTATTTTGGCTGTGCTTCTTGCCATGCCAACGACATGTTTTAGGCCTATGCATGTTTCTTTTGCCCCTTCCTTAGCAAGTAGGTCCGATTTTTCGTTCCATTCAATAAAAGTATGTCCAGGCACCCAGAGTAAACTTGGTTTGTTCATTTTCCGATCCGAATCAGATTCTGAGGACAGTTCCAAACTAACTTGTAAGTCATTCCGATTCGATTCCATTGTCTTACGTGCTGCGTGGCTATCAGACATAATTTTTATAGATTTGTCCCTGCAGTTCTTCGTGATTAGTTCCTGCAGACACACCTTTATAGTATAAATTTCCGCTTGGAAGGTAGTAGAGTGATTACCGAGGCTTTTACTAAGGTTTAGCAATGGTTTACCTCCTGGTATGTCCCAGTTTCAACTTCTTCATCGGTTTTAGAACCGTCTGTATATTAGCAATGATCTTCCATTTTGAGATTCGTTTTATTCATTCGGTCCTTTCTGGAAAGAGGACGGTAAACGGCTTTTTAAAATTATATTTAGGCTGCATTGCATCTGGTACCATTTCCAACTCTGGGTAATTTTTAATTATCTCTCTAGATTTGATCCAGGTATTTTTCGCCCTGCTTCCTGGCGTATTATACGTCTTCTCTATGCTCCTATCTTCGTCTTCTTCTCCATTCATATATGTAATGGAGGGTGGTCAAGCATGATCTCTATGGGAGCGGTTGGGGTAAGCATTTAGACCACCATATTATTTGAGTACAATCAAATATAACCAGAACATCTGTTTGAGATCGAAACTCCATGTTTTCCACATATTCTTTAACATGTGCTTTGCTTTGCTGGTTATTTTTATCAAATGGGCGTTCCATGTAATCCGCTTATCTAGAATTACTCCTAAATATTTTATATCATTCGCCCCTTTGACAGTTTCTGCATACAGAGCGGGCATCCAGATGTTATTTAGGTTCCGTCTTCTTCTGAATCTGACTACTACTGTTTTACTTGTATTGACAGAGTTTTTCACTGTGGCATCACCTAGTAATAATATTTAATGTTCTTTGGAGTGTGCTGGATAAAAAATTACCATACTTTCCTCTTACCATAATTACTAGATCATTCACATAGGCCTGTACTTCTACTCCCTGTGCGCGAAGGAGCAAAATCAAGTCATCCACCAAGAGTGACCACAGGAAGGTATAAAGCATTCCTCCCTGTGGACTCCCCTTAGCTGTTTTGGGTAAAATTTCCTCTGCTTTCAGGTCAGCGGACCGCTACCGTAGGTAGCGGGTATATTATAAAGAGTATTTGATAGTGTATTCTTAAATTCGCTTTCTACAATATCTAGAAAACGGTTAATGCAATCTCTCCATTATTAATGGAGTGACTGATTTTCAGAACTACTTCGTCCATTGCTGTTTCTGTTGACTTTCCTTCTTGATATGCGTGCTGGTTGCCATTGAGAAGTGATCCCTCAAATGTCCCTTCCTATGTCTATCAAGAATTTTTTCTATTATCTTCAACAGAAATTATGTAAGACTCATCGGCCTGTGGGAATTAGGTAGAGTGTTGTCTTGTCGTCATATTTTGAGTATGTACACTACCCTTACAGTTGTCTTTGGAATATAACCTAGTGCTATGGTAGCCCTAAAGATTTTGTTAGGATGCGCGATATGATCCTTTTTGTAGTAGGGTAGGAAAAGAAGATTCCATCTTCCTCTGGTGATTTAAATGGAGTAGTTTATGGCCCACAATACATTCTCCGGTTTGATGTTTATTGCAGAGAATTCCCAGTCTTCTTTCCTAGGACGTTTAGGTTGTTCTAGGTTTTCAGCCTGAGTTTGCTCATCAATAACTGTTGAACCTGGGAAGTGGTTCTGTAGTAAGAACTCTAGCATTTCCTTTTTAGATTCGGCAAAGTATCATCAGGTCTTTTAAGTAGGCCTGGTCCCTGTACCGGATTCTTGGAAAGACTATTGTGGATTCTAGTGCTGGCACGTAAGCTAGCAGAACCTCCTCCAAGATTCCCTTCTTCATTGTATTTAGTTTTCTTGTAGATATTATGATATAGACACACTAATATTTTTTTCAAAGCTAACTAGAGTTTGATATCTTATGACTTCACTATACTCTACAAAACGTGCCTATTGACATTTTCATACATTCTCCAATATTTTCCTCTCCCATAAGTTTTTGTACAGTAAATGATATTCATTAATATTTTTTTATTTTATTTTTTAGCACATCGGACTAATATTACGTAGTAAAAAGGGCGATTGCATTTAGTGTAAAATTAGATCCCATGTGAGAATCAAAATTGTAGAAATTTTATAAAAGGAGCAAATTGTAACTGTTTTCGTGCCCCTGATATCCGAACTGTTTGTTTTTATTTGATGTTGAAAGATATCTTTTTATAAAATAATAAAATTGTTGCCCAAATATCTTTTTTTATTTCAGTCCATTAATGATTGTAGGTAACTGCATAATGAAGTGTGAAAACTTGAATAAAGTGGATATAATGAATCTTTAAAAAATCAATACAACAAACGTAGAAGGGCCATGTCAAAAAAAACTCCAAAAGCTTTATTCTTAACGATTGTTATCAAGACAGGTCCCGAGAGAGCGTATAAAAGAATAGCTTTATAATATATACTTTTAATTGTATGCATAATTGACATTTGATATTATATTTGAAATTCTTAGCTCGCGGCACCTGGAATTAAAAAAAAAATAATCAAAATTTACCTATCAAACCAACAAAGGATAAATAAGAGTTGCAAACACTAATTAAAAAAGAAGTTCAGAAAAATCAATTATTCGGGCGATTTCAATGGAAGAATACGAGAAGTAATACTTAGAATACAACAAATAGTTAATGAGGGAATTAGTAACTATCTGGATTCTTGTTCTGACTTACTGATAACCATGGTTTTTGTTTTCTTTATGTTTATTGTTAAATCAAACTGTTCCACAGTATCACAAATTGTCTTTAGTAGCATCTGCAGGTCTTTCTCACTTTCAGCGATAATGTTTATCGTCGACATAACGAATGTTATTTATATTTTAACCATTTATCTTGATGTGCACTATTCGATTGATATACCTACGCTAACAGCTGAAATCGAAGGACATGGTCATAAAATTAGAAACATTTCAAACGTCAGACACAGAATTAAAAAAACCATTTTTTACATTGATCTTGAAACTAATTTAAACAATAAGGATATTTATGACATCAACATTTTTCAAAACATGATAGTCCAGTTTGAAGCTCCATACTTCAAACGTAACCTACCACAATGTATGAGATGCCAACTTTATGGTAACACAAAATCCTTTTGTAACAGACTTCCTCGATGTGTCAGAGGTGGCCAGGGTCATCCTTCTAAAGATTGTATGAAAGATAGAAAAACCCCTGTAACTTTCGCACTACTTATGTAAAGGAAATGACAAGGGGTGCAATGTCTACAAGGAGCTCCAAAAACACAAATATCCAGCGCTAAGAGAAAAACAACCACTTGCCAATAGTCAACACCAAACCATGTACGACAACCAAATTTAACCTACACAGGTAACTTAGAGAATACAAGCATCTCAACAACCCACAACACAACACATGCAGATTCAAACTACGCAGATTAAGCCAAATAATCAGACTGATATATACACAATTATAAATAAATTCCTCTTCTTGTGGATCCGTTACGGATGTTGGCTACTAGCATTTCAATTTTAACTTTATTGATCGCAGCTCGAAATAGCCCTGAAGTGGTCAAGGAAAACCACTTTCGTAAGCAGCAGGTTATATCTATGGTCGTTTCGCATTATGTCCAATAAATAAATTAGAACACATTATTATTAGATTAGCAGATAGATTAGACGATTTATCAAGCCGCCTGGCAGCACTCCAATCCAGAATCATTTAAATGGCTGTTATACTTAAACTCGCAATATGGAACGCCAATGGTATGGTTCAACACAGCCAAGAGTTAAAAATGTTTTTAATTGCGAATAAAATTGATATAATGCTTATTTCCGAAACGCACTTTACAGGTGAAAGTTACTAGAAAATGCCAAACTATAAATTATATACCACAAATCATCCTGATAATATTACACACGGAGGTTCCGCCATAATTATCAAAAGTAGTATAAAACATTACGAACTACAGGCAACTAAAATACCGCACCTGCAGGTCACAAACATAGTAATTGAAGACTGGAATGGGAAAGTCACTATATCATCATTATACTGCCCTCCCAAGTACACAATAAAAACAAATTAATTTTCTGAATTTTTTAAATCACTTGGATCAAGGTTCCTAGTCAATGGTGATTACAATGCGAAACATTTTTGTTTTGGGACTCTAGATTGATGAACCCACGTGGCAGACAACTACTTCAAGCAATAAATATTAATAGCCTCAAAAGTTATTCTACAGGTGAACCTACATATTGGCCAACAGATAGAAGAAAGCTTGCAGATCTCTTTGATTTCTATATAACCAAAGGTATAGCAGATAATCACCTAACAACTAAATCATTGGTTAGTCAAAACGCAGAACAAACGCAAGAGATTAAAAGCCGTATAGAAATAGCAAGGGCAAAATTTGTAAAAATGAAACATCTATTGTGTAGTAGAGACCTAAGAATGGATCTAAGGATAAGGTTATTGCGCTGCTACATTTTTACAACTTTGCTCTACGGATCTGAGGCATGGACATTGAAACAACTGGAGATTAAGAAATTGGAAGCTTTTGAGCGTTGGTGTTATCGAAGGATGCTACGAATAGCATGGGTAGACAAAATTACCAATATTGAAGTCCTTGATAGGGTTAATAAGAGGGAAGAAATTGTACAGACAATTAAGAGGCGGAAACTTGAATATTTCGGTCATATATTAAGAGGTCCTCGTTATGGGCTACTACGTTTGATTATAGAGGGCAAAATAAAAGGTAAAAGAGATGTAGGAAGAAGACGAACCTCCTGGCTACGAAATCTAAGGGAATGGTTTAATCTGAGCTCTAGCCAACTATTTAGAGCTGCTGTAAGTAAAATAAGAATTGCCATGTTGATATCCAACCTTCGTTAGAAGATGGAACCTTAAGAAGAAGAACTAAATCATGCTTCGACTTAACATCCGATCACTCGGCAGTATTTCTCACCCCGTCTTCTGAAAAAATTTATTTACCTAGAACTCCTACGCTTTATTCATCAAAAACCAATTGGACTTTATTTAAAGAAAACATTACTAATTACTTAAATATAAACTTATGTCTAAAGATAGAAAGTGATCTAGACACTGCTGTGGATCATCTAACTACATGTATACAGAAAGCGTGCTGGGAATCCACCCCACTAACCAATAATAAACATAAGGAGTTCTATCCTCAGGCCATTACACAAAAAATTGGAGAAAAGAGAAAACTTGGAAAGACATGGCAAAACACCGATCAATAAAGCTACATTTACAAAGCAGCAAAAGACCTGAAAAAAAATGCTAAGAGGTCTAAAAAATCCATCAACTGTAAAACACCTGAGAGATTTATCGCCGTTAGAAGCCACAGATTACACCCTTTGGAATGTTATCAGAAAATTGTTACGACCACAACAACATATACTATCTATCAAAACAAGTAACGGACATTGGGTAACCACTTATAACGAAAAGGCAAATATATTTCTCGGAACACTTGGAAACCACCTTTACTCCATTTCCCTGTGATATTTGGACTGCCCATACCAGATGTCTCTGTCTATTAAACCTTTTAGAAAAACCGAAATTATTGATGCAATACTTAATACTAATAAAAAGAAAGCTCCTGGTTATGAGCTGATTACTGGATTCGTCTTATGTCAATTATCACAAAATGCGATCCTCTTATTAACACAAATCTACAACGCATTATTCAGATTAGGATATTTTCCTTCACGATGGAAAGTGGCTCAATTATCACAAAAGTCAATTATCACAAAATGCGATCCTCTTATTGACACAAATCTACAACGCATTATTCAGATTAGGATATTTTCCTTCACAATGGAAAGTGGCTAAGTTATTTTAATCCATAAAATAGGCAAAACTTTTGAATCCGTAACTCCATATAGAGCCATTAGCTTATTACCAATTCGTGCTAAAATTCTTGAGAATTTTAGAAAACTAATTTTCTCTCTCTGAGAACTAAGCAGTTTTCTAGAAGAAAACTGCTTAATTCATGGCAACCAGTTTAGTTTTCGACAAAAACACGCTGCAGTTGACCAAATGTATAGAGTTGTTAATATCATAAACCAGGATTTGGAGAAAAAGCGCTATTGTTCTGCAGTCTTCTTAGACATCACACAAGCTTTTGATAAAATAAAACTTTTAAATTTTGATAAAATTAAACAACATTTACCATATGAATACCACAGGATATTCAAATCCTACATAACAGACAACATTTCCAGATAAAATACGGTACGATAGTAACAGCATCGAGACCTATAAACTCTGGCGTACCTCAAGGTAGTGTGCTTGGTCCACTCTTATATCTATTATACACGGCGAACCTACCCACTTCTGAGCAGTGTTCCTTGGCAACACTTGCTGATGACACCGTCATTCTCTCGTCACACACAAATTCGATGGAAGCATCTATAAGGTTACAAGTCCACTTAAACACCATTCAGATGTGGTTAAGCAAATGGCGAATCAAGGTTAATGAAAGTAAATTAAACCATGTAACTTTTACAACTAAGCGTCTGACATGTTCACCTGTACAACTAAACAATAAAGACATACCGCAATCTTCAATAAACGAAAACAACTCGGACTAAAATTAAGACAACTTTACTGGCTACTTGGAAGATCTGAACTATTACTAGAAAATAAATTATTAGTGTATAAAGTAATTCTAAAACCCATCTGGACCTATAGCATTCAATTGTGGGGGTGGGCCAGCGAATCCAATATTGAAATCCTACAGAGGTTACAATCGAAGGTCCTTAGGCAGATTGTTAATGCACCATACTACGTCCCTAATGAAGTCATACATCGTGATCTCTCAATGAGTCTTGTGTGCGAATGAAATAAAAAAGTGTAGTGATAGGCATTTAAAGCGGTTAGAAATTCACCTAAATTTTAGTGCGGTAAACGTACTGGACAACAGCAGAGAAGTGAGAAGACTTAAGAGACACAAACCCTTGGACTTTCCAGATAGATTTTCAAAGTAAATTGTTCATAAGAAAACAAATTTTTTTAATATTAATTTTAGTAAAATTTAATAAGGAAGGTACCAGTACTGGAATGTATTCTTCACTCGTGTTAATTTCTTTGTTTAAATTATCAAATTTGATTATTGTCTCAACAGGACAGATCTTTACTTGGAAAATAAAAAAAAATTGGATCCCTTCAGTACAGTTTTCAAGTGCTTATGTAAATAACTCTTCGGAGTATTTATTAAATAGTAATGGTAAAAGACCATAGCCTTGTCACACCTCTACTTATCTGTTGTGCATCTTAGCATCAACACAACTACATTTGAAAATGCAAGGGAATAAAAATTATTGATAGACTTTGTAGTCACAAAGCTATGTTTTGTAAATCAGATTTAGTTGAAAGAAATTGATACACAAATGATTGAAGAAGAAAGAGTAGAAATGAGAAGACGAATTAACAAAATTGCCTTATAAAAAAGGCTAGCAGAGGATACAAGTCGAACAACATTGAAAATAGGAGGAGCGGGACCAAAGCTTAAGAAAAATATACACACAGTCCAAGAATACTTAGGAATGTTTTCTAGGTATTCCTAGTACCTAGGAAAAAGCTTTCCCAAAACAAGTCAATAAAGACAGCAGAATCTTACCACGAATATAAGAGAGTAATCACTGTAACTCGTCAAATAGCCAAGAAAATACAATCAGATTACTGAAAGAGGTTGACAAGAGATGGATTTTTACGGACAACAGAACCAAGTATAGCACTTCATAAGACAGCAAGGAAGTGAAACGAAGGAATTTCAAGAAATAAAAAAGTTTCATTTCTTACAGAAATGTTAAAAAATACGAACCGGTATTGCTAGAACCATAAAATATAATAACTGATAAATATGTAAACGATATCTGACAATAATAATATACTGATAATAACTACAAACGGCTTAAAACAAGGAATAAACAAATTAGAGCATTGTAAATGGCCAATATAATAACAAATGAAATTTAAAAATAGGAATATATTGGTCCAGAGTATTTAGATCTCTAGCACAGTATATTGTTAAAGAATTCCTTTAAGCATTCAAATGTCTCTAGTAAGGTAAGTCCCGTGGAAAAATTTGGAGAGAGTTTCTAGCGCTAAATGCGCCGGGCTCATCAACTAAAACATTTGGCGGCTATTTCAAAACGTTTGTTTTGAATTTTAGGCGGCAAATCCAACATATAGTAGAAAATATAGTCGTAAATAACAAATAAAAACTTATTCTATTCCAAAAATATATTTCCTCTGTCAAAATATAGTATACATTTACGCATTTTTATATATAATTGTATAACATAATATCAGACAATGTTAAGCTGAATTTATAGTTTGACCACAGAATACAATTGGGTGGTTTGACGGACTGTAGACGTAGACGCACTGGAGAAGTAACAAACGGACTGTAAATATTATTTCAATTCATAAATCGACGGAGTGGAATTTTTGCGAATGAGTAGAAATAATGGCTAGAGTTGGTGACCATACTATATTATTATTTTATAAATTCTTAATGTCCATTGTAACAAATAATCAACAAAATCCAAATTCGAATATGTTGATAAGCAACTTCAGAAAATGGTGGGCGGGCCAGACAGTTCACTTTGGTTGACAGCACAAAATTCTTCCTTTTGATTGGCTAGACGCAAGTAACGCACTGTACAAAGATGAAAGTTGGCAAACTCTTCCGTTGCAGTGCGTTTCACTTACGTTGCGTCAAGCGTTTACGTTCATTTATAAATGAGAGTACACAAAATTCTATGTTTATCGTTTTCCAGTGCGTCTACGTTTACAGTCCGTCAAACTATAAATTCAGCTTTATGGTACAGGAGGTTTTTATTTATTATTTTATGACTAAATCTGTTCCCCATTGCATTAAATCACTAAAGCCCCGAAAACAACAATATAAAATAGATATTCTGACACTTTTTTATTTGCAGAATAGTTAGACAACCTTTACCAGCGCAGTTTTTAACTTTTAATCTGCAGTCAGGTGGCGATCTTTCAAACCTGTACACGGATCCCAGATTGATCAGTGATAACAGGCTTCGTTAAGAGATGCGCCAATCAAAGGACACCTGCATAAAATGGGGCTGTTACTAGTCCCATTTTATGCAGGTGTCCAAACTTTTAATATGCTACCATGTGACTCTAAAACCATACGGTACTCATTCACTAGACCTGTAAAAACTGGTACAGGGTTCAAGAATCCTGGAATAGGTACGGTTGAACAGACGGCTTCCATGAAAAAAAAAATAGTGATATTGAAATATTTTACAGTGGAACAAGAAAAGACACTACAGCTTAATAAAACATTGAATAAAGATCCTACATTTGTAACTAGTGAGAGATGGTTTTACCGTTAGAAGAAGCGGCAGTGTTCGCCAGCTGATATTTACGCCAGTTGCGTATAAATTTGCAAATTTAATCTCATCAGAAACCATCTCATCTCGTGAAGTATATTAAATTTACTTTTGGCAATGTGGCGTTAGTCAAAATCGACAATAAAGCAGATCCTTCTTATTCTTTAGGTTCCGTTTAGTCGTCGGAAATCAAAATGGCGATTCTAACTCTATTTATCGCTGTTCTACACAGTTTAATTATTGTAAGTCCAAACCAATCTCGCAAGTTCGTAAGCCAGGACGCTCTTCTCCGGTCTTGACTACGTTTTCCTTATTTTTTCCTGATTTTTTTTTTTGCATTATTACGTAGTTAGGTCCTCTAATGAAGTATTCAATTTTTTTTTTAACTCGGAGAAGTTGTAGATTAGTTAGTCCGTCTGATAGCCAGTCCATGATATTTTTAACATGCGGCGGTAACACCACCTCTCAAAGGCCGCAGGCTTATCCATTTCAATTTTCTCGAGTGTCCAACCCTCTGATCCATAAAGGAGAGTTGAAAAAACATAGCATCTCAGCGGCTCTTATTCGGAGCCTTACGCTGATGCTGCTACAACAGAGAAATTGTTTGATCTTTATAAATGCTGCTCTTGCTAGTTCTATCATATTCTAACTCCAATTATGTAGTCGATAAAGTGTAAGTACTGTGAAATATAAAATTGCACTATCGTAAAATGCTCTTACAAACGTATGTCTACAATTTAGAGAAATTGAGCTTTCGTAAGCAGCACTAATTAAAAACCTTCAGCTCGTCAAAGTTCTCGGTACGAGGGAACTGAAGAAATCCATCTCCAAGAATGGATTGGTTAAGACGATAATATCGCCCAAGAATTAACAAGTTCCTGAAAGACAAAGAATAAGACCTCTCAACAAATTTTTGTCTCATATGCAGATGCTGCCAGTATTTTTAAAGTGAATTTTGTTATATTGAGCAGCACAACACTGTTACGGTTTTCGATGCGGCGCTGATAATCCTCACCTTACACGGGTCGCACCTTAGGCCAAAAGAAGATCAATACTTTTGTTTCAACTAATTAATGTTTTGTTTAATTACCATACTATATAACCCGTAAAATGTTTTTATTATAAATAATCACAATTATTAATTCTGATTCACAATTTAGTTTTTTGCCTTTTTAAGGCTCATCCTCGAAAATCCTAACGGTAAATTTCAGTTTGCTATCTCTATTTCAAAAATTTCTTTCTTTACGAAAACAAAATCTGTTCATGAAGTAATATTCTAAACTTCGTTTAGATATCTCTCTCAAGCCCAGGTCAAAAATGCGTTTATCTTTTACTCGAGCCGATTATACACCGAGACAACCCCTGCAGTGACAGGTTTTGGCTTACAATAAAACCATAAATCTCTTTAGTGGTGTTATGAGTAAACATAATAACAGATCAAAGTAATATAATCTATTCATAAATTTACAATGTAACAAATGTACATACATAATTTATTTTTTATTTCTTTACGGAAAAATTGGCTGTCTGAATTTTAACGTAGATTAACGGAAAATAAAAATTATAAAAAAAAGATTATTATTATATATCATAAAAATTTGATTAGTATCACGATCATTAAAATTGATAAAATGAAACGATATAAACATAGAATTATGTCTGTTTCTTCAGAAGGTGTTTCAAATAAAAATTATAATAAAAATCTTATCTAATTAGTATCACGATCATTAAAATTGATAAAATGAAACTAGATAAATATAGAATTATGTCTAATTTTCTTCAGAAGGTGTTTCAAATAAAAATTATAATAAAAATCTTGAAATTTTTGTAGCATAAATTTTCCCACAGTTCCATATATTTATCAATCTTTTCGAATAAAATATTTTTTGGGGTTCATACCGCAAACTAACAGTATTCTCTATTCGATATAAATAACAAAATAACTGTCCTTGCACTGGATAGTAATAGAAATCAGTTCTTTTTAAAATTTCTTGAAGGAAGGAATAATTTAGTCACGCTATCCTTTTCAATTTTGATTTTTGATATTGAATTAGATAGGTTGTGGTTTATTACACCAAAATCTAATAAAATATAGCATGACACAAGAAATAGTTTCAGAATAAGTTTGATGTGTTGTTTATTATCATTCAGTAAGAGACTAATTTACTTCTTACAATGTTAATCTAACAGACAATTATTATTGTCAAATGAAAGAAATAAGATAATTTACTTGTGTGCTTGTGGTTAGTAAACGTCGGCCCTATGCAACTAATTGACAACAAACAACGGAGTACAAAAGTTTAGATTTATGAGGAGCATGTATGAAACTTAGATGTATACTGAGTACTTATTTCAAAAATTTACAACTAAGGATTTAATTTGTTATATGTAAATATACTCCTAGATCTAGAGAAAATGGGAGTGCGACAATGGGAATTACTGGCACAGGACCGACAAACATGGAAGGCAATAGTAACCGCGGCAAAGACTTACGAAGAGTTGTAGCGCCATTGATGATGATGATGATGAAATATACTGTATAACTATTTATATGGATGTGAAATATGGATCATGAAGGATAATATGATGGACATTTTAGGATGTACGTTGAAAAATTAAGGCAAATATCGAGCACAAATTTAATAATCAAATCTTGCCCAAGTACTTTCGCTTTCTACAGAATCATCAGGGGCATCTGAAATAAGCCAAGAAAAGTTTTTTAAATGAAGAAAATTAATAAACTTCGATAAAAAACTCGAAGTTAATGGATGATAAAAGTTTTTTGTGATTAACATTTTAGACTTACTTCGTCAAATTTGGGCTATCCAGCAAGCGCAGATGCCCCTGATGATGCTGTAAAAAGCGAAAGTACTTGGGCAAGATTTGATTATTAAATTTGTGCTCGAAATTTGCCTTCATTTTTTAAAGTTCATTTATTCGAGCATTCAACCTTATATCAATAGTTTAGGATGTGACTCAGGTATATGATAAAGTATGGAAAAGACGCCATAACTATAAACTAAGACTACATTTCCCAAAACGATACTCTCAAATAATTGACTCCTGCAATTTGGAAAGATATTTCAGAATTAAACAGGAATAAACATACATGGAATTGACAGATATTAAAGCAGGGCTGCCACAAAGAAGTGTCTTTACCTTTTGTATACGTGTTATATTATTGTCCTAGAAAATATACAATTGCAACATTTACCGAAGATATTGCTATCATAGCAATATGCAAAACCAGCGAGGAAGCGACAAAGAAATTACACAGATGTTAATCAAATATATACTCCAGGGAAATAAGCAAAAAATAAACCATGTTCGTGACACTCAATAATCCAGGTCGCTGACAACTTTTTTAGTTATTGTAGACCTCTAGGAAGAAAACCTACTTGTTTCTTGCCCTGAATTTGGAGCTGTTTTTTTAATTATTGACAATTTAATGCAAAAAACGCGACTGTTTCTATGATTATTGATACTAGTATTAAAAAAAAATAGATTTTTGGAAGAAAATTGTTTTGCACGAATTGTTTAAACAAAATAGACTATTTATTAATTAATATATAAACAAATTACTAATTCCTAATGTACGTAGAAATTACATACAAATTAAAAAAAGAATGATCAAAATCCATTGAGTAGATCCGGAGATATAGAAAATTTTATTAGTTTGAAATTGCTTGTTCGGTATGGATTTGTAGGTTCTTCCTAGTCACCATTTGAACTACATTTTTGAAAATTCGTAGAGGGTCCTGTAAAAGTACAATGTTTGTGCAATTTTTTAACAAAAAATACAAAATCCCATTCCTTAACATGGCAAAAAATGAGGTTCCTTAATTATTATAATCAAATTAGCTGTGAATTATCATCTTTTCTTTGACTTGATCTACTACTTGTTGTAATTGGTCGTAAAACACTTCCTTGTTGTTTGAGGCTTATTATTTTCTGGGTCGTATAGTCCGATAATGTTCAGGTTTTTCATCTCCATTCTTATCTTTGATGTTACTATTCTTTCTGATATGTATTGACACTCTTTGATGTAATTTTGATACCTTTGGTGTATTAGTAAGGCTACACCTTCTTTGGCCCTGTTTTCTTTTGCTACTCCACTGTAGATTAGTATGTATTCACCTAATTTTGATTGACCTTTTCCTTTATTTTTTGTTTGCTGTAGAGCACAAATGTCTATTTCTTTCTCTTTCAACACTTGGGTTATTTCTTGGTCCCTTGAGTTGAGTGATCTGATATTCCAAGTAATTCTCATCTGGGTTTTGGATGTTTTTCGGTTGTCCTTATTTCTTGCCGTAGTCGTCTTCATAGTATCAATCCGGTTCCGAGACTGTAGATTGTTTCTTTGAGCAGTATTTGATTTTACGATTGGTAGGTTGCTAACCAATAAATACAAATAATTAAATTTCATATTAAAATACTGCAAAATATTTGGTTATTACTCTGAGCTCATGTAAAGAAGAAAAGAAAATAATAATTCTGATTGAAATACAAAAAAATGTACTGGATGATTGACCAAAACTCTACGCTGTTTCTATATAATAAATTATTATTATATAAGCAAATACTGAAACAATAGTATTATTATAAAAACAGTATAAATATTTAGAAGGAAAATGGAAAATCAACAGAAAATATTTCTATTCGTATAAAAATTTAATAAAATCATAGGTACTTACTGCTTATTTATATAAAATTTCCTATTTTAAATACAATAAACACACTGGTTTGTCAAAAGTCGGAATAAGCCCTAATAATGTTATTCAACTTTATTTATCCTCCTCCGAGGGTTTTACCTACCTGGCGAGAAGGACAGAAGCTACCGACAAGGACACCCTGTGCTGACGAAGAGAAAATTACATTTAGCAGAAATTTGAAATTTTTTAAAAGTTTATATCAAATAGCTGCTTTGTGTTACACTTTATGTTAAAAATAAAAACAGATTCGGAAAGTGGGTCAAATTCTGTAGTGCCCTATTAAAAAAAAAAAAAAAATTACGTTTATTTTAACCAAAAATATTTGAAAAAAAAATATTGTTTAAACAATTTATTAATTTACAACCAAATAGTGCACTAGAATTTTTTTAGACCTTCCATATAAAAAAAGAATCATCTCAATATCTGCCATAGTTTTTGCGTTATATTATATAAACTTTTACATTGGAATTTACCTATGCCCAGAATCGCGAGGATCGGCCTTAAGACACTTTTTTTAACCGTGTTAGAATTATCCAAAATGTCTGATTTTTAAGGATGCACTTCAGCGTTAAATTCTTTCATTATTCCGTGTTTTGTTTAGTCACAGACGAGTTTTCGGGTATTAATTTTGTAGGTGGGTTCAGGCCTGACTAACTATCTGCCTTGCCTCCAAACAGACTGATTCTCAACCATTGTTGAGGATCAACCATAGGAAACCGGAATATAACAGTAGTGGAAGGAAATAAACATTTTACTAAAATATCGAAACTATTAAGACGATTTATTAAAGAAATGTATATTCAGTCACACTCAAAAATACATTTAACCTAAAAAGCCAAGAATGATTTCATTTTTACTTAATACTAAATTCCAATCTACTTCAGTTTATTATGAAATGGAAATTAAAAAAAATACGTTATAAGATACATATACTTATATAATGGATTAAAAATCAGTATCGGCCGCTGCGACCAGAGCGATGTTTTGGAGATCTGGAACTTCTTCTTTCCCTGGAACGTGAACGCGCACGTCTTGGAGAGCGAGACCTTGATCTACCTCCTCCTATTCCTCCACCACTTCTACCACCCTTCCTTCTAGAATACAAATATCTGAAAAAAAAAATATGTCACAATTTATATAAATGTGAATGTCATTTTGTGAGTCATTTTTTGGGAATGTTGATATTCGAGATAAACATATCAGTTACTGTCTTGGTTTTCGATCATTAACTCAAATTATAGATACCGAAAACTGATGAGGTATGACAATGATTTTAACCTTAGTCTAAGGGTCAAACTGTATACCTATATGTATTTAATTAAAAAAGAAAATTCCAAATAGATAAACAATGTTTACTTCGTGATCATCTTCTATGTTATTCTTATTAGCCGGTTGATTATAAATAGATAATATTGCCTACTTTTCGCATTACTGTTGATTTGCTCTTTGTAACGCCGCCGGTCCAAATAGTATTATGGAAGTGTGATGAGTATTTTATAAGTACTGTTTAATAAAGTGATTCCTCTATAGTTGGAGCATTCCGGACAGGCGACTTATTGTTTGATAGCTTATTTCATATAATATCATATTTAAAACCGGAAAGGATCACGATAAAGATTTTTTCGATGCGCTGATTCATAAGTAATTAGTATACTGTTGATAAGAAAATTCCAACTCTTTGGCACATACACTGAAAATGAATATCAAAGAATAACTACACTGGCTCATACAAAAGCTTAGGAAAAGTTTCACATGCAATGGGATTTCGCTGGAGAAAAACTAAAAATAACAGGCATGAAAAAACCAAATATTAAATAGTTCAGAAGATATTTTTTGCAAAATATGAAACTTCTGTTTTTAAAAGTTTCTAAAAGAAAAGTGTAACATATAAATATGAACGAAATATATTGATTTACAGTATACAAACAATTGGAATAATAACACCATTGAAGTTTTATGTAAATCAATATCAAGAGTGAATATATAGAATATTAAATATAGATAATAGCGGATAAAGATATATAAATAGTGAATGCCGACAGTGAAAATTTTTTTATATAGAATGCACATTTGAAATTCAGATCCAATACTATGAAGACAGATGAATGTTTTAATGATACGAACTATACTAATTATAAAATAGAGTTGAAGGTAACGGTTATTCCTAATTTGACATCAATTACAATATTACAATGTGAATTAGAAAAAACTAAATGTTTTCAATAGCGTTTCTTACAAAAAGGTATAGGCCAGGGAAATAAGCAAAAAAAGTACCCTGTTATTGACACTCGTCCGGCCAGAAAAACGACAGTTGTTTTGACTAGTATGGACCTCCGTAACAAAAACCTATATGTTTCCTGCAGTCTATTTTTTGGACTTAATTAGTTATTAACAAATACGGAATATTTTTGCTTTTTTTCTCTATCAGCAAAAAGTGAAGCAATTTAAACAAATTTTAGAAGAGAGGAAATTTATAAGTCATATAAAAACCTTCAAATCAAGTTTCTATCCTTATTTGTTGCTTAGGAAGTTGCAAAATAAGTCAAAAATTTCGGTTTTTATAAATGTTAATAACTTTTCTGAAAATAAACTTATAACATTTATACTTCATGGAATGTTGTGTCAAATAGTTTAAAAGTTATTTTATTTGTTTATCCCAAATTAACATTTTTTGCAACAATATAAGTCAGAAAATTATATAGTTTTAGTAATTGTAAGGGTAGTTTCTGGAAGAAGAAGACTTGTTTTATTATTTACATTAAAAAAAATTAATTTTAAATATTGCAAAAAAAAATTTGCAAAAACATGTCGATATTTTGCTTATAAACAATTAGAATAACTTTTTAACCATTTACTGTAAGAATATTATTTTTTTATATTTAAAAAGCTTGAATTTTTTCACAACTTTAAATGAAAAAAAATTGTCCTAAAATAATTTGATACAAAGATAGCCTCTTTTTTTTATTTAATTCATAGCAACTTTGATTGTAACACTTAAGAAATCTAATTAGCGCTATATAAAAGAATATACTTTATAGTTTTAAAGTACTGAATTTTAAAAATATTGCCCTTTAGTGGAATCGTCCACAAAGCTTCAAAATGTGTGTAAAATCGGTCGGCTTTGAAACTCTCGGGAGCTGAAGGGGGGGAAGGCGCTGTTAACTGTATCTCTGTTCCTTTTTTTATGTATTTCAACGTTTCTTTTTGAACTTGTATGTACTTTTTGCGTAAGTTACAAATATGCATTATTTCAATAAATAAATTGTCAAATAAACCAGCTAATTTGTTTAAAAACAATTTTTTTTATTTTTTTATTAATATTTAAGGTAAGTTTGAAAAATGATAATTTGGGATAAACAAATAAAATAACTTTTAAACTAGTTGACCGATCACTTTGAAATTTTGACCATATTTTAAGCACTGCAAGACACAACATTCCATGAAATATAAATGTTATAAGTTTATTTTTAGAAAAGTTATTAAAATTTATAAAAACCGAAATTTTTGACTTATTTTGCAACTTTCCTCTCTTCTAAAATTTGTTTTAAATTGCTTCACTTTTTGCTGATAGACGAAAAAAAGCAAACATTTTCCGTTTTTTGACCTTAATTTGTTAATAACTAATTAAGTCCAAAAAATCGACTGCAGGAAACATATAGGTTTTTGCTACAGAGGTCCATACTACTCAAAACAACTGTCGTTTGCCTGGCCGGACGAGTGTCATGAAAAAATGCTTATTTCACTGGGATAGTATCTTAGATTCTGAAAGCATCTTGTCTGGAATAGAATCCCATAAGGTATCTTACACAGTGTTACTGACTTTTTATTACTTTAATAATATAATTATATGAGATTTTGTTAATCAAATAAAACTATTATTATTAACTAAATCTTGAGCTTGGCTGCAGGCACTGTAAAAACATGTTATGGACAACTTCTTTATTTTTATTCATGCAACTTAAAAATATTCCATGTTAATACATTTTTCAACTTAATTTTTTGGGCTAGAATGTACACTACAACTAACCAGAAACAGCCAACAGGTCGTTACTATAACGCATCTGCGTTCTATTGAATACTTTCCTCTTCTATGCAGAGTGGCACAATCTCAGAATTGGTGCTCTATTTGACAAACTGTACTTCTCTAGACTTATAAATAAAATGGAGAAGGTCTGTTGACAATAATGAATTAAATTATGTCAATAAAATAAATTATCAATGAAATTTCATTTAGAAAACATTTTGGTTTTTTAGGACTTCTCAGATGTCAAATTTTACTCTTCATAATTATAAATACATAATATCTATACTAAAAATATTATAGATCAAAAACTGAGGCTCAAAAAATGTAGATATTAAGAAGATAATTGAAGGGGTTAGAAGGAAAAGGTTTCAGTACATATCTGCAATAAATTTAATTATGAGCAGATTTCAGTGGTTAAAATACCAAATTACTTATATAGTGACATAAGGATCTAAATGAATGTAATGCCTGTGGTGCTATCTATTGGCTAGTGAAAATTACTTAGAAATAAGAATGTAGAAAACTGTAGCGGCAAAACGGTACAAGCACACTTAAACAGGTTTAGCTCCAGACGTTTGCGGTAAACTCTTGGAGAGTTCCTCGGAAAAGATGTTGTTTCCAACATTTTGTCATTTAATACAAAAAAAACTATTGATTTTAGGGAAAAGTTTGTATATAAAATATTTATATATTTAAAATATAAATAGTAGAGGTTGGAATACTTGGGCCTGGGATAATTTTGTATCTCAACACCACAGTTGTAAGCGCCTACCACTCTGACCTCACACATTACGTAAAAGGAATACATTAATGACTGTCACAGATTAATTATTATATCGCTAGTCGGCGCCAGTATTTCCCCATTTTTAAATCCATATTAGTTTACTAATTATTATAATGTAAATTATAATTATAAATATATTTAAAAATTTTTTTGACAATATTACTCGCTCATTAATATCCTAGTAGTAGATGATACCAGCTATAAAACCACAGATCTGTTTTTGTTTTTCAAATTCTCAGTCCTTGGACTCTTACTTTCTTCTTATTGTTTAATATGGAAAAAGATTTGGAAAACTTGGAAGGGTAATTGATTGATTATTTTTTTAAATAGCTAAGCTAAAGAGCAAAAAATCTAAAATTTAATTGTTATAGTTTCAAACAAGTAATGTTTTCAAAATTACCTTCTCAACTCTCGAGAGATTGGTTTCAAGTGCATGAAATTGCAGAAACCGGATCTTGTGCATTCCCCCATCTCATACTGACGACAACAGGCTTCTCTAAAATCAGTTACAGGGCTCAACTCAGCATATACAGGTCTTCCACCAAACCAACGATTGTTCAAATCATTTACAGCTTTTTCAGCATCTTCTTCCCTGCGAAACTAGGAAACAAAGGATTGTCATAATGTCAAATATGTCATACAACTATTTTTAATCTATAAATCATTCTTAAATGGTGAACACTAGATATTAAATTGACATTTTACAACAATAAAGTACTGCTCCCATATCTAAGAGTAAATCACGGATAATACCGAAAAACTAATACAGTAGACTCTTGATTATCCGAGGTAATTGGGACCGTGACTACCTCGGATACCGAAAAAACTCGGTTAACACTGAGATTGGTTATAATGATAGAAAAATGTGTACCTACATCTCTCTCTTCAATCCTGACCCCCAAGGGGGAGTGTAGTGGTCGACGTGATGTCGTGTATTGTCCGTCTCTAGAGATCTCTGTCTCTGGTCATTTCTTTTAATTCATGCATAGGTCTTTGGCATATTCCTGTAATTTGATCTATCCATCTTGTTGGGGATCTTCCTCGTGATCTTCGGCCTTCTACCTTTCCTTGTATTATGAGTCTTTCCATGTTTTCTGTGTTTGTTCTCATAACATACCCAAAATATTTTAATTGTTGGAGATGGACTTTACTAGAGAGTCGTTGGCTAACTTTTAGCTCTCTTAAAATTGAATTATTTGTTCTACGGTCGGTCCAAGGAATTCGTAACATTCGTCTCCAACAGAACATTTCAGTGGCGTCTATCTTTCTTCTCTCCGATTGTCTCAGAGTCCAAGATTCACATCCGTAGGTCAGTATTGGGAATATTAAGCAGTTAATCAACCTCATCTTTATCGCTCTTGAAATTTGACAGTCCTTCCATATTTTGGTCATTTTTGCTGTGGCAACTTTTGCTAGATCAGATCTACGTTTAATCTCTTCTTGTAATGACCCTGTGTTTGTGATTAATGATCCCAGATATAAGTATGAGCTCACAATCTCGAACCGGTCAATTGTGGTTATGTGTGGATGATTGTTGTGTAGTCTATCCACTATCATGATCTTTGTCTTTGATATGTTTAATTGCAGACCAAATATTTGACTTTCGTTTTCGATCAGTCGTATAAGTTCTATCAGCTCTGCTTGACTATTTGCAAGAAGGGCTGTGTCATCTGCGAAACGTAGGTTGTTTAGTTTATGACCATTTATTGAGATGCCCTTTTCCCATCCTTCAAGTGCTCTTCGCATAATATACTCCCCATATATGTTGAATAATTGTGGAGATAGTATACATCCTTGTCTGACACCCCGTTCTGGATGAAATTCGTTCGAAAGTGTGTCAAGTACTTTAACTGATCCAGTAGTGTGTTCATATAGTTCGGTTATAAGCGTAATTAGATGTTGTAGTACGCCTACTTCTTTTAGTATTCGCCATAAGTGTCTCCACTTGACCCTGTCGAACGCCTTACGGTAATCTATAAAACAGATGTATAGTGGGATGTTGAATTCCCTAGATTTCTCGATTATCTGTCTTATATTCAGCAGGTGTTCTCGAGTGCCTCTACCTTTGGTAAATCCAGTTTGCTCTTGTGGAATTTCTCTTTGAAGGAATGTTTTCAGTCTCTCATTGATTATATGTAGCATTATCTTGCTGGCATGGGATATAAGAGAGATAGTTCTATAATTGTCGCATTTATGGAAGCTGCCTTTTTTATGTATGGTCGTTATTGTAGATTTTGTCCAGTCTTCAGGCCATTGTTTGGAATGCCATATTTGATTACAGAGTAGATGAAGTAACTTTACGCCGGTTTCTTCTGTGGCTTTAAGCATTTCTGCTGTTATCATATCTGGACCTGGTGCTTTGTTATATTTGAGCTTGTTGATAGCCTGTCTTACTTCATTTTCGAGTATATCAGGTTCTTCTTCCACCTCGTCAGAGATTTGGCTAACAAGCTCTTGGCGTTGATCATCTTTATATAGGTCCCTGCAATACGATCTCCATGTCTCTGCTATGTCTTCTCTGTTTGTTCTCAGGGTTCCAGTGTTATCTTCAATGGCCCAAGTTCTGGCTCTGAAGTCTCTTGTCAGGTAGCGTATTTTTCTAAATAGGTCTCTCGGCTGATTATTCTCACCATGTCTCTCAATTTCTTTGCATATACTTTGATAGTACTGTTTTTTGTCGGCCTTACATCTTCGTTTTATTTCTTTATTGAGGTTTCTTAAACTAGTCTTTTCTCTTTCACTATGTACACCACTTTTACAAAGATTTCTTCTATTATAGTATATGTACCTACATAAATAATGATTAATATTGACGAATATAATTTACTTTATAAATGTTACTGTTTAAAGTCTTTGATTGATTTTTGTTTTAACTGCATTTCTCTTTTTGAGGCGGCGATGTTGGAGGACGTCTAATGGTGTCAATTTTTCTTGTTACTCGATGTATGCGAGAGCTGCTTCAAGGGACTTCAATCCATCGGAATGAGAAATCTTTTGAGTTATCTCATCTGTTTCTTCTTCATGAGTGACGTTTAGAACTAGATTGGCAATTGCATCATCTGTCAGTTCCATTTCTTCATCTAGATTCATCCAATCGATGATGTCTTGGTTTCCGATTGGTTTTTCTACTGGTAATTGATTGGCTATATAATCAACTTCAAAGTCATCAGTTTCATTTTGAACGTCTTGTGTTTTGTTGTTTATCTTAAATAATTTTATCACGACTTCTGAATAGTGGACACTTTTACGTTGTCCCAAGCAGATGCAATCCAATAGCAAACATCTTTAACCGTGATCTTCTTCAATGTCTCATTTACAGTCAGCCCCTCATTCAGCTTAGTTAGCAGTACTCTTCAGTGCTTCTATAACGCCTTGGTCTAGGAATTGGAGGAGAGACGTCACATTGGGTGGAAGGAACACAGCTCGTATGTCACCACTAATTAATTCACTCGCATCTGGGTGGGATCGTGCGTTGTCCAACAACAACAAAGCTTTCTGGGGCAGATTTTTGTTTATTAGGTAGGCATCAATGACTGGTACAAAATCATTAAAAAAACCAGTCCTTAAAACTGTTACAGTCCATCCATGCATTGCGTTGGTTGCTATAGATTGTAGGTAAGCAATGTATTTAGACATTTTTGAATGCTCTTGGTTTTCTGTATTTTCCGATTAAAAGAGGTTTTAATTTTAATGAACCAGAAGCATTGTTGCAAATCATAATTGTGACTCTTCCTATGCATTTTTGTAACCTGGTGCAGTTCCTTCATTTTTAGCAGCTAGTGTTTTCGATGGAAGCATTTTAAAGTTAAGGCCTGTCTCATCACAGTTGAATATTTGGTCTGAAGTTAGTCCATCTTTAAGGACAATATCTTGTAATTTTAAATAAAATGTTCCGATTTCAGTTGAGTCAACAGAAAGTTTTTTCGCCACAAATATGCAATTATCGGATGCCATATTTCTTTTTTCATAAGTCAATCCATACTTCACTAGCACAAAAGTTTTCTCCTCCATCCATAAACTTCTTCTGGAATTCAATAGCTTTTGCTTGGAATATTGGACCACTTATCGGACTGCCCAATCCTCTCATTTGTGAAAACCACAAGAACAATGCCTCAGAAGCTTGTTCATAGTCCCCTTTCTTCAGTCTTCCGGGCCAATCCACTACCACCACTCACACTTCGGTTGACCCACTGTTCGATTTCATTCCGCTTACGCTTCCAATCTCCAACAGTTACTTCTCTAACACCTAAATCTGAAGCAACCTTCTTTTCACCCTTATCCAACCTCTTCACTACTCTCAACTACTCTCTTCCGCTTTCCACCCATATTGCACAGAAAGATGCTCTCTTACACTCACAAAAATCAACTTATGAAAAATTAATTACGAAACTGAAACTGATAAACTCGAATAAATACACAAAACAGTACATAAAGTAAAAATTTTACCGTACAGTAACTTGATTTGACGATTTGAACCTAAGCAAACAAATAATTTGACGATCTGAACGATAACAAACAAATCGATAGTTCAATTCACACTGATTAACATAGAAAGTAACAGGAAATTGTAGACAAAACACGACACAGAAATTTCTGGAAATAAGGCGGTGACCAATTGCTGAGAATACCAACTCGACATCAGCTTGACCTAAAGCCTACCTTACAGACAATTCTCCTCTTATCAAGAATCCACAATTTTTAATGGATTGCCCATATAACAGCTGCCGATATAACTTGTGACCATCGACCCTTTTTTTATTACTCGATATTGTGATTCAACAGGTACGGCTATAAAAGTACAACCCAGGAAAAATTTTGCCTCGGTTAACCGAGGGGCTCGGATAACCAAGACTCGGATAATCGAGAGTCTACTGTATATTACTATTTTCTAGTCTCACTGTCACATATTGCAGATAATATTGAAACAGCAGATACCGAAAACACAGATACGAAGCACTACTGTACTTAAACTTACCTTGATATACACATTTCCTACTAGGTGATCTCCTAAGTTATCGCAAACATTCATTTCTTCAATTTCACCATATTTATCTTCACACTCTACAAAGACATCTTCAAAAAAGTTGTCATAATGCTCTTGCATTTCCTCGTCAGATACATTAGCAACCACTAAAAATAAATATAGTGTTTTTTTATACAAGATGATATAAATTACTGTTACATATTATAATTCGGCCACAAAACTTAACAAAAACGAAGAAGGAGCTGAGCATTAAGAAACAACAACAGTTATTGAACAATAAGACGTTCAAATACACAAAATTATATAGATGAAAAATTAAGAAGTTATTATACATCTACTGAATAAGTGGGTTCAGATTGATTAAAAAATGAACATAATAGCAAAATAAAATAAAGTACTAAAAAAGAATAGTTTATGAATATATTATAACAAAAATCTTTATAAAAATTAAATTTTAAATTTATTTAAACATCATATCATACTATCGATGGATGAGAGAAAGGTGCGACGAAATGGAGGATGTAATATCTAAACACGACTTATTTAATGTGCACAAAAAATTGAAAGAAATGAGTAATATACTTAAAAAACGAGTTCTCTCTGTACTTGTTGACACTAATAACAAAATTAATGTAAATGAGCAAGAAATAAGAAAAGAATGGCAGCTGTATATATCAGAGTTGTTTGAAGATGACAGGAATAATATTGTTGAATTCTACCAAAACTGTAGTGACAGCCCAGAAATTATGAAATGCGAAGTAGAACATGCTATAAATAATGCCAAAATTAGAAAAGCTTCTGGTCCAGATGATACACCAACTTAGTTGCTGAAACTAATAGAGAACGATAACATAAAAGTAGTAGTAAGACTTTTTAATTCAATATATAACACCGGACTGATTCCCGCAGATTGACTCAAATCCATCTTTATCGCAATACCTAAAAAACACAATGCGAGAATATGCTCAGAATATCGATTAATTAGCCTAATGAGCCACACTCTTAAAATTTTCCTCAGACTAATTCACAACAGAATTAGACGCAAATGCGAAGAAGATCTTGAAGATACCCAATTTGGTTTTAGGAAGACTATGGGAACCAGGGAGGCACTTTTTGCGCTAAACATCCTATGACAAAAATGCCGTAACCAAAGAAAATATGTATTTGCCTGTTTCGTGGACTTCGAAAAGGCATTCGATAGAGTACAGCATGTAAAATTAATGCAAATACTAAAAAATATCGGAAAAGATGACAAGGATATTCGTGTCATTAAAAATTTGTACTGGGATCAAACTGATATCGTAAAAATTGGAGATAGCTACACCGATGAAATCCCCATACAACGAGGAGTCAGACAAGGTTGCATTTTGTCGCCAACATTGTTCAATGTTTACTTGGACCAGCTATTTACAAAGGCACTTGAGAGACAACCATATGGAATAAAAATCAACGGGGAACTACGTAATGTGATTAGATATGCAGACGATCAGTAATTCTATCAGATAATATTGAAGGTCTTCAAATTCTGCTTGATCGTGTTCACGAGGTAGGAGAGGAAATGGCATTTAAATAAACTCAAACAAAACCAAATTGTTAGTGTTTAGTCGTGACCCACATCCCGATGCAAAGCTTCAATTGAATGGAGTCCAAGTTGAGAAAGTTCACAAAATGACATATTTGGGAACTGTGATAACGGACCAACTAGATCCAGACATAGAAATAAAACATAGAATAGCAATGACTAAAACTACTTTTATGAAAATGAAGTCATTTCTTTGCAACAACCATCTCAGTTTAGAACCAAGGCAAAGAATGGTTAAGTGTTATGTTTGGTCTGTACTTTTGTATAGTGCAGAAGTGTGGACGCTAAAAGTATCGATCATGAACAAAATTGAAGCATTGGAAATGTGGGTTCATAAACGAATGCTGAAGATACCTTGGACAGCAAGAAAAAGCAATGAAGAAGTACTAAGCAGCGTCAACAAAGACAGAGAACTGCTACAGACTGTTATAACATTGAAAAATGTCTTACCTGGGATATATAGTAAGGGGAAGTCGATATAAAATTTTACAACTGATCCTTAATTGCAAAATAGAGGGTCGTAGAGGTGTAGGAAGAAAACAAGTTTCTTGGTTAAAAAACATTCGTGAATGGACTCAGATACCAAATGCAGGACAATTATTCCATATTGCAGAAGATCGAGAAGCCTTCGCAATGGTGATCGCCAACATCGGATAGTTCTGATATGGCAGCGAAGAAGAAGATCATACTATCAGCTAATGAACAAACCAATAAAATGGAGTCTTAAACGATCACTGATCACAAATTCGTCACTAAATATGACTATGGACCAGTCATCAACGGTCCATGATAGTCATGGGTAACACTGTAAATATTTGAGTGTTGATACACTGACACAGCTGCCTGTATCAGCAAAATAAAGTGGCATGACACAGTGTTTCAGTATTGTGTTGCATAGTATAGAAACATTGCGCCAGTCTTACATCGAGTGGGAAATGATTGCCTTAATACGATTTCTAAATATAACTATGCACATAGTTGCCAAATGATGGAATTTCTTTAAAACATACGCTATCAAAATACCGTTGGTATACTTAAGTCACTTTTTTATTGCATGAAGAGTGATCTCATTATTAAAAAAAAATATGGGTTAAATTAAAAGAAAACATTTTTTCTCTCAAGGTACATTAGTACATTTTAAGAGTAATTACCCTAAATTGGATGCTTCAAGACTGAGTATTCCTAGATTCGAATTTAGTGAAAGAAAGAAAAATGGTTGATGTATAATACTTTAAAATCTTTTAATTGGTAGTAGTAATACTTAAACTTAAATTATGCTTAATTGTTGATATTTGATATTCATTCTAATTGGTTCAGAGATTTATAGTAATAGTAAAATAATTCTGGGGCATTTCATGGAAGTTTGAACTTTACTACAAAAATGAATTCTTCATATGCTCATTCTTTTAATTGTCGACTATAAATTTTCTTCAATAATCTTTTCTTCAAAGTAGGTACTTTTACAAATACACTCAAAAACCCTTTAAATGATATAAATTTACAGTTATTTTACATTATATATGGTTATAAATTATGATGTTGAAGTTACCATTGGAATTGGTAACATAGCGACATATCTTTTTAATAGTCTCATTCGCTCCAGACTAGAATATGCAATGGTTGTATGGGAACCTTACTATCAAACATCTATAGACAAGCTTGATCGTGTTCAGTATAAATTTGGTAAACACTATCATTACTGTAGTGCTTTTCATGACCTCTCTGTCCCATACAGTTATAGCATGATAGCTGATCACTTGAAAATAGTTTCTATGAATCGGCAAAAACATTATTTTTGCCTAATATTCCTTTACAAAATTGCTAATAATTTGATAAATTGCCCTGAACTTTTAAATCAATTAGGTCTTAACACTCTTCATGGACCTAGGCATACTTCATTATTTCATCTACCATTTCATCAATTTAATTATGAATACTTCAAGACTCTTACTCATATGGTGAGACTATATAATAGGTACCAAAGTGATCTGGACTTATTTTTCCAGTCCTTAGAACAATTTAAAAATGTGATAAAGAGACTGCTATTTGTGTGATATTAGTTTGTATTCAAGTTAATTATTAGTTTTTGTTAAACTTTACTAATTATTTTCCAATGTTATGCTTACTTCGTAAAATTTTATATATTATATTTTGTTCCAATGTAAATGGTATATCCGTTAATAAACAAATAAATCGAAAAAGTCCTTACATTTCTAGTCTTCTTTAACTTCCAACATAAAGTTCTTATTTTGTTGTAGGGTTGCTTAGATTTGTCAGTATATTTTCTGAACATGTTCTATTATGGATTCTAACATGGATTTTCTAACAGGAAGTCAACAGTAAAAAATCTTGCCAATTACCAACAAAACTTGCTGGGTGCATTTGAGAATAAAATCCAGGTCAAGAGCATTTACACTGATTTCTCAAAGGCCTTTAACCATTTTAATCATAACCTTTTGGTCCACAAACTCCTGGCAATGCATCTGGCTTTGGTAACCCCATTGTTAATTGGATTAAAAGTTTTCTGATGGGATGTACACAGCAAGTTCGTATTAGCAATTATATTTCAAAATAATTGTTGTTCTGGTGCCCACAAGGATCTCATTGTGGTTCCATGCATTTTAAACACTTATTTGCTGATGATCTTAAGTTATTTCGTTGTATACATGGTAAATCAAATAAAGATCTCTTACAAGATGATGTAAATAATATATGTTTATGGTTGAAACAAAATGGTTTAAGCTTAAATCCAACTACTTAAATGTTCCTGTATTTCATTTGGTCGTATAAATAATCTAATAGCTCATAGATATGTTCTTAATGATGTACTCTTGGATTCAGTTACTGAGATTAGAGACTTGGGTGTATTATTAGATTGTGCATTGACATTTAGAAGCCATTTTCTTAAAATTAAGGGAACAGGATTTTGTAATCTTGGTTTTATTTATCGTAACAGCCAACCTTTTGTATTCAAATTATTGTATTGTTCTTTGGTATGCTCAGGTCTTGAATAATGCTCTGTTGTTTGGTCCTCATTTCATCAATCTACATTGATGGATTGGAAAGCATTCAGCAGAAGTTTCTAAGATATTTAGCTTTTATTATTCTGTAATAATGTCTCAATTTAATATTGCTATACTGATGAACCGCAGGTTGAGAGCTGATCTTCTTCTTCTTCTTAAGGTTCCATCTTCTAACGAAGGTTGGATATCAACATGGCAATTCTTATTTTACTTACAGCAGCTCTAAATAGTTGGCTAGAGCTCAGACTAAACCATTCCCTTAGATTTCGTAGCCAGGAGGTTCGTCTTCTTCCTACATCTCTTTTACCTTTTATTTTGCCCTCTATAATCAAACGTAGTAGCCCATAACGAGGACCTCTTAATATATGACCGAAATATTCAAGTTTCCGCCTCTTAATTGTCTGTACAATTTCTTCCCTCTTATTAACCCTATCAAGGACTTCAATATTGGTAATTTTGTCTACCCATGCTATTCGTAGCATCCTTCGATAACACCAACGCTCAAAAGCTTCCAATTTCTTAATCTCCAGTTGTTTCAATGTCCATGCCTCAGATCCGTAGAGCAAAGTTGTAAAAATGTAGCAGCGCAATAACCTTATCCTTAGATCCATTCTTAGGTCTCTACTACACAATAGATGTTTCATTTTTACAAATTTTGCCCTTGCTATTTCTATACGGCTTTTAATCTCTTGCGTTTGTTCTGCGTTTTGACTAACCAATGTTCTGATGTTGAGAGCTGATATGTTTTGTTTATAATTCTAAATGTACTAATATTGTCATACTTGTCAAATGTACTTATACGTTAGGACATAAACCCGATTCAACATCTCCGAGGTTGAGATCCTCTTAGTGATTGTTTTAGTATATTTTTATTTATTTTATTATGGAATGTACAGATAAAGGAATATAAAAATAAGAATGCTAGAAGTTTGGCATTTTTTGTTTTTAATTTTTTTTTCTCTATTTCAAGCTCATGTATCAACATATCAGCAACCACTAGAACACCTTCCATAATCACTTTCGCCATTTTTACAATGGTTATTTGACATCTAAGTCATTTAACCCTGGCAACCAACTTGGTACAAGTACACTTGTTCAAGTCCACTTGGTCCAAGTTGGAATCCAAGCATTCTTAGATCGTATCAACCCACCATAAGAGTCACATTTTCAGTCTATATTTTTTATATTTATCTACATATATTACATTTATTATTCTGTTTGTATATCTATATATTTCACTTTATTCTCTTTATCTAAAACATTAATATTTTGTTAATGTTTATAATCTTAATTTGAGTTAATAGTTTTAAAATTATGTACTTAAAAGAATAATAATAGAAAATACTTACAATGACTTCCGTCTGCGGATTTAGCAGAGTTTTGAGGATTTACATATAGATTTTGTAGAAGGCATGTTTGAGAAAATGTGGGTTTGTTATGGATTCGAGAGCACCTGTCACCATGTCTGCAAGCTCCTATTTTAAAATAAAATGAACAATTTACTCTGAAAAAATATAAATTAGCAATTATTCTTAAAGGTTTCTGAAGATAACCTTACTTGTCTTTTTCGGTACCGAAAATCGAGGCTAAATATTCAGCCATAGCGGTAAATTATATTAAGTATTACACACTACTTATCTACAAAATAAATATTCTAATATTAATGAAGTTAAAAAAATGTTTATATTTTTTAGGAGTTTCCCAAGAAAACTTTATGTTAAAGAAAACATTTAATGCCACTGTTCACCGTACACCTAATCAAATGCCAGTCTTATTGTCACCTGTCATAAAAGCAAACTTCAGAGTTGTGATACTTTAAGACAGTTTTTGGCAGACAGTTTTTACTTAGAATTTTGTGTCGTCATCATTGTGTACAAATGTTGAATATTTAGGCTTTATATGATTTTAAATTTAAATATTGCTAATCTCTACCCAACAGTAAATTTTCTCCAGGATAAGAGACTCCTGCTTTTTGTTGTGATGATGGATACTGATTCTAAGTTTTTGAAGGTTTGGTCACCGAACAACGGTGATGTTCGGTGGTTTGGTGAGGTTCTATCTTCATATCAAAGCCACAGAATAATAAAAAAACAGAATACCCACTTTGTATGTCAAGATAAGTTGGCGAGATCGAATCAGCCCATCGAGTTAGAATCTAACTCGATGAATCAGCATTAAACTAAACAAGGAAAGAGAGATTCAGCCATGTTTTAAACGGAACCAGTGCTGTTCAGTGAAATTTTATCTGGTGTGCATAGAAAAATTAACACGGTTTAATTGATTTACGCCAACCATAGACATAGTATGCAATATTTTATTCGTACTTTTAGTTGAAGAATAGATTCAATTATTTCAAATTTACTAAATTATTATTCTCTAAAAATTTAAATTATGGTTCTGTCACTACACTTCACTACACTTTAGTGATGAGAAGGTCATGAATGAACCGTTCACAAAGATCTGATCTTTTCGAAGACCCGTGAATGATCAATCGGATCAATCACATTCTGTGACCCTACCGTTCGGATGACCCTGTGAATCATGCCTATGAATGACGCCGTCACAGAATATTAATTTATTATTCTGTGAAGCCGTCTAGTGTTTACGAAAGAACTGTGTGATCGCGACACGTTGCTCGGTCAAATTAATGCATGAACCGCGAACCGCAAAGGATCATTCAAACATTGATTTCAGTTTCCCAGAACGGCGAAACCCTTACGCTGCAAAACTGTAAAATTATATATATTCGAATTGTCGAGTCAATAGTTCCGTAGTCTGTTCTGTTTATAAATTTGTAGGAAATAAAATCCATATTAATTGTTGCATTATCATTGATCTATGAACATAACAATATGGAATTTGTAATTTTACTTAACTTTCTCAAGCATTTTTTTTTTATATTTTAATGATTCCTGAAGATGATTTGAGAAATACAAATCTTAATGTTAACCTTAAACTATATTTCATTCTTATATTAACAGTATCGAATTCTACACATAAACCATATAATTAAAGTCGTTCTAATGAAGGAATCTCTATGAACGGAACATATCAATATTAAACTCTTCACACTTGACTTTTACACAACAAATTTAATTAGTCGTTCATATGAACGGATCTTTATGAACGGGTCATTTTAATGAATGACCTGGAAGACCTGGGTCACCGAAACGAACCAGATCTTCCCATCACTACAGTACACTTTAAAGGCGGCATCTGAGAGTGGGCATGGGCATTCTGATTATTATTTATTCTGTGTCGAGGCCATGGAGATCAAGGTCACTGTCCTCGAGAACTATCGGAAATCCACATAGTGGCCATCGGTCCAAATGTCCTGGAAGAAACACCGGGACTCCAAGGTAAAGAAGACTGATGTAGTCTTTCTAGGTATAGATAAGGGCTTTGTGAGCCAAATTGGATCTGCAGCTGAAAATCATACATTGAATTTATCTGTTCAGGATGAAGCCAATACTGACGTCGTCCTGTGGTACTCGCAGGTTAACCTGATCTCTACCAAGGCCCCTCATTTCCAGGGGCTTACGTGTAGTGGGTCTCAGCTCAGGAGGCATGTGAACAACCCCCCCACAGGTTCCCTGCTCTACAACTTATTGTAGAGCATATAGTCATGATATTTTTCTTTCATAATAATAATAATAATATATTAGCTCCTCGACCCAAGCAGGCTCATTTCTTGGTTTACAATCTTCCTCCACTCCTGTTTGTTCTTCGCTTTTTCTTTCCATTTGCTTACATTGAGGTATCTCAGGTCGTCATTAACTTGATGACTACATCTGGTCCTAGGCCTTCCTTTTTATCACCTATTCGTTTTACCACCTATTGTAGCGCTTAACAAGATTTTTGGCATTCTATATTAAGTAATTCTTTGGACATGTCTTACCCATCATATAAATAGGGCCGATCCTAGTAAGAGTGCAGTTCCTGCGCTGCCAAAATAAAGGGCTGCATTGGACCGCATCCTAATTTTATCAATAAATCAATCCAAAAATTAAAATTTCCATGTATTTTTCAATATAAAACTACGTTATCTAGGTTCATAGAATCATGATTTATTGAAAAATTAAAATACTCAAGTTTTATAGCATATTTTAAGACATAAGAGTGTAAGTGTTAAATGTGTCTATTTATTGTCTACTGTTTGCACACATTGAAACGTAAATTCATAGATAAATAATATAATATTAGAAACGTAAATTCGTGGCAGATACCGCAATAGTTAATGTTTTTTTTTCTAAAAACTGATACTATCATGATAAAATAAAACTGATATGATCATCATCATCAGTAGCTCGGCAATCCTTTCTGGGTCTTGGCTTGTTCTAGGATTTTCCGCCATTCTGTTCTGTTCCTTGCTTTGTTTTTCCAGTTGGTAATCTTAAATGTTTTCAGATCGTGTTCCACTTGTTCCATGTATCATGCTTTATAAATATGAACTTAAAAATTAAAAATTATTTCGGCAGAGTTAAAGGGATGCAGCATCGGCATTTTTTCTGCGACCCGTATATAAAAGACAAAATAAGAGAAACCATATTATTTATTTTGATATGTTCATTTAGCTTCGATTTAATATACAATAAACTGTTAACACAATTGAAATAAGTCTTCTTCTTCTTCTTTTTATATAGACATGACTCTGTCTGTTTTTCAATGTGCCTCCAGTAAGTTGTCATTCCATCGTTTTCGTGGTCTTCCTACTGATCGTCTTCCTATTGGGGAACCGTCTCTTGCCGTCTTTACTACTTTATTTGTTGTCATTTGGCTTATATGATCCTTCCATTCTACTCTTCTATTTCTTACCCAGTTTTTGATGTTCTTCACCTTGCATATATGTCGTATATCTATACTTCTAGCTCTGTCCCATAGTGTCTTACCATCAATTTTTCTAAGTGTTTTCATCTCTGCTGTTTCTAACATCCTTTTTGTCCTCTCTGTGTCAGGTCTTCTTTCTGCCGCGTATGTTATTATTGGTCTGATGACTGTTTTGTAAATTCTGCCTTTCGTTCCTTTCCCGATATTTTTATTTCTCCATGTTGTTTTATTTAGGCAGCCTGCGACTCTATTTGCTCTATTCACTTGACCTTCCACTTCGGTTTCGAGCTTTCCGTAGCTAGATAATGTGATGCCTAGATATTTAAACTCCATCACTTGTTCTATTTTCTGACCTTCCAGCTTCTATTTTCTGAGCAAATTTACTAAGATGTAAATTGGACCTTCCAGCTCTAATTTACATCTTAGTAAATGCTACTGTAATCATGCATTTTGTCTTTTTTGGGGAAATGAATTATCTTCACTTTTGAGAGAGAAGTATTGCGTCGTCTGCATAGCAGATTATTTTAAGTTATTTTTCTCCCATTTGGTATCCTTTTTTTGTTCTTACTTTTTTATTATTTCATCCATAATCAGGTTGAACAATAGAGGACTCAGGAAATCTCCCTGTTTTATTCCATTACCAGCTTCAATAGAGTCGGTTAGTTCTTCTTTTACTTTTATTTTTATTATGTTGTTTTGGTACATATTTTCGATTGTTTTGATTATTCCTAGAGGTATCTCTCTTGCATACAGTAACTGGATAACATCTTTTAATTTGACCCGGTCAAATGCTTTTGTAAGGTCCACGAAACATAGATATGCCGGTTTGTTGTATTCTAATGATTTCTCTTGCACTTGCCTCATTATAAATATTGCGTCGGTGCATGATCTTCCCGACTTAAAACTTTTTATAGTGTTACAATTTTATTCAATTTATTTGTTATCACTTTGGTTGTTAATTTTAGTGTTTTAATAAATTAATTCCTCTGTAATTTTCCGGGTCCGATTTGTCTCCCTTTTTGAAGAGAGGTATTAGGATGCTTGATCTCCATTCTTGAGGTTTTCTGTTTTGTTCTATAATTTTTTGAATTAGTTTTAATAGTTGTTTGGTCAGGTCCTCCGTACTTTGGGATTTCGTTCGGTATTCTGTCCTCTCCTTTGATATAGAATCAAGTCAAATACTGACCAACGGTTTCGGGCGGAGAAGCTGGTAGATGTAAGGGCACTCTTTTGTCCTGAGATAAAGAAATCTATCTCGAAGGCGGATGAACCAAGGAATGGTCAACGACGGCATAAGGATGCAGAAGGCAACGGGGAACCACTGCATTAAAGACTCGTATAGTACCCTAGAAATAGTCATGGCAGTTAGTAACAAGCATCTTCGTACTAATCATGGTTCTCGGATACCAAGATTCGGCAGAGGGAAAAATAACAATTATGATAGGGCTCCTCAGGTTGTTAAACAGCGAAATCCCTGCGTAAACCCTGGTAAACTAAGGAACATAGAACAAGAAATGATGCGACTTAAGATCGACATATTGGGAATAAGTGACACGAGATGGCTCAACTCCGGCGAACTAAGTACAATAGTCGACTTTTCTACTCTAGTAGTACTGACAGCCAACATCGGTATGGAGTAGCAATTAATGTCAGTAAAAAAGTTGTAAAATCAGTTGTAGGCTTTGTACCAATATCGAAAAGAATTATGCTAATACAAATGATGACAACACATGGGAAATTAAACCTGATTCATGTGCGCCATATGCGTCAACTGACGATAAAACAGAGGAATAAATTGGAACATTTTACGATGACCTCAAAAAAACCCTACAAAATACAACATCTAGATATAATAGTAGTTATGGGTGATTTTAACGTCAAAGTTGGAGAAGGAAGATGTGAGTCTACTGAACGCCTTATAGATTTCTGCGTAGAACATAATCTTGCGGTAATGAATACTTTCTTCAAACTGCCTAAGCGACGCCTTTACACTTGGAAATCGCCAGCTGACAAGGTCGATAAAATCGTTATAAACCAAATTGACTATATTTTAATAAACCACAGATACCGAAACGCAATACAATCGGTGAAAGCGTACCCAGGTGCAGACGTGGCGTCGGATCAAAATCCTCTTGTAGCAAAATTCAAACTTCACTTAAAAAAGATACAAAAAAGCTACAAAAGTGATAAACTAAACATAAAAAAAAAATAAAATCAGAAGACGTCAAAGAAAAACTGAAATAAGAAATTAATGCAAACCTAGAATCCACACCGGAATCAATTGATGGTGATGAAGAACAACAGTGGCAATTCTTTAAAAATGCAATTATCGAACCAAGTCGCAGAGAACTCACAAAATCCAGATGCAAGAAAGGAGATTGGATGACAGAAGAAATCTTGGAAATGATGGAGTTATTGATCTGATATTTATTTAAAATTATCAGAACTGGATGTGAATAAGGGTCCTAGTCCTGATGGATTGCCTCCTAGCTTTCTCAAGAATTGTTGTTTTATATTATCCGGACCTCTTTTTCATATTTTTACTCTATCCTTAAATAAGGGTGAATTTTCAGAATGCTGGAAAAATAGTTTTTTAACACCTATTTTTAAAGCGGGAGATAATTCATTGGTGAATAATTACAGGCCCTTTAGTATAATTAGTGTAATACCAAAGATATTTGAATGTTTTGTATGTGACTATCTTAAAGCTTAAATCGTGAAAAAACTGTCTGGTGGCCTGACGGTGTCACCACATCCCAAAAGGGATTAGGACTGAGGAGGAGGACATTAAAGCTTCACTTGAAAAACAGCTAGCAGCCCAACAATTTGGATTTCGAAAAAGCAGACCAACTAAATGTAATATACTAGCGTTTGTGGACTTTCTGAGGAAGGCCATGGAGGGGGGCTCAGGCATGTGTATATTTAAGTGGCTGGCTGGAAGAGGTAATCATCATTTTGATGTGTAAAACTAAATTACGTGATTAAGTTTGTGATATTTATACTTATATTTTTTTGTTTTATTGTATACATTGTAAATATTGTTAATTTTATTGGGCAGCAGCCCGTTGAAAATAAATAAATAAAGAAATGTAGTGACAAATCACAGTTTTAGTACATTATCCATTAGGACTAAGGTAGTCTTTGTAGCACGATTGATTTATATACTTGTTTTACGAGATTTATTAAAGTACTCATTATTCTCGTATGTAAGTCCCCTAAGTACTCTCAAATAACAAAGTACTCTTTGTTATTAGATTGTATTTTTTGAGTGAATACTGTTGTTTTGTATTTCTAAATATATAGTCTGTCTAGAAAGTATCCGGAAAAAAGAAAGCAGATTTATAATTTTACGGTATTTATGTCAATCATTTGAAATATAAAATTTCAACAAATAATTCATCCCACTTACTTATGTAACCTCCATTTAAGTATAAACACTTAACTAAAACTCCTGGTACACCCGAAACTAGGTCAATGCCATAATTTTCGATAATGGTGTTACATGCCTGTAAAACTGACCGAATCAAACCTTCTTTATCTCGTGGCGTTGCTCGTCCCACTTAATTTTCATCAGTACCCATATGTTTTCAATGGATCTGGAGAAACTGCTGGCCACGGAATTGTTCCCAATTCGTGTTCTTGCATCCAAGCTTGAATATAACCAGAAGTATGACATCTTGCAACATCTTGCTGAAAACGCCACCCCTCTAGATAGAAAACATGAGCCGTTTCAAAAGAAAACCATTTAGGATGTCACAATATTTCGCACTATTAACAGTACCATAACTATACAGAAAGGTGTAGCACCACACTGACACATTGTTCCCCAAACCATTATTTCAGTGGGAAATTTGGAAATTTGAACGGTAACATTTTCTCTCGATAGGACTTGCACAATATATTTTCATTTGCACCAAGCTGGAAACAACTTTTATCAGATATAAAGACTATAAGATTATTAAAATTATCTTCCCGAAAACGTTGACAAAAATATATTCTTCGTTGCCTTTGCAGAGGTGTTATTGTGGTGATTTTTTTTGGATTAATTGATATGTAGCCTTGCTTTTTCAGTGACATGTAAACAGTTTCTGGACACACTTTTATTCTTCGTTGATTTCCAAATCTGTTCGCCAATTTTCGAAACCCTAGTCGCGGATTTTGTCGTCCTAAAGCCACTAAAGCATTTAAATTGTTTCCGCGAAACTTACGCGGTTTACCTGAAACTGCTCTGTCTCATATCTATCCCATTTTTTATCCTTTTTATTGTCTCATACACTGCACTTTTTCCGACTTCAGTCAACTGCACTAATTTTTTAACGTTTCAGATACCCTTTCTATACAAATATTCCACCACTTTTCTTTTTTCTACTTGCGACATTATTTCACAAATCTTAAGTCTGATTACAAACAACAATATTTGACAGATGGTGTTGTCATGCGATTTTGTCCATAACCTACTATCAGCACAACCTACTTGATACGTTACTTTTGTCTTAAAATGTTATAAAAAGGAAATCTATTAAAATTAGGAAAAATATAAAATTCCGGATACTTTCTAGACGGACTATAAAATGTCCATTTTTATGTAAAAAATAAATGTTTTGGTTTTTTTAATATCTTGGTAAAGTATTTTTTCCCTGGCCAAAAAATAATCTTTCCCTTCTCGTTTGCTATTGTTAAGACTTCTTGCTAACTTTTGTTTGATGTGGATTGCTAATATCTTATATACTACATTTAATGGTATACCCTATAATTCCGACATTCTATGTCAGTATTTTGTCTATCAACTGTACTCCTCACATGTTAACATTTCCGCTGTTATAGAATCACTTCCAGGACATTTGTTGTTTTTTTTAGATTTTTAATAATGGTTTCAATTTCATTTAGGGATGGCGCTAGATCTTCCGTACAGTATTTTAGCGTATTCATGGTTAGTCTGTATATTCATCATTATTGTGACCAATGTCTTCTTCATTTCTATACACATTCCACAAAAAAACACACCAATAAAACATTTTTTGATTAAAAAATTGTTTTCAATTTGAAGTCAGAAATTCTTTACTTAATTGTTAGAATTATGTTTTATTCTCTCCAAAATATTTTATGTTGTAGCTAAAACTGTGATTAAAAGTAAAATATTTCGCGAACTTGAAATGATCTAAACGTTTTACGTTCTATATTTAAATTTTAATACACATGATAACCAACTAGCGATCAATTGGCAATAAAGTTTCTGTACTAAGGGTGAGAAATCAAACTGCTAAATGTTGCAAGATTTGTTGTATATTCTTTTATATTGTTTTAAACACTAAGGATTTCATTGGAACTGTCGAATACGAAGAAAATATTTTTGATAAACTCAATATGAGTCGCTCAGAAGCACAGTGGCCTAAGAGTAAAACTGACGTTTTGAGATAATGGCAAATGAAGAATTGAGCTAAAAATCTAACCAGTTTTTGTAGCTTTTTTTATATACAAAAGGCCAGTTGAATCACTCTGCCAAATATTAAACATTTACAAAAAAAGACACGAAACTTTCACTTGGGCCACCTATTCATCGGTTTTCGATCTAATATGATCATTAAATTCCTTCTCGTTTGTCCTCAAATTTTTAGGGAATCAATGACAGACTGGTGGAATATATGGAAGAATAGTAAAGTTATATGTTTAACTTTTTCAATAGGTCTTATAGCAGGATAGAGAATGTTCAAGTAGGCCTTCCCCTTTTATCCCAATTCTGTTCTTTTTTAAAGACGGTAACACAATCAAATAATACATCATCGTTATTAGAATAATTGAAATAATTTTTGAACTGTTCTTCTGCTTTGAACATTAGCCACTGTATTTTTATATCTTGCTTTGGAATTAATACAACTATCTGGAATGTATTATTCTTTTTGGAACTGAAATTATCGTTTATCCAACTATCTGGTAAAAGTGTGTCATTAAAATATTGTTCTTATCTTTCGGTATCTCCAAAGTGTCTCACATGACAAGCAGGAGTGACCGAAAAACAAGAAACCATAGGTGTAACTGTCTTACCTTTCTTTATTTTATTTATTATATCCGTTTCGTCTAATCCTGTATTTGCTAAAGTTACACACAAGTATTTATATTCATTTGATTGCTTTATTTAGTTGTTATTCACCAGGTCTGCTGTGGTGTTTCCAATGTCATGTATTGCATTTTATCATAATTAATTTCCAAACCCTATCTTCCAGATTTTTTTGTCATCTACACGGTATAGTCTTTGTCTCCTGCTAAAATCATTTGATTATCGGCAACCAGAACGTTAGGGATAGATAGATCCAATGAGGTAGCTTTTGGCCACACTGCACCTTTTCAGATCTATTGTGGTCCTCTAGCCCTAGATTACATTCTCCAGCCTGAACCTTATTAAAAGGTCTAATAACTTCGAGACTGAACCTTCCGCGTAGCTCTTTGGCGGTGACTTTTCTTCGCCTAATGGAAATAATCGCACATTTGGTAATCTAACAAAATGTGTTCTGCTGTTTCTTCTTCTAGCTGACATAATGTGCATAGATCATGATCATCTGTCAATCTCCATATGTGCACATTTTTTTTAGTTTTTAGTGTTTCATCAATATACAGTTTAAATAAGGTCTGTGACTGGCAGGAACGTTGTCGAAGTCGTTTATCGACTTTAAACGGTTCTGAGTAGTTTTTTCAGACTTTTACTCTACATTTATTGTTTCGTAAAGTGACTTTACGACATCCATGTAGGCGTTATCTATTCCGTGATTTTCCACTGCTTTCCATAGGTTTTTGACTGCTGGGGTTCTGTCATAGGCCTTTTGTAAGTACGCGAATACAATTTGCAGTTTAGCATTGAATGCTATTGTTTTTCTATAAGCTTTTCTGTAGAAAATATAAAGTGAACGGCTAAATTATGGAATATTATGATTATTTCGAGAACCGTCGAGTTTTTAGGGAAATCCCGAAACAGGTTAATTTTTATTATAAAATACCCATCTTATAACGTACATGGAGTAGGGGTGACGTAACCGGTGTGGCTGTAGTGACGTAACCGTTATTTTTTTTAAATAGAAATTGGTATAATGTGACACCTCATTTGAAGGAGAATTTATTAATTCTCTATTTAAAAACATTACATTACTCAGAAAGTAAATTTATGGGCACGTATCATTAATGACAGAATCATTATCCCTTTTGTTTTTTTGAAGAAAATCTAACAGGAGAACGTTATTTAACTTTTTTGAGAAATCAACTTATACCTATCCTTGCTAACATGTATCCAAATGCCAATAATCCAAATTTACCTAGTGAAAATATCTGGTTACAACAAGATGGAGCCCCTTTGCATTACGCACGTAAAGTATGTCAATTTTTAAATTATTGCTTTCCCAGGAGGTGGATCGGAATAAGAGGTTTTATAGAGTGACCAGCAAGGTCGCCAGATCTTACACCTCTAGACTTTTTCCTGTAGGGTTACATAAAATCAAAAGTTTATGTCCATAGACCCCAAAACTTACAGGACTTGAAAGAGAATTAGGCATGAAATGAGTCTAATTACTCCAGAACTCATCCGCAATGTACTTTATGAACGTGTCCGTAGATTCGAATATTTCAAGAAACCGATGGATGTCATTTCGAACATTTAATTTAAAATAATTATTATGCATAATTTGGTTACTTGTAATGTACTTTAAAACATTATTAATTAAATCATTAATTGTAATTTAGTTGAATTTAAATTAAAAACAATTGTACCCTTAAAAAATATTTTATTTATATATAAGATGGTTATTTTAAAACAAAAATCGACCTGTTTCGGGATTTCCCTCAAAACTCGACCGTTCTCGAAATAATGATAATATTCCATAATTTAGCCGTTCACTGTATTATCAGTACATGATCTTCCAGGACTGCTCTCCTCCATCCGCGCTCTTTAATGATTTTCATATATAACTTTTCTTATTTATATATGGAGCTTAATTTGATAATTTTCCGGCACATAAGTATTTGTCAAATATTTGTTTTAATTTTTATATATAATTCTTGTAGTCCGAAAGGGGGTGTTTTAGTAGTTCTGCAGGTTTATTATCAGGGTCAGCAGCTCTGTTATTTTTCATCCTTTTTAGCGTATTTTTTATTTCGTTTTTAGATATCTCTACAACTTGTGTTTGTCTGCCCTTATTTTGAAATTTGGGATATTATATAGATATTTTTTATTGTAATATCCAAGTAATATTTTACCCATTTATCAATTTATATTGGTTCTATCTTTACTCTTTCATGGGTATTCTGTCTGAAGTTTCTCAACGTTTTGCATGCCTCCCTTGCTTTTAGGTTTCCTATTAAACAGATCTCTACTTTTTTGCCAAAATTGGTTTTATCTGCTCTTTATTTCGTTTTTCTATTTCATAAGTTTTCCTTCTGTATGTACTCTTTTTTTCTGTCTTATGGGCCTCCTGTGATTCAGAACACTTATTTAGTAGGATTAATATTAAGGTTCATGTTATAGTAAATAAAACATTCGTAAAACATCCTAAATTATATATTTATGTTTATAAACACATTCACACATACATGAAGATTTTTATTTCAATCATTTTTACCTACACACAGCCTTTTTGATAAGTCGGTGGATACAATAATAGCGAAATATCAAATAGCTGTGGGACACTGATACAAGAGACAGAATATACTTTTGAGTTGATAAAAAATTAAAAACTTAATCGCTAATGTAGAAATTTCGAGACACGTAAATTTCGTTGTGTAATTTTAAATTTTCATTATAATTTTTGCAAAACCAACCATTTTTACTTCGTAAAATCACATTTAGGCGATACAAATTTGTAAATGTAAATATTTAAACTCTTTAAAATGTACACAAAACGTTACGTTACTAGTTAGAAGTTATTTTGACCACGTCCTACACTCTACATACTGATACTACCAACATACAAATCATCAATTCCCTACTTTTTACAATTCCTTTTATTTACCTTACTATTACATTTTCCATCACAGAAAAATTATAAGGCATGTTAATTCAACTAAACTCTATACAAACAACTCATTCAGTAACATCCTTTACTGTTGACTGCTTAGAGAAATTTAGATCTTTACTACAGACAAAAGAGGCACAACTAATCCTAAAAGATCTGTCAACTAACTGTTGGTAACGACGTAGTCACTCCAAAAAAGTACTCTATTTTTCGTGATTCATCTGAAATGAAAATAATATTTAATAATATACAAAGTGGACGAAGAAATTGAGAAAGTAATTTGCTGCATATAATATCCGAGAACTAAGTTGCTAGAAGTATTTAAAGAAAACTGGAGAAGAGCTAGGGATATTCAATTCGAATATTTTATGGAATATATTGAGTAAAGATATAAATAATATAAATATTTCTGGACTCGCTAATAAGAAATAAGTTGAAATATTGAAACAAAGAATTATCGATGAAATTACGAAAACGTTTACCTTTGGGTATATATTTCAAATATAAAGGTAGAACTGAGATTTGGTAATGGGAACTAAATAAAGAATATGAGTGAGCAAACTGAATAAAGGTTTTGTAATTTTTGTGAAAGCATTGTCGCAACATACTAAAATTATTGGAAATTCCTGCGCAAGTGAAACATGATAACATGAAACAAAAAATGTACAAACGACTTACGTTGTTACCAACTTTTAAACGTCAAAAATATCTACAAGTTAAATTCATGTCTTAATAATCCTACCTATCGAAAATTCAGTATAAATATTTCAATAAGTCTCTTCCCAATTCTGTGACTACTAGTGTAGGAAATGACAAAAATCTTCTATTCTTATCTAAGATAAAACAAACGAAAAAGACAGAACTTACTTTATTGAATAGATTTAAAAAAACAGTAGTGAACTAGTTGCCTATATAAGAAAATACAAGAAGCACACTGTGAATATTTCTTAAACGGCCGATTTATCTATTCTACACATTTATACTTTCTTTAATTTTTCGTAACACTTTTATACAGTTAAAAACAAAAATACCTTAATAATCACAACAAACAAAAACTTTTTATCCACCAACTGTAGATTTACTAATATATTCGCATAGTAATAAATTCGAATCTTCTTTTCGAAAACTCGCTTTTTAGGACTGAGTTGAAGAAGTCACGAGAAATGTGTGAGTGGTAATTACTTAACCTCAAAATAAAACTACAATTTTAGTTTGTTGTGATCTGGCACTGTAATTAAAATTGAATTTTGAAGAATGAAGACAATTTGGCCCGATATTTCTCAAAAAACATTTTTAACAGCTAATACATTTACAAAAATTTCACCGAGCAAGTACATGACTTTCCTCTCTCTTTAATTTAATATAAGATATGTATCTAATCTAAATACAAGCTAAATAAGAATATAATTACAAATAAAATAAATTGATTGTTTGGCTTTCAATTAACATCCAAATAGTCCAGTCATTGGCCATTTTATATACATGTCCCAACCCAATATAATATATCCAATGTTAGATATTATTTAGTAGGTTAGGGTTTGATGGCGTCGGTAAGTTGGTAACAACAATAGAAAAGAGAAAAGTAAAAAATATCTTTTGATAGAATAGCAAGACCCCTATGAATACCAGCGCAGATTTTTTAAAAACTTGACAAAAATGAAGAAATTTAAAGATAATCAAAAAGTATTAGATGGCATATTTTAATGTAAATTTATTTTAAAATTTTAAGTTTGTAGTTTTTATTAAATAACTGTTGTAATACAGCACCAATTTTTGAAAACATTTAAGTCTAATGCTAGTCTAAAAAAGATCTCTGGAATATTTTATATTGCGAATTTGTCTAACGTTAATTCGTTAATTGTAATATTTATATGGTAGCGATAATAGCAGACACGCCAATGAATATAACTGTAACAATGCTCAATGACTGGATATTTTATAATATAAAAGTGATGACAAACACAAGATTTTTTCAAAATAAGCTCACCTAGGAAATACTAAGACTACACTAAATTTTTTATATTACAAAATTGTATACGATTAAAAAAGTCGTTTGAACGACATATAAAAACTGTCCAGATTTCTAAAGACAATATAAAATATTTTATTATGGGAGTATTAAAACTTCTGATTACATTTTTTTAATGGATAAATGTATGAGAGTCGGTTAGGCAGCTTCCATGTGTGATTTGGTCGGATTTATTTGATCACTGCCAAATATGATCAATTTTTTTGTTTAAAATGTATGTATAAAACTTATTTCTTTTGGTGGAAGGACTGAACTTATTCTTCTACCGTTACAACCTCCTAAAAATAAAAAAGTTATGCATTAGTACTTTTACATCTTTATTACTTCAATATAGTAGTAAGTATAGTAGAATACAGAACATATGATCGGAAAAAGGAGTACGACCGTCAATCCAATATATATATAAGGATCACTCAGACGAGTGGTGGGTTCTTATATCGGTCTCTAGGTGGAGAAATAAAAGACAAAGTTGATAGGCTACTTTATCTATTTTGAAGACGTTTCGCTTTCGAGTTTTGAAAGCATCATCAGTTCATCTAAAAAATTATTACAATATGAGAACCACACAATCATGGAAACGATGTTAATTGTTACCTTAAAAAGATATGTAGCAGTCAATGTTATTGACAAAGTTAATTAAAAATGTGATTTCTATCACAATCACAACCAATAATTGTGGCTCAATCCAATTAAAAAAAACATAATATTTAAACATAATGTTGATATTTTCTTTCGCAACTTAAAGTTTCTGTATGACTGTTCAGACTGTTTTTCTGATGGAATGAGATCTACAATTTATATGAGACTGTAACAACAACAGTTCATAAACCAAAGAAAGTACTGGCATCTAAGGGTAGTAAGCAGGTAACCAAATATACCAGTGTTCAAAGAGGAGTGGTCGTTACCACATGCTATATAGTAAGCACCTCTGGAAATAGTTCACCTCCGGCAATGATTTCCCCAAGAAAAAATTTCAAAGAGCACATGATCAGTGGTGCTCCTCCAGGGACTCTGGGATTGGTCACCAACACTGGCTGGATGAATGGAGAGACATTTGTTAAAGTTATGGAGCATTTTATAAAGCACAGTGGGTCCACAAAGGAAAACCCTGCGTGTGTTATATTTGACAACCATGAAAGTTATTTGATAATATTAAACCTTGCCAATGTAAATGGACTGACTATTGCTACTGCTATTGCTAGTGACTATTACCTCCTCACTGTAGTAACAAACTTCAACCACTTGATGTAGCTGTATATCAGGCGTTTAAGGCACATCACAATGCTGCTGTTGATTCATGGCTTTTAAACCACCCAGGCACACCATGTGTGTAGAGTTGTGTTATAGAGGTAGCACCTTTTATCGGAACGACCACATCGAGCGTCATAGACGGGAGATGGTTCTTGATAACTGGTCCTCATAAGACAGCTAACTCTCACTTATGGCTCCACGTGCCACACCCCGGGCAACTGCATTGGTCTGCAGGCTAAACTAAGTGAGGGTAGCCAGATATGGCGAAAATTCCACCGAACGATTGCCGGTATAAGCAATCCCCCACTTACTGACCAACGGCTTCGGACGGATGAGTTGGTAAGTGGTAGGGCACTCTTTTGTCCTTGGGCTGAGAAATCGACCCTAAAGGCGGATGAGCCAAGTATACGGTCAACGGCATAAGGATGCAGAAGGCAAGGGGAAACCACTGCATTAAAGGTTCAAAAGAACATCCTTAGTAAGTCAACATGGCTAGTAAAGACCTACTCAAAAATGTTACTGATCATGGAATACGGATACCAAGATCCGGCAGGAGAAGGCAATCGCAAGACTATGGGGCCTCTCCGGTCGTCAACATGCAAAATCCCTGTAAAAACATGAACAAGTCGAACAAAACTAGACTAGGTATTAGAGTTGGGACATGGAATGTTAGAAGTCTGTTTATGGCTGGAAAACTAGACAATGCCATCTTAGAAATGGAACGTTTGAATGTAAATGTATTAGGAATTAGCGATGTGAGATGGCAAGGAACAGGTAAATGTATAACAAACAACGGAATGCTATACTACTCAGGAAACGATGACCCATCACATTTGTATGGCGTAGGAATTCTCGTTGATTACAAAATTAATAGAACAGTAATAAGCTTTACTCCAATATCAGACAGAGTCGCGATTCTGAAACTTAATTCAAAGACTGTTCCAATAAACATAGTACAGGTGTATGCTCCAACAGCCGACAAAGATGAGGAGGAAATTGAAATATTCTATAATCAACTCAATGCCGCTCTAAAATTAACAAAAAAATGTGAGATAACAATCATCCTAGGGGATTTTAACGCCAAAATTGGTAAAGGAGCAGTGGCACCATGGATTGGTGAGTTTGGATTGGGCGTTAGAAATGAACGTGGAGATAGACTCTTAGAATTTTGCCAAAATGAAGATCTGGTTATAGTAAATACCTTATTTGATCTACCTAAACGTAGATTATACACGTGGAAATCACCAGCAGACCGAGAATCACACATCGTCAGAAACCAAATAGACTTTGTCTTGATCAGAAATAGGTTTAAAAATTCAATAAAATCAGCAAAAACTTATCCAGGTGCCGATATATACTCGGATCACGTCCCTATTATTGTCGAAATGGAAGCAAAATTAAAAAAGTTAAAAAACAAAAAGATTAGAAAAGAATTCGATGTGACAAGATTAAAAGATACTCAGATAGAACAAAGAGTTAGACAGAAAATCAATGATAATCTTAAACCCATCAAGTCAAAAAACACCAACTCAAAAGACGTAAATGAAAATTGGAGAGAGGTTCAACAAGCTTTAAAAGAAGCGGGAGAAGAAATACGTGGACCAATACCAAAGAAAAGACATATGTGGATGACAGACGAAATACTAACTCTCATGAATGAAAGAAGAAAATATAAAAACATAAACACTAGCAAATACAAATCCTTAAACAGCAGGATTAGAAAAGACATAATAACAGCAAAAGAAAGATGGCTAACTGAACAGTGTCACGAAATAGAAGAATATGAAAAGAAATATGATAGTTTCAATATTCATCGGAAAGTGAAGGAAATGACGTCGGGAAAACAAAATAATATACATGTTATAAAAGACTCGAATGGTAACATTCTCACAGATACAAAACAACAACTAAACAGATGGACAGAATATATAAAAGAACTATTCGGGGATGACAGACAACAAATCATAGATGAGGACTCTGGTGAATCGGGACCAAAAATTTTAAAACAGGAAGTTCAATACGCATTAAAACAGACAAAAGGGAAAAAGGCCACAGGTCCGGATGAAATCCCGATTGAGTTTCTTAAACTGATCGATGATGAAATGATAGACATTCTAGTAGAACTTTATGATCATATTTATCAAACAGGTATTTTACCAAAGGAGTGGTTAGTATCCACATTCGTAATTATTCCCAAAAAGCAAAATGCAAAAGAATGCTCAGAACACCGTACAATTGCATTAATGAGCCATGTTTTGAAAGTATTTCTACGAATAGTCCACAACAGAATTTACAGAAAGCTGGATGATGAAATTAGTGATAGTCAGTTAGGCTTTAGAAACGGCACGGGAACCAGGGAAGCATTGTTCGGTATAAATGTGCTCATGCAAAGAAATCTGGATATGAACCAAGACATGTATACATGTTTTATTGATTTTGAAAAAGCATTTGACAAGGTACAGCACAATAAACTAATTAATATTTTAAAAATGAAAAACATCGATAGCCGCGACATCAGAGTAATCTCGAACCTCTACTGGAACCAGAAAGTCAAAATAAGAATTGAAAATCAAATGTCGGAAGAAATAGAAATTCTTCGGGGTGTGAGACAGGGCTGTGTATTATCACCACTGCTGTTTAATATATATAGCGAAGCCATCTTCCAAGAAGCTTTAGGAGAGTGTAACGATGGAATGATAATAAATGGTGAAATTATTAATAATATAAGATATGCCGATGATACTGTCATATTCACTTCAACTCTGCAAAGTCTATCAAACATACTGGAACGGCTGAATGAAAAGTGTACCATATATGGTATTAAAATGAACTTAAAGAAAACAAAATTCATGGTCATTACAAAACATCCAAAAGACAACGAGACACTCCATATTAATAATATCCAGATAGAAAGGGTAGATAAATACAAATATCTAGGAACATTGGTTAGTCAAAACGCAGAACAAACGCAAGAGATTAAAAGCCGTATAGAAATAGCAAGGGCAAAATTTGTAAAAATGAAACATCTATTGTGTAGTAGAGACCTAAGAATGGATCTAAGGATAAGGTTATTGCGCTGCTACATTTTTACAACCTTGCTCTACGGATCTGAGGCATGGACATTGAAACAACTGGAGATTAAGAAATTGGAAGCTTTTGAGCGTTGGTGTTATCGAAGGATGCTACGAATAGCATGGGTAGACAAAATTACCAATATTGAAGTCCTTGATAGGGTTAATAAGAGGGAAGAAATTGTACAGACAATTAAGAGGCGGAAACTTGAATATTTCGGTCATATATTAAGAGGTCCTCGTTATGGGCTACTACGTTTGATTATAGAGGGCAAAATAAAAGGTAAAAGAGATGTAGGAAGAAGACGAACCTCCTGGCTACGAAATCTAAGGGAATGGTTTAGTCTGAGCTCTAGCCAACTATTTAGAGCTGCTGTAAGTAAAGTAAGAATTGCCATGTTGATATCCAACCTTCGTTAGAAGATGGAACCTTAAGAAGAAGAAGGCACACCATTTTCAATTTACCAGGTTGCACCGTGTGTTGGAGCTGCTCATGAAAAGGCGCATACACCGGCTATGAAATCTGGTTTTAACAAATGTGGAATTTTTCCATATGATAGTGAAATTTTCACAGAAGATGACTTCCTTATAAACTACGTAAGTAACAGAAATGTTAACAGCAACCCGAAGTTATACATGAAGAAGAGAGAGAAACATCAACGTCCACAGCTCCTGTTGTCAGCTGCGCACATTGTCTGGCGCTGTTGAAGAGGATGCTGATGAACCGCAAATCAATACTCAACCTATTCCAAGTCCTATAAGTTACAAATCAACTCGAAAATTTGTCACTACCCACATTTTTAAGGTTTTCCATAGACAGGTGAAAGAAAATGTGCGGGGAACGCACGTCCTAAGCTTTCGATCAGTATCGTCACAGACACTCCTGAAAAAGCCAAAATAGAGGAGAGACTCAAAAAACGCAGTTTTTATAAAATGGTTGACAATGAACGGCAAGAAAGAGTTCATCATTCAAAAACTGAGATTAAATAATTTATGAAGACCCAAATTTTGAAGATTTTGTCCTTGTTAAGTTTGAGACTAAACACAGCAACCAGCACCTTTTACGCAATTTTCACCGTTGGATTTTCTGTTAGGTGTAGTATATGTATGTAGATAACTCTGTATTCCCATGCCTGGGCCACAATGAGACACTTGCAAAGATTTTTAAAAAACTCATATGAAACTCATTAAAATTAATGACAGATCATCAATTTCAATGTAAAATATACAGAAAACGTCAACGTATTTGAATATATTTGGAAATAATCTGTCTACTGAGAAAAAATAAATAAATAATAAACTGAATTTTGCCTCATGGTGGTCCACCCTCCTCTACATTTTTAAAACTAAATTCACAAAAAGTACATATAATATATACAAAATGGCATAGCAACTCAAATACCAGAATCTAAACAAGCGCAAATATCGATGGCATAGCGCACAATTGTGGTAAGTGCAAAAACTAACATTTTACAGTACAGCCATTTGAAAGTTCTGTTGGATGGTGTGTGTAGGTTTTTGTTTCTATAAATTTAGTTTTGTGTAAGCTTGAGTACAGAACCGTTATCTGTCACATAGTTATTAGTTTAAAAAAGTTTACTTAATTTTAAATACTTAAATATAGATTTTTGTACTTATAGGTATGTACTTACCACATGTGGAGTTTCTTATATTGTACATACCCCATTTGACAGTTATATACTATAAGTTTCTAAATGAAATTAAATAAAAAATATCAAGGAAAAATTGTTTAATTCGCAAAAAGAATGAATACAAATATTTATTCATCATCAGAATTATCATATCTTATTCTATTACTTGTTGGTAAAGTGTTATAAAATGCTTCATACTCTCTTGGTATGACGTGAGTTTCCAATAAACTGAGCAAATCCTTCTTTTTTTGTTCACTGATTGGAAGCAGATTGGGATAAGCCTTCTTTAAATTTATTTGCTGCAAATCTGTTACCTGCAAGATAACAAACTTATCAGTGTAATCCATTCTCACAGCTTTACAAAGGGCAGTAAAAAGAAGAAAGAAGGCTACTCTAGTCAAAATTAAAGTTGAAAAGTGTGTTCACCACTATCTTAGTTGCCTCCTGATGATGCTAATTTAATTCAAGTGTTAAGTTTAGTGTTTAGTAGTTTTGGTGATAGTGGTGAACACATTTTTAACTTTGATGAAAAGCTAAAGGTTTCAATTTTCCAACTTAGTCAAAATAAAATGTTAAATAATACAATAACTTTACCTTGGCATTCCTCTTCTGATTAATATTAATGTTCATAAACTCTTCAGCATTTAAATTGTACTTATAAAGAATAAGGTTAGGTTTCCCTTTAGAAAATCGTAGCCACTTAATTTTTAACCAATTTACCGTTTCCCCGTTGGTGTTTTTTGTTGTGTTGTGTAATACTTCTGTTGTCAGCGCTTTAAAATCGTGAAAATCTTGGTTATTTAATACATTGACTTCATAATTTCTTGGATTAATTCTGGCAGTCGAGATTAGCAGTGCCCATTCCCTGGTAGTGTAAATTTTCTTATGCTTCCTTGCTCTTTCTATAGTGGCATGCATTGCATCTACTTCTAAGTAGGAATGTCCACTCTCCATGTACTTTAAATCTATTATTTTTAAATGGCTAGATACATTTACAGCATATAACATTGCAGCAGAGATGTGTTTATTTCGATTCTGACCTCCACATGTGTCAGAGAAACTAGATACATACTTGACAGTATCAGGTAAGGAACCTAAATATTTTAAAATGCATGTAGCTACTTCAGTACTTCCCTTCTGACCATTGCACTCATCCCACACATAACAAAAACCATTTTTTGAATGGGGTTCAAAAATCGTAAAATTGTATGCATTTAACTTTCTTTTATAAAATATTGCAGAGTCACCTGCAAATGGAAGTGTTAAAATGCTTTGTAGATCAAACGAAATAGATCTAAATGTTTTTCCATGATCCTCTTCTGCTCTTATTTTGTCAGAATGTTTCATCTGCATTGCTTCCTTTTCTCTATTCTTGTGTGCTTGCCACTCATTTTCCAAGTCACTTTTGTCTAAAGATGCATTGTATGTATTACATTTGGTACATTGATCCTTTTTTGGTTGATAAAAGCTTAATACTGGATCATATGAATGAAAAATGTTTTTATATACGTAATATGACACAGGTTCATCTGTACACTCTTTGTATAAACGGTACATTATACTTATATTTAAATCAGATGCCAAATATAGTTTTGTACTATCACGCCTGCAGTAATGAGACTCCATCCTAGGAAAAGAGTCTATGTGAGATTTTACAAGTGCATTATTGTTCTCTGATGTAGCATTCACTGGTCTTTTACCAATTTTTTTATCAGTGCCAGAATAATTGCCCATATTTGACAAAGTCAGAGTATCTAACATGCGGTGACTTATTGATAATGTGTTACAAAGAAACTTCATGCACACTCTAATTAATTTTCCTCCACGTGACCTTAAATGATATTGTTTGGACATATTTTTTGGGTTTTTAACATTTAATCTACGGCGAACAACGTCACTAAATGTTAATAAAGATGCTAGATACTGTTTTTGCTTACAACTGTCACTCAAACCCCAATATTCTTGACATAACACTTTTCTCTGATCTTCATTAAAATTAGCGTTGCATTTATATCTAAAATAATAATAACAATTATGTAATGATTGGGCACTACTTAATGTTTTTCTGGTTCATTCAGCTATTTTTCTTGGCTGGGTACTAAATCCACAATCAGTACCCAAAAGAAATAAATAGAAAGTCAAAACTTACCGGCATTTACTACAATTGATGTTCTTAACAGCTTTCATAGGAACAATTTTTCCTGACCTATTTACATATTCCTGACCACTTATACGATTCTGTTTGGCTTTGTTACGTTTCCAGTTTTCTGGCTGAGCTTTTCTTTGCCTTTTCATTCTAGGTACTGAAGGTGCATCATTGTTCTCATTATTTTCATTATTATCTAATTAAAATAAATAAATAAATTGTAAAATTAAAATATGGGCAGAAATAAAGTAAACAGTGAACAGTAAAGTAAAATAAACAATAGAATAATTTCATATTTTACCAAAAATATTTTGAAGCCCTTCTTCATGATCAGACTCCTCGGAGTCCTCTTCACTAGTTTCAGGATGATAACTTAAGGAACTATCATCTGAAATGTCCAATTGATTATTCGTTGCAATTACTTCACTACCACTAGGTATCTGTATCTCCATATGACTAGATGGTTCAGTAGTTGGCTTCAAATCTAATAATTCTGCTAGAAACAAAAAAAAAACACAATACAACCTGTTTTGCAATGTTTAGATAAATAAAAATGTTAGTATTTACAAATATATTTTTAATTCTAAAATAATATAATTTCCAATTTAGAGGTTATGAAGATCCATGTCTTAGTTTTTATGTTTCACTTACCTGTTTTTTGTTGTTCACACGCAAGTTGTACTAGACGATGTGCTCTACTATTCATATTACACTTATTTTAGACTTCAAATAATATTAAACTTTATTAAAATGGAACGGAGCAAATACGTTGTTACTTACACCAAAGATTCTTTGCTTACACTAGTGGCAAGTTCACTCTGACAGTAAGGCTGCGTTGCCAATTTGTGTGTCAAAATGTGGTATGTGCGTACTTACCACATTGGTGCATTCATGTTAGAACAGTGAAGAGAAACCATTTGTGGTAAGGGCACATACAACATTTGGCTCATTTAATTTTTCTTATATTTAGCAGTTAACACATTATGTCAACTTGTATTTCTTACACGGTTCATTATTTACTTACCACATTTGTGCACAATAAACTTTGGTTCAAAATAATGTACTATGTGTACTTAACTAATTTTCTTAAAAATTTGTACTTACCACATTTGTGCACTATACCATCGATATACTAACTGTTCTCAATATTTTGGTACGAACGATAAAACTTACATTAAAAGAGATTATAATAGTGAAATAGCAAATATTTAATATTGACAGAAAAAAAAAAATGGAAAATTAATACATATTACTTATTTGTACGATATGCTTCACTAAGGGACATCGTTAAGAGCGTATGGTTCACTAAGAGACATCTTTAAGAGCAACATGCCGATAGCTATGAAACGGAAGACATTTGGTCAATGCGTTCTTCCTATTATGACATACGGAGCAGAAACTCTCACGCTCACAAAAACAACAGCACTAAACATGCGAGTGGTAGAAAGGCGCATGGAAAGATCAATTCTCGGCGTGACAAAAAAAGACAAAATAATGAATCAAGAATTAAGGAAAAGAACAGGTATCAGTGATGTCGTCGAACGTATAGCCAAGCTGAAATGGAATTGGCCAGGTCACATAGCGAGACTGAAAGAGACAAGATGAACCAAAAAACTAATTGACGCGCCCACGAGAAGACAAACGCAACAGAGGACGACCACCAACACTCTGGGTGGTCGACATTAGACGAATATCCAAGAAATGGCAACAAGAAGCACAGAACCGTGAAGAGTGGCGAAAAATGGGAGAGACCTATGTCCAGAAGTGAACTGAAGAGGTTGCATGATGACTTATTTGTACTGATTTTGAAACTACTGGAACTATTTTCTTGTGACATTTAGATATTATTTAATCATTATATATATATATATATATATATATATATATATATATATATATATATATATATTATATATATATATATATATACATCCATTTCTTTATGAAGAAACATCTTTATGCAAGACGCTGTTAGGAATACCTTTATTCCGACAGTACATCAGGAGTTCCCCATGCAAATTTCAATTATTTACACTCATTAAGTACAGTAAAAACGTTAAAATAAATTTATATTTTTATTGATGCACAGTTGGAATAAAGGTTAGTCAGTTCACTCAGCTTGAAAATATTTTGACAGAATCATTACCAGAAACATACAAGAAAAAAATGGTGCCAACCTTATTAATAGACGAATTAAACTTAGAAGACTTGTTTGAATGAAAAAAAGAAGAAAAAAAACACTTAAACTTGGTGCTTGGTTGGATAGCAACTTAAAATTTGTCCGACGTATCAAATTTACACAATCCATTTTTTCAAAATATTAACACAAACAAATAAAACAAACACAAAGCTAAAAGTTAGGTTAATTTGGATTAACTGATAGATCTTCACGGTATGACAGAACGGTAATTAACATTTTTGTAATTTTCTGCTGTGGCTTGAGTCATTTTCATTACACCATTTTTACACATTATGTTTTGAGAACTGTAATCTGATGTACGTTTTGAGAAATTTTATACTTGTATTTAATTATTTAGATAAACGATACATCATAGCCCCATTTTTAACAAAAAACAAACTTTACTATCTAACACAATGTAAACTGCAGCAGACGACAGACATACACCTTGGAAAAATATTTAAACGACTCCATATTTTAAAATAATCTTTTTTTGAAAACAATTCCCTAAGTGAACACTATTAAATCTTTCTAGTTTTACTACAAGGAGTAGAGGCATGGACGTAAGTGGGACTATGCTTAAACTTTTAGAAGCCTTGTGATTGAAATGTGACACTAGTCAAGATAAACTAGACAAGGTCCAAGGAGAAGAAATGAGGAGGTCCTTAGATGGATGAAGCAAAGAATACAACTAACTGGTGAATGTAATAAAACATATTTCAATTGAAATACTTCTGTCACATTATGAGGCACTCTGAAAATAAACCTTTGCATCTAATCATGTAGAGAAAGAACCAGGGTAAACATGGTTGTGATAAACGAAGACATTATTTCGTCAATATCTAAGAAAATTATAAAATCGACCAGATCATTATTTATAGCTGCTTTTAAGCCATGATAGTATCCAACGATACTATCATCATCGATAACGGATATCGAACTACAAAAAGTTATTTTTGGAAAAAACAAACTAATTAGTACCAAATATACGGAATAACATTTTTATAATCCTTTATAGGAATAATAAAATCTAGTTAGCAAAAACATTTTTCAAAATTTTGACACAAAGATCTAAAAATTTAATTCTCTAAAATAGTAAAGAATATCAGGGAGTGGACAGGAATAAAGAAAGCTGAGCAACTATTTAGAATAGCTCGAGACAGAGACAGTTTCGCCATGTTAATCGCCAACGTCAAGGGGACTTGATAGGGCACGTTAAGAAGAGAAGAAGAAAATAGTAAAATTGAGAAAGGCGTAGCTTACACATGATCCCAGGAAAGTGAGTAAAGAGGACAAAATATATTAAAAGTACATACATTATGTACGTAATATATGTAACGAATGTGTCACTTAAATAAATATTAAACTTCTAATCGAAGACCAGGTTTTGTTTTGTGACAGCTGAATTGTATGTCCAGATTTGGTGTAAAAAGTAAAGTTCGTGTAACCTTCTGGCTAAGGTCTAGTGTTAGGGTTTTCAGGTCACGCAAGCGCCTGAACATGACTTAACGACTACTTTCGTAGCCGGTACCGACGGCTTTACGTGACCTCCGAACACGGTGGCAGCTCAGCTAAATTAGAAATTGAAAATGTTGTCGGTGCCGGGATTCGAACCCGGGCCCTCCAGCTTGTTAAGCCAGTAACATAGCCACTGAGCTACGGCTACCACAGATTTGGGGTGTGATACATTGAATTAAAAACATTTCTTAACCTAAACTTACCGCAGGAGCAGCATTTTCCCCTTCTTCTTTTGACGTTTCGCTCGGAGCTACAGGAGGTACCTGAAATACATCAAATAGTTTATCAATATTAATGATATTAAAAACGACGAATTTCTAAAAGAAAGTATTTTATGAACATTTTAACGTTTTAACAATTTTTGTTATTTACTCAAAAAAAACCTATTTGTTTTTCTAAACTATAAGGAGTAGACCATGCGAAACGTAACTTTAGAAAAAAATTAGATACGTCGTGGTATAGTAAACTAAAATCGAAGTTGTGTCCAAGTATATTATTTTTTCTATATATTTATGCCACTTGTAATCACAATAAAGTGTTATTGATTACATTGAGCTTCTGGCTGAGCATACTGCTGTTTAACAAGCTGAATTTTAAACTTTTAAGATATTCGTAGGCAATCCTTCAGACATATAGTAAGATATTCGTAGACAGTAGCCCTTACCAAAAAATCTGTTAAAAAATTGAAAACACTGAGACAAGATTAGAAACACCGAGATAAAACGAAGAACGAAAATTAGGGATATTGTGGAAGAAATTACAAAAATTAAATGGCCGTGGGCCGGTCACGTAGCTGATGTAATGACAACAGGTGGACACGGATAATTCTAGAATGGAGACCAAGGACGACAACAAAAAGCACGGAGAGACCTCAAAAAAGATGGGTAGATGATATAAAAGCAGTGGCAGGCAAACAGTGGATTAGATTGTCGCAAGATAGAGAAAGATGGAAGCAATTGGGAGATACCTACATTCAGGAGTGGATGGAAAATGGTTGACAAAGAGGCAATCCTTCTACCTTGTTTGGGCTTACTTTTTTTCAGCTTGTTCTCTTCCCTCTCTGGTGATATACAGTGAAGCATGAAAAATAGAGGTTCGTTGAATTTAGTTTTAAAGCCAGAACCGCTCACTAGTAAAATTGTAAAATATTTAGAAAATTTACCCACTAATTATTAAGGACTTTCATTTGACACATACATTGACCTTAAGTGAATGATTTTACTACATAAATATAATAATTTGCAAGAAATACAGTTGGACATAACTTCAGTGTTTATAAATTGGGTTTTTACTAATAAATATATGGTCCAGACATTAAAAAGATGGTTCATTCATAATCTTACAAAGTAAATATATTTATTTTGGTGAATAGAAATATTTAAGAATAAAAACCCAACTTGAATGTGAGAGAGGTCTTTAGTTTTGCATATAGTCCCTAGACTAATATCCTCTCTACATAGGAAATCATTAGATTATTGAGAGAATTCAAAACATTTGTAGCCATTGAAATAAGAAATATCAGATCTTTTACATTATTGAGTTTGCTCAACATGGATCTTTAGCTTACTTCTGCTATCATCAACTAGAGGCTTCTGAATGTATGATGCTATTCTGTAACTGCAGAGACTCGTTAAGTAGTATTGTACATTTTCTGTATTATTATGTACATATCACCATGTCTGACAATTTGTCAGTTTAACATCTGTCTAATTCTTCAAAGTTTTCTTGAAAACATATTTGTGAATGCAGATTAACAATAATATAGACCACATTATTTTTATTTTTTAACTAGTTTCCGCGTTTAAGCCTTCCAATACTTTCCTTTCTTGCACCAATCTCTTTTGATTATCGTTATCGTTTTATATTATTATCCATATGGTACAAAGTTCTTATGACTAAGTGCTAGAGATTAACGTGTCTCGCCGGAACTAAGAAGAGGTTATACTGCATGCACTTGTTTTCGAGCACCTGAATTATTTTGTTGACCATGTCAACTTTGAATATTAATTTTTTTCTAGTTTATAAAACAAGGCATAAATATGTTCTGTTAAATATATTTGACTAAAACATATTTACTACAATGCCAGTCCATTAGCCCTCAATATACAACTATATTGCAAAACATTCAAAGACTACCCATTGAACACTACTGCACAACTTTGGTATTTACTGGATAACTTACTTGGATACAATAGATGAAAACTCAGATCATCTACAGATCAGATCAGATCAGACTACAAATCTTAAAGATTAAATTATTTTTAGATTTTTGTTTCATCCAGTTAACACTAATTTGCAGTTGGTACAACAACTACATACTAAGAATAAGGCAATCACATAAAAATTAAAAAAGTTTAGGAAGACATTTTAGGGTAAAGAGGTTAGAATCATACGGGTTAATTTAGGTTAGGTTAGCACAACTCAAACCGGTTATATACTTTGTGTTTGGACTTGCATTCTGAATATGAGACAATAACTGGGTAGCAACTAGGTACTATGTTAATCTTTGGCGATCAAACAACAGACTAATTCTTGTTGGAACACTAAGGCAGACATGAACAATAACAGTGTTCTTTCGTGACTTCCGAGTTATATAAGATAGGGCGATATACATTTAACCCATTCGTTGTAGATCTGACCAAGAAAAACAGGTTTTTTTCAGATCGTATAAAGTACTCTTCTTATATTTGTATTGTAGCTTCTTGTATTTGTATTATATGAAATACATTAAACCTTTAGAATTACTACTGAAGAAAACAATAACCAAAAACAGAGTATGAAATCAGTATGCTCTGCTTAGTTATGAATCCATGAGCGCAGTCTACAGAATAAAAAACATAAAACAGATACAATCTAATAACCAATTCAATAAGATGTGTGTGACACAGAAAAAGTGTGGCAATGTATATTTTTTTCTTTTGTTTAGCCTTTCTATATATTTAAAAATAGTGAGTTTTGTAACATTTGGTCTGAAAGATTATAAAAATATTACTCAGACAAGCAATACACTTAGATACCTCTTAACGTACATAGGAGTCGGGCATTCCCAAGCTCAAATAAACACACGCACACATACCCACACATTATATATATATATATATATATATATATATATATATAATATATATATATATATATATATATATATATATATATATATATGTATGTATGTCTTTCCCTACGTATGTTTCTCATTGACACTGCCTGAGATTTAAGGGGAATTAATATAAAAATGAGCATTAGGATGTGAGTAAATTACGGTTTTGAAGTTTGAAACCCGCTCTAAATGGAAATCAATTAATAATAGTAAGGCATTACCGATGATGTAAAATAATAAAAAACTAAATCCAATCTTCCTGATTTCCAAGGGAATAAAATTAGATAAACATTACAACGTACAAAACGTACAAAAGTAAGACAAACAAACTGCAATGATTTTCAATTTTTTAAAATATTCATGGAAAATTGATATTTTGTAACCAATTTATTTTCAATTGCTACGTTACGGAATAGGTAGGTAAATTTCAAACTCAGTCATTGGTTAATCAGGGAAGTCACGAAAAAATGCTTTGTTTTTTTCTAGGTAAAATCACCTGTTTTAGTGGTCCTTCTTTCAATGTCAGCGCGTCTTCCTCGCTCGGAGAATGCAATCCATTGGTGTTCCCGTTAGTGAGGACGGGAGGCGGGAGAGGAACAGAGTCGCCAGAGGAGACACAATCAGTTGCTATTGGCTCGGGTACTGACTCTACTGGAGGTAAAGACATAGGTTCGGCGAGATTTTCAGAAACTGGCTCTGGAAGAGAAGGTAGCGATTCTGTTGAGATGTCTGGTAACGAATCTGCAGGATCGACCACACGGTCTAGACTGCCTGATGTTGGTGGAGGTAAATCATTGGGTGATGGCAAATCTACTGGAAAATCGTCTGATGCAGATTTTTGCTCAATATCATCTACTTTAGATTCTTCTACGCTTTCGACAGAAGATACCGGTATTTCAGGTAATGACTCTGGGGCAACAACAGTATTAGCAGATCCTTCAGAATTAACTAAAGATAGTTCTGATGGGGGAATGATCTCGCTAGGAACATCTAGTAAATCTGCAGGAGGAATTACAGTTTGTTCCTCGTTTTCTGTAGGTAAAGCAGGTAAAACTAAATCATCTTTATTTTCCGACAATATTTTGTCTTTTACGTCTGAAACATTATTACTTGTATCTAATTCAACTGTCTTTGGCACAATAGAAATAACCGGTTCTTGCGAAGGAAGACTACTGATACTTTCAATGGGTTCAGTCTTATTTGATGCATCAAGCGAACTTTCTGAGATCTCAGAAGCAATGTTAGTGGGTTCAGACTTTAATTCAGGTTCAGACTTTTCGTTCTGTACCTCTGAAGCAATAGGGTTAGGAATTATGTCTAATTCTACGAGGGGTTCAGATTTTGGTTCTGCAGCTTCCACAGCTATTTTTTCTGCAACAACAGATTCAGGTTTTTCTGAAGTGGACGGTTCAATAATTGACTGTTCTGGCAATACATTTTCTACTGAAGGTTCGGGTGGTGCAATTTCGGTATTTTGTACCTCTGTAATAGATTTCTCAGGAACTATATCTTTAAGCAGATTAGTTTCAGCGGATTGGGGTTCTAAGGATATTTCAGATTCTACACTAGTTACTTTAGATTCAGAACTTGAAGATTCAGCTACCGATATTTCTTCAAGAATATTTTTTGGTTCGGGTTCAGAAAGTTGGGGATCTGGGACTGATGTTAACGATTCACTAGCTGCTTTAATTTCAGAAAAAGAAGTTTCTGATATTGTTGGCTGAGATTCGGATACTTCTGTAATTGACCTTACACTTTCGGATTCAACAGCTGCCTTAATTGGGGATTCTGTCGGTATTTCCGTAGAAATAACTGGTTCAATTTCAGGCTGTGTAGCTACCTTAGTTTCGGAAGACTTTTCTGATAAAATATCGGATTTTTGAGAAATTTCAGCGGGGAGTTTAGGATCACTATATGTAGGAGTTTCAGACTTTATAACCTCTTTGGGGGTCTCTACAGGGGCGGCCTGTAGTAAATCGATTTGAGTAGTTAAAATGTCAGCTTTAGTGGATTCGGCAAAAACGGTTACCGAGGATGGAGGGTTAGAGGATGGCAAGGGTGGTGGGAGCTCCTCATTACGCACCTCTTTGGTTTCCTCAGTTGGTGGATTTATGGTAGCGGGTTCCTCTTGTTCCTGGGGAGAGGGAGCGGATTCAGTAACGGGTTCGGGAACTTTGGGTGATTCTGCTTCTTCAACAGGTTTAGGTTCCTCGACCTTGGGTTCCTCTATTTTCGGCTCCTCTTTTGCTTCCTCTTTAGCAGGTTCATCTGCCACAGGTTCCTCTTTTTTGACTTCTTCCTCTACGGGTGTAGCGGCTTCTGTTTTGGGTGCTTCGCTAGCGATTTCATCTTTTGATGCCTCTCCGTTGAGAACTGGAGCGGCTTCTGTGGATTCTGGTTTCTCAGTTTTTGGAGATTCAGCTGTGGGAGATGTGGCTAACTCATCAACGTTCTGTAACAATAACGTAAATGTTAAATATATGTAGTAGTTAAAAATAAGATAAACTAATGCTGATGTAACTAAGAAATCGATAAGAATTTTTTTACAGTCATAATATACAGTCAGAAAATAAACGTAATTTGAGGAGGCTCTGAATTTCACATTTAAATAAAGTAATACGTGGCAGTTATAGTTTGACATTTGCAAAATAAAGAAATAAATATTGATTGTATATGTGCACTTTGCAAACATTAAGAAAAATAAATTTAAAATGGTATCCAACACAGCTAAACCCAGTAATTATCGAATATTAATTCTGTAATGGCAAATGTCAGTATTTATTTCGTAAAGTTAGCTGATTTTAATCGATGTGAATTAGTGTTTAACTAAATAGTTGCAAATTCTCTGCATTTTTCGCAAACCTACAGCTGAAAATATTGAAGTTATTCAACAACAAAATCTTAAAACATCGATTCACTAGTAGTCCAACAAACAAATTATCTTATGAGGCACATGCAAACTTACTTTTTAAACTATCATGTTATCAAGTTACGAGGTTTTTAAGAACTAGATCTAATGAAATACTAAAAACAAACTTTAATAAATTATCAAAAATCAAAATTAATCAAAAAAATTAAATAATAAAAATATCCTGAAACAGTGATATATAGAATAGAACAGAATATTCTTTATTAATCCCATCAGATCACATTGTGATATAGGACAAGTCGTCCTATTCACGTCCTATAGACGTGAATAATACACTTATAAATGTATAAAGCATGAAAAGTCAACAGCCTGTGTCCAATAAAATATTTACGACATGGTTGTCAATTATCAATATTGAATATATAGAAGAGTTCTTAGAGTTTCCCCAGAAGACAACATTATAGACAATATATGAATAAACCAATGCATAATACACACTTATCAATTGATTGGTGTTAAATAGAGTTTTCAACTGAAGGATCGCATAGTAACCCTTATTCATTGTTTTGCAGACTTTAGTGACATTTTCATCCCATGTCATATTACTTTCTAGAATGCTACCAAGAAATAATGTTGTATCACTAAAAGGTATTTTCTCAGAACTAACTGTGATTTTATAACCATGGGATGGCTTACAGCGCGAGTAGAACTGCATACAAATAGTTTTCTTTGCATTTACCATTAAAGAGTTCCTTTTATACCAGGTTGTAAATTCCTGTGCTACTAAGTTCATTTTTGATATGAGTTCAACTTCAGTTGACTCGTTAACTACAATTGTTGAATCATCTGCATAAAGAACTGTATGGATACAACTTCACGTTGTAACTCGGACTTTTTACACTTATTACACACTTTTTCACTTAAAAAACTTTTGACTATCACATTATTAATGGTATTAGGTAGACAATTGCTAACAATTATTTCAATTAATTGCTCTTTTTTAAGTTTTGCGAACTCAACAGAAATCACACACACTTCAGTCGGCGCCATCTTTACAACGCTATACATTTAAATTTATAAATAACGAGTATTTGATTTAGCTTAAAAAAAGTAGTGTTTTTGTAACTCCTTTTTAACCACATTAATCCGATCTAGAAAGACATAACCAACAACCATTAATTCTCGTAAACAGATTAAACCGTTTCCTTTCTTTCTTTTAAAGTGATAAATTGATTCCTTTGTCAATCCGTACAGGCGATATTTGCATTTAACGCTGTCTGCAACTTCAAATTAAACTTTATTAGTACATTTGGGAAGGTTAAGAGCCTTAATGAGAATGGTTAGGTGAAATAAACAGTCAATTGGTTTAAAAGACAGTTAGTCGGTTTGTACGGGTCATGATACTTTTGACTTACAATTCACACCGGATGTGAAAAAAATTCAATCTTGTTTTGTTGTTTTATTTAGTAGTTGTACATAATTTTATTTATGGCACTCCGAGACGGATAAAAACGTAAATGGTAAAAGTTTTATGCAGATAGGGATAGAAAGGGAGAGTTACACAAGGAAATTAATAAGTTTTGTAGAACAAAATAACTGAAAATCACCAATTCCAAAAATCACCAAAAAAAGCTTTTTTTTATTATTACAGGATCCAACTTGTAAATACAATACATTTTGGAGACAGCTATCGCCGTATTCCCGTTTTCCTCCGCCAATCCTCCCAGTCCAAGGCATGCTCCTCCTCTAAACTTCTCGATTCCATCGCTCTTCTAATTCCTTCATTCCATGAGCGCCGAGGTCGAAGTGGAGGTTAAAGGCTGGTTATGGACCTCGGGGGTAATATGAGATGTCGACTCTTATATTGCAATACAACTCTGAGAAATGTCCACCAATTTCCCAACGAAAGGGTTGGAGGTTCTGGAAACAGAACTCGGCTCTGCCAGTAAATCCTACTCTCACATCCTCGAAGACATATATGTCGCGTAACCACCGGGTATATGGCATACAATGGATGTGCGTTACATAGCAGCCGAGAGAGGATGAAAGGCAAGTTACTGACGCCTTAAAACTGGAACATGTCGACTAAGGGAAGAAACCCCAATAGAAAATCCTGGTCATCCAAGCTTGGAGATTGGAGCGATGGGCAAGTCTCTCATCATCTGGAAAAAACTCTTTTGACTAAAAATTCTAACGCCGAGCCTCGAACAAAAGCTATTTCTATTTTCTTATTAGGTAATTATGCCTGTTTCTGTTTTCTTGGATTGTGCTTTCTTGCTATATTGTCTCTCCATCTTTTGCGTGATCAGCCGAGACTTGTTCTACCCAACGGAGATTTGTCTCTGGTTATCTTGACTTCCCTATTGTCTGTCATTCTGCTTATATGATTATTCGATTCTCTCTTTCTATTCAGTATCCTCTCGCCAATATTTTGCACCTAGCATGCTGTTCATGTGTGATTTCGTCACTTCTTTTTTGATCCCTCAATATGTTTCCTGCGAGTCTCTTAATATTCGAATTTCTATTATCTCTAGCATCCTTTGTCTTGAAAAAACTATCAATACAAATATGTAACTAATACAGGTAAATAAATTAAAATTACAAAATTTTGCAAGAGGAAGAGAATATTTGACAAACGATTAATTAATCAGATACAATGTAGAAAAACTACTAAACGACGTAGAAGACAGAAGGAAATCTAAAAAAATGAATAAAATTATATATAGTCTATAAGCTTTGTAAAAAAAGCAATTCTTTTGGAATCTCTAGATCAGTTAAAATTAGTTAAAAAGGGCCAAACGCTTTTAAACCTTTCATGGACAACGCGGTCATGGTCGTCGAATGTTTTTCATTCATGTGTTCTTCAATGTAGAAGAACTGATTTTTAAAATTTTGAAATATCCTTTTAACAGTCGTTCTGTAAACACGAGCAACATGAAGCTGATCAGTTTGATGAAGACTAGAACGTTTGTTCCAAGTTTTGTTTTGGCCTGGTTAAATCTACTGTTACTCCACATGCATGTGGTATGTAAAGTGAAAACGTAAAGTACTATAAGACATCCCTTTTATCCTTTTTTGACATTTGTTTTACATCAACTATTGTAAGTATTCCTACAATTATATAAGTTTGAGTTTTTCTCGGGTTTCATTCTATTATTTCTCATTTATGTTTTTGATGCACACATATATCGTTTGGAATTGGTTGGACTGTCATATTACATATTGCATATATCAATTTCTTCATAAATCTGATAAACAACAGCCAAATTTATTATAGAGAAACATATTAATCTAGTGTAAATAATTGCAATCATCGGCCACGACTCTCTTGACTCATAACTGTGCAGGTTTTGACAGTTCGGTTTCACAATGACAAAAACTCTGCTATAACGTGTCCGTGAAAGGGCAAGTTAAATATATTATGAGGAAAATTAGAGGAAAATATTGATTATTTATCTATCGCGTATCGTATGTGTCGACAGCTTTCAAATTTAAAATGATATTTAGTTTAAATTATGTCCAAATTGAGAAATCGTCTTTATAAACTTCTGCAAATTAATTACTTTTAAACTGGGAATAAGCCACAATTAAAGATAAAAATACGTTTATTGACTCTCTTATACGATTCTCTTCGGAGAACGATTTCCGAAGTGGAAATTGAAACGTCAATAAACGTATTTTTATCTTTAATTGTGGCTTATTCCCAGTTTAAAAGTAATTAATTTACAATGCCACAAGAAAATAGCTTCAGAACAATATTCTGCAAATTAATTGTACTAATTAGTTTCGACTTAATTATCAATACAATATAGACAGTAATAAACAATATATACAACAATAGAGATAACCTCATGTTACAATGCATTTCACATGTCAAACTAAGTATTCACAACATAAATTATTCAATTTGTGTCCTGTGCAGATATCCATCAAAACTACAGTAATGAGGTTGAATGTCAACAATTTTTCTCGATCAGTGATTAAATCGTCTCAAAGTCTTAAAGGTTAAAGTTTATATAAAGATCAATAAAAAAGTCTGAATATAGAACTAATAAAATGTTGTTAAAACGAATAAATATGAACTAAAATATATAATATATTATGGTACCAAGCAAAATAATAGAGTAGCCGAAAAACCATACCATGAAATTAAAACAAATATATACAGAATATAATAAAGGGAAATATATATTTAATGTCAACATTTTAATAGATTAACTCTTTCAGTACTTTTTTCCGGTCTATGTAACCAATGCATCATTTCCCTTTTTTAGATGCGATACAAATTATTATGTTTTTACCTTTCTAGAAGTATCTTAAAAAACATATTTAGAAAAGTCCTGGATGAATCAGAAGATGGTATTACAATAAATGGCCAAGGTCAACTTATAAACAATATTAGATACGCAGACGACACCGTGCGTAGGGACTCCAAAAATGATGGATAATGTAGAAACATGTTACAAATACGGCCTAAAACTAAAATATAAGAAGACAAAAATAATGATCATTAGTAAAAACACCAACATACATTCCCAAATTACAATAAACGATACACCGTTGGAAAGAGAGAAGAAAATATGCTACATGGCCTGCAATATTAAGGATATCTGGGATCACAGCTGGGAGCTCAGAAGCTCTTTTAACCGTCTTAGGAAGAGTCTCTATAACCTATCTATAAGTATCATTATAAGCATACGGATTGTTAGATGTTACGTCTTTAGTATCCTTCTTACGTGTCCTAGACAATATGATAAAGATTGTAGTCAAAATATTACGATAATTTAAAATATCCATAGCTCTTCCCTCTTCTTCTTCTTCTTCTTCTTCAGCCTGTGTTCGTCCACTGCTGGACATAGGCCTCTTCCATTTGCTTCCATCGATTTCTACTTTTGGCAATTCTCATCCACTGCTTGCCCGCGACTTGTTTGATATCGTCTGTCCACCTCTTCTGCGGTCTGCCTACTCCTCGCCTGTTCTCTCTTGGTCTCCAGTTTGTTAATCTTTGTGTCCATTTTTCGGGATTATCTAGGGCAACGTGTCCGACCCATTGCCACTTGAGCCTTGCAATACGTTCTGAGACATCAGTAATTTTTGTTCTTTCACGAATGACGTTATTTCGAATCCTGTCTCTCAAACTAATCCCTAGCATGGCCCTCTCCATTGCTCTTTGGGTTGTACTGAGCTGCTCTAAGGTTTTCTTTGTGAAGACCATGGTCTCCAGTCCATATGTAGTTACAGGCAAGATACATTTGTCATAAACTCTACGTTTTAGACACATTGGTATATCTTTATTCTTCAAAATAAAGCTTAATTTGCCGAAAGGGTAGCGGTAGGAACTCTTTAAATTCTTAAAGATAGTCCTATCAGGGAAAATGAATCAATCCCTGCCCTCCGCAGATTCCGGGGGTTTCCTGACCCGGGAAACCAGTACCTGGTTAGGGTCCCTTGTCCAGGGTTACGGATGAAGTCCACAACGGCAGACACGGCGGAGAAGCGGAGCTTCGGTACGGTGTGGATGGCGGAAATGGCAACCCTCGATTTTAGGGTTGATATAGAATCAAAACAGTAGCGTCTGATCCAGAATGGACGGCTGCGAACAGCGTCTGACCCAGAATGGGCGGCTGATATAAAACTCACCAACCCGTCTAGCCAGCGTGGTGTTTCAAGGCTACTCATCCTTCCAGCTCTTTCCTACTCTGTTTAAAATGTACACCCGAATAACTCTAGGGGTTTAGAGAACAGGTGTTCAACAATGGGCATACTACTTGTATATCTTGTTGTTTACAGAAGAATAAACAAAATTATCATAGTTGATATAACGCAGCACCGGAAAGGATATTAATAATTAGATAAATCAAGAACGAATAGCTACCCAAACGTTGAATGAATTTTATATGTGTGGTGACAAAAATAGGGTATCAACAAAAATATTCTAAAATAGAAGTACAGTGGAACCCATCACAAAATATGGTACAGAATATCATGCAGAGTTATCCGATTGGACAAAAGAAATGAAATTAAAAAACGCAAAATTAAAACAGAGCATCAACGAAAGAATATAATTACGATTAATTTGGTATGGGGAAGTAAAATGTATGAACATTGACTTAGAAGATCTTAGATATATTCCATTAAATAGGTGGAAAACACGGAATGAGAGAGGCAAGGCAAGTGAGTCTAAGAAATAGAACATCTCGATATATACATATACACATTTTGAGTAGGTTTCACTGAGGGAAGACAGTCTTTGTCACTATTTTTTGTTTCCTTTTTACAAAAGGTATGTAAGCGTTTTGGCGATAAGTCTCATTCCCCATTGTCGATACGTGTTGAGTTTTGGAATAAAACTTAATTAATTTTTGTCATTGATGGATTCTTTAGATCGTTTCTACATAGTTATGTATCTATTTCTTGGTCAGAGAACGTAACAAAAATTTCGGAAACTGCCTAACAATTTACAGTAGGCACAGCGTTTATACGTAAATAGCTGAATTTAGTGCGGTGGTATTTGGCCTATTCAACTGCGACCTTTTCAGATCTATCATGGTGATCTCATCTTAGATTACATTCTATAGCCTGACCCTTTTTAAAAGGTCTAATGGCTTCGAGACTGAACCTTCTGTGTAGCTAGATTTGCCAGGGTGTTGTCTGGCAATGTACAAATGTGCTCTGCTCTTTCTTCCTACAGGTGGCAGAATCTGCATAGATCGTTCTCTGCCAATCCCATCGGTTTCAACTGCTATTCAGCTTAAGGTGCCTTATTAACTGATCTACTATGGCTTTGACTGTTTTCCTGTCTTTGCTTATTAGATCTGCTGTAAATTTTGACAAATGTTCCATAATGAATTGTTTTGCCTGTCTTTGTCCTGGTGAATTCCTCCACCATTCCATCAACTTTCTTGTAGCTGTTCTTGTTACTGCCATTGCATCGCCGCAGAAGGGTCCTGGTCCATGACCCATCCTGTATAACCCTAGTGTCCTGGTACCCAGGCTACCCTAACATTGCTATGGTCTCGTAGTTTATTTAGTGCACCCAAAAAATCCCATGCTACCTTAGAATTAGCCTCTATAGAATTGAGTGCCTTAAGCCCTACCTGGCTATCTGTGAAGATGGCAATTAAACGATACGTGCTTTTCTGCCTTTCAATTTCTTCCACGCAGTGATGGATGCCGTTATTTCCGCTTGGAAAATTGTGACATTCTTAGATAGCCTCACTGGGAAAGGTATCCATTAGTTTGTCCCTACTATACCCTCAGATGTTTTTGAGCCATCAGTGTACCAGGTAGCTTCTGCTTGTAGGGGTACACTTTCCTTGCAGTCTTCCCTGCCTGGTATATTAATTTTGAATTTATTGTCAAAGTTATATCTCGTAGCTGTTGCATCGATGAGTTGCCCCATTACGATATCTGGCTTATGTGTTGCTGACTATGTATTATTCTCTGCATCACAGATCTGGCTTTGTCCTGTATAAAGATATGAAGTGGTGGAAGATTCAGCAGGACTTTCAACGCCGCTGTGGAAGTTGTTTTTATGGCCCCCATAATACGGCCATGCTAGCCTTTGTGTATTACTTAGCATCCTCATTGTTCCCACTTGCCGCGTCTTTGATCACCAAGTCACATACCCATAGGTTATTATTGGTCTAATAAACCTTGTGTATGACCAAATTGAGCCCCCAACTTTTACCACACATATTTCTACATCTGCCCAAGAACACAGCTTTCTGTGTGGTTTTCAGTATGTGAGTATTCCTATGTCCTATGATTAAAACATACCCCTAGGTACTTTGTTTATTTGGCAAATGGAATCTCTGTTCCTCTTAACACTGGTGGTTTTAGGACTTGTAATGCTGCCTTTTTTGTAAAGTTGACAATTAGTTTTTATTGAGCATTGACTGTCAGTCACTCTTGTTTATATTAGTTATTAACTATATTTAGTGCTACTTGCATTCTCGCAAAATCCCAGATACAATCAGGGCGAACTTATCCCTGACGACGACTGCAATATCGTCAGCGTATCCTGTATACTAGGCAGTAAGTCTTTTGTGGACAGATTTTTGAGAATATCATCTACCAAGGTTGCTCAAAGTAGAGGTGACAGAATTCCTCATTGTGGACAGAATCCACCTGCTCTTGTTTTCATAGTTGCTTTACCCATAGTTGTTTAGTGGATATTACTATCCTTTTCTCCAGGAATGCCCTTATCCATCTGCATATTACCATAGGTGTGCTTCATCTACTCATTGCTTAACTAAAGAGTTGGTGGTAACATTATTAAATGCCCCTTCAATATCTAAAAAAGCGGCCATTGATGCGTCTTTTTCTCCTATTGACTTTGAGATAAGCCTATTTAGATTATCCAACGCTGAGTCCGTAGATTCACGGATTTTGAGCTTTTATACGTAAGCAAAAAGTGCTATATATCAATTTTATGACGGAGGTATAATAAAAATTATTTATTTTAGAATATGACATGTAATCAACTGAAAGGATTTTATTTTTGTTTTTTTTTTTAAATAAGCAACAAAGTGTGAAACGTCAAACGTGTCCAAAATTTGTTGTTAGCAAAAGTGTATTTTAAAATGTAACTAACTAACACCAACTGAATTGACAGTTTTATCTGTTCTATTGATCGAAAACGAATTATTATCCCGCATTAAACCTTTGATTAATGATCTCAATAAAAATGTCAAACCAAAGCGAAAATTTCAATTAATCATTGCTAAACTAATCTAATTGTACTACACCATTAATATGTATAAGTAAATGAAATATGTTTTTGTTTAATTACTAGACCCTGGTTTAATCTAAAGTTTCTACACAGATTCGTAAATAGATATTTTTTGACTATTTGTGAATAAAAATTAGTACTGCAGGTAAATCTTCTAATTTGTCAAAAGCTACGCTCCTCTATATTTAGAAAGTATCCGGAAAAAAGGGAATGATTGAATATTAATACTTTAAAATTAAAACGGATGATTAGTTTTAAATACTACTCTAGACCAGCTGCCATTTAACTCTTAAACTAAACGTGGATTCTAACGAAACTAGGTCATGAGATTTTTAATGTGACTAATATCTGTGAAGCTGCTGGCCAGGAATGGTTGCCAAAAGGCGTTCTTGAATTCAAGAAGTTCGCACCAAGAATAATCTTCTCGGAAACCTTAAAATAAATCTTTTGTTGTCTTTGGAGATGCGTTATTATAGTAAGGATTTTTTTATTTCATTGATATAACAGTCTCACTTTTTCAGTGGAATATCCAATAGGTTTAATAAACAGCTGGACAAAGAAGCATAAAAGTTTAATTCTAATTATTCTATTAAACTAAAACAGCTCAAAAGCACCAATAACACTAAAAGTATTTATGAGCACCAATATATCAAGGTCCCAAACACTGATCAGACCATGCTAATTTTTTTGCAGCAGACACTAAAAAAAAGATGAAGGAGACTTAAAAAAATCATTAAGAAAAAAAAAACAGATTAATTCTACTAACTGGGGAAGAAAAAGTAAAATTACGACATCTAGACTAAGTAAGATATATAATGAAAAAAAAAACTTCATGAAGATTTAAAGAAAAAATGATAACGACAACAAAGTTTTTGACACTTTTAAGAATCTAAACTGTGTGGACGTAGCAGGTGGGAAGACAAGATGAACAGACAGAAATGATCAGGAAAAAATAACCAATAAAACAAATAAATTGAAGATTATAAGATATAAGATTCCAAAGAAATAATTAACCTAATTAAAGAAATTATTAAATTATTATGTTAGTTTATACCAGAAAAGATAAATATCTATAATTATTGATCTATAACTTTTCGAGATAATCGAGACGTATTAAGAGGCAAAAGCAAATGTAAAAGTTGTTAGGAGCTGTTGTTGACAGGAGTGCATTCTGTTTCTATAACTGTTTAATTTTTATTCTAAAAACTTCTTTAAGGAAGCATTAGAAGACCAAGCATGTGTATAGAAGTAAACGGGGAGTTGATCAATAATATCAGGTATGCAGAGGACACTGTAATGTTATGTCATGATTTGCAAGGCCTCAAGCATCTGCTGAATAGTGCTAGTAAAGTAGTAAAGAAATATGGATTAAATATAAATGTGAATAAGACAAAATTTTTGATCTTCAGTCGAAATCCATAAATCCATTTTTTATTAAATATGTCACGGAGATAATTGATGCCGATAAGGAAATCTTATATATAGTTTAGTTAGCTCAATCTCAAGCTACGACATATGATGATAAAATGTAAAATATGATTAACGATATTGTAAGGCATTGAAATCTACTTAGAAAGTAGCTACTATAAATCGGCTAGCGGTCATATAAATATGGATTTTCAGGAGAATGCACGAAAACACTATCAAGCAAAGAAGTTCTACAATAATACAAAAGTCGAAAAATTTCATATCTAGTATCACATTCTTCGAAGAAATATCATATCTTAAAACTAATAATAACGAGCAAGATAGAAGTACCAAGTCTGGGAATTGGTAGAAAATAAGCGTCATGACTGCAGAATCGAAACAAATTTGGTACCAATATTGGTACCTACCAAGAGCAGGAAACATTTTTTTATTTCCGGAAAACTTTTCTCCATTTTCGGAAATTTGACACAGTACTGCATACTTTCTCTTTAAAATGAAATTTTCTAAATTAAAAAATGTTTATAAACAAAATAGTTATTGCAGATTAAACCCGACAGTAAGCATGTTTGTCAATTGTTTACAAACAATAAACAATAAAAACATTTAAAACAGATTTCACAATGTGAGTTTTTATATAGTTATTACATTTGCGAAAGATGGGCGCAATCGGTCAAGTAGTTTTTAAAACAATTTTATTTGGTTATTCTATTTCAGAGAACATCAAATGGCTGTACAGATGCTATATTCACTAGAATGTTTTTATAAGGTCTCAAATTTTCACGGTTTTTAAAAACTATAATAATTTTTAATTGTTTGCTTAAAAATAATTGAAACATAATAAAGTCCCATTACCATTATATTGGCAATATCACTAATTTACGCCTCGCAGTATATGTATTTTGAAAACAATTTATTCATTTGTCCCCGTATTTCTTTACCGACAACATTTACACTTTTTACAATAAATGTAATTAATATTAAACTTGTTTTTATTTGTTATTTCACTGCTACGTCTATACTTATCACCAGATGCCATTTCCGGTACAACAGTTCTGCCACCGTTTAAGATCTTTTTAGTCGGCTATAAATAGAATTCGATAGATTACGGTGCAGTTGAAGCATCAACGGTATCTAAATTGTCTATGTCCGCTTCGATTTAAAATAAATGCATGGCATCATGATTAATGGATGTTTATTAATAGATATAGGAAGGTATGAACGTACATTAAAATTTAAATTAAATAATTATCTTGCACTAAAATACTAAACATCAATCAATTATTCGAATTAAAGTTTTATCGGAATCAATGGACTTCTGATATTTTTTTATCTATTAATAAAAAAATTAAGTTACATGGCAGGTAATTGGGACTATTCTTGGGAAATAGGACCTAAACAAATTGCTACATTTCTGAATCTGAAAATCTACAAACATAATATACTGTCCATTGTTTTCGCCATATCTTAGAGATTTCGTTGGTAAATATAGGTACGGATATACAACATTAACTTCCAGTTCTTCATGGTGTACCATTGTTAAGTCTGCTTCTACAGATCAATCAATTTGAAAAATATTACTAAATATATCTCAAATTCATTAGTTTTAAATTCCAAGTAATTGTACAAATACTATGTTATAAATATTAATTCTACGGCAATTCATTGAATCGTTTTTTATTCATACTTTCTGGACGTTGATGATTGGGCAATGATTTACATTATATTTATATAATACTAGATATGTGCAACATGACATGAATCACAGGTGAATGACCTGATGAGTGGTACGAATCAACTTCTATTCCTATCAATAAGAAAGGATCACTAACCGTATCCAGTAATTAAACAACCATTGCTCTTATTCCTCATGCAAGAAAAATCCTGCTACCTATAATTAATGAACGGCTAAATAACTTTCTACTCCCAGAGATAGCCGAAGAACAACGCAGATTCGTACCAGAGAAAAGAACGCGTAAACAAATACAGAACACCAGACAGATAATAGAAAGAGCGAGAGAACACAATATACCAATGCTGCTCCGTTTCGTGGATTACACAAAAGTTTTCGATTCAGTAAAGTATACAGAAGAGATTCAAATGCGTTCAAAACCAAAAAAGGAACTAGACAGGGTTGCATACTATCACCATTATTACACAACATATTTATATTCTGAACAGAAAAATCAGTAACCTGTGATACAAATGACACATTTATACTAACGGTAAAGTCGAAATGACTACCATCAGTGAACAGCTAAGCAGGATAAGCAAAGAATTCCGAGTTGGGATCAACACCGGAAAAACAAAAATAATGATAGTACACAGGACAAAAATAATTTTCCGCACATAATAAGCCAAGTGGCGAATTTTAACAAAGAAGACTAAGCTCAGATTGGTCAATGCCCTTATTTTCTCATTAAAAATATTTAGTTTGAAGAATTCTATGTATTCTGGACAGAACACAGAACCAACCTGTCAATTTTTGAACACACTATTAAAAAAAGTGAACTAAGAATACTTAAATTTCTTACATTGCCTGGCCACATAACCAGAAGAACCGGGACTATGGAACTATTGGTAGTAGAAGGAAAGGTAGAAGGCCAAAGACCAAGAGAAAGATCTTAGATATTTAACAAGATGGGCAGACTATATAAAGAATCTGGTGAGAAAATCCCTACATGACGGCGTCCATCTGGAGCAGGATCGCAAGGAATAACTAGGAGTAATCGTCTATAATGAAAATTGATCTACCCCGGAGTTTTGCCCTCATTCTATTCGGAACATTTTTATTACATGCTCACTAACATCGCTAACCAAATATAAAATTTTATAATGACACTAGTGGCTTTCACTGACACTATAATCTTTCACTGGTGTGTTTCATGTTTGATAATCCGCTATATATAAAATTTTTTATGCTTTAAGGGGCTTTTTTTAAGCTACAGCTGAATGATTAAGCTATAACATGCATATCGCTTAAATATAATGGGTACGGCTACCTGCTGCTTTTCTTTGTATATAAATTAAGTTTAGTAAGATACAACAATATAACAAATAATCAAAGTAACAACTGTGTATCACTTATAATTAAATTGACTATAAAATAAAAAAATATACTTAATAATAAATAAAATTATTTAATGTTTTTATTAAATTCGATTAAAGTTTGAGTATGTATCTATTTTTGAGTTGTTTTTACATAATTTTATAAATATTTTCTGCGTATTTATTTTTATTTGAATGTAAACACCGATCTGAGCCAATTTCTAATGATAGTCAATCTCATTAAAATTATATCGTGCATCAAATTAAATAATGTAAACATCTAATTATATCAATTCTGAACCGTGAACAGTTTTTTGATATCGATGAAAATGCGTATTTCAAAACATTTCAAGTATATATAAAATGATGTTTAAATGTTTAGGTTGTAACTATCATTTTATAAAAAAAAAAACATTCTATAATAACACATTTCATTTTCTATTGCTCCATAATCTATTGTGGTTTAGATATTTTTATGTCTCTTATATAGTATATAATATTTATATTATCTATCTTTATCTATTTTCTATTCGAATTTTCCTCTAGTGCGCTGATTTTGAAGTACAAAGATGGATGAAGAAGAAATATTGCAGACAAAACTGTTAACGGTGTAAAACCTGAATTGTACAAGACGAAGCCACTGTAATTACATTGCTATTTAACTTAAAAATGAACGAAAGTGCACAAGATATGGCAAAGTGAAGGTTATAGGATGGTTCGTAGAAAAATCAAAATACTGATGAAAATTAAAGAGACTAAAGATGATATTTAAAAACAGGGGCCTTAACACGACAAAAAATGTACAAAATGCATTAAAATTTCAAAATACTTTCTTTAATATTTTAATCGAATTCAAATTATTCAAGTAAAATTTTTCAATTTGAAAATCGTTTTCAAAAAATATTGTAAAATAAGAAATTATGTTTGTAACTTGTAGATGTTTATGCAGAAACTTTCATTTGCAATATGTAAATTTTACAATAGGCAAATGTTTATGACAGGAATAAAACATTTAGGAAAACTGTCCAGTGACAGTGTTCTTTTATTTATCTCAGGTTGGATTTGAGAAACTTAACTACTACAGTAGAACAGTACTGTAGTTCGAAAAATCTGACACGCAGATCACATGGAAGACGTCTTCTTAACTTTATATTTCTTCTTTGACAGATTTTATTTTAAGATCACGAGCAATAACACTGTCAGTTACGTATCATAGAGCGTTTACAATAATCCTAAGTAGGTACTTTAGACAGCATCTTTGTAGGATTTCGATATTTGAGTGGTATGATAATTGAACTCCGTTGTACATCAGCAATTTATTGGTAACTGTTAATTGTGATTTGCGACCTAATATCCAGTACAATTTGCTAAGTTGATTTCTCTTAACAAATATATGTGTCCTCTTAAATTAATCCAAATCCAAATTAATGGTTAGGAATTAATCGAATTGCTTTCAGAATTGGCTCTATTTTCTATACAAGTAATTTTTCTGGTAACTTTGCTATAGCAGGGAGTCTGTAGAATGTTGTTTTGTCAGAAGATTTTCCTGGCTTAGGGATTAGTATAATTTGGGCTACCTTCCAAAAAAATCGAAAGTACCCAGTCCTTAAAACAACATTGTATATTTGTGTCAAATACCTCCGTCCCTTAAAAAAGCTTTCTTTCATAATTTTAGCACTAATTATGTCGTATGCTGAAGATTTTTTTGGATTCAACATAATTATGGATCTTGTGACATGGTTAACGGTAAAATTTTGAATAAGACGTTCAATTTGATATGAGGTTACTTACTACTGGGGTATTTATTTTAGCGGGATATGGTTAGAAGACTTAAGTGCTCGTCAAAAACATTGGCTTTGTTTTCATTACTTTTTGCTCAGTGACCATCTGGAGTACGAATAAGGTTTTTAAATCGAGGTCTTTGTAAATAGCCTTGCATAAATCATAGTCAGTAGCTTCTCAAGCTGTTTATCGAAGGCAGTTCTTGAGGTACGATAGGTGACATTTGGCTTGGGAGTGTTCCATATCGCTTTCCGAAAGCAATATTTTATTTATTATAAAATATTCCACTATAAAATATTCTCTATATCAACATTGGTTTTTAGAGGAATATAGAAATCCAACATGGTATCAAAGTATTTACGAAAATAATTCCAATTATTATATTTGTTGCCTAGGCTTGGAGCTGGTCCTTTTTGTATTATGTCAGTAATGATTGTAATTATAATTAAAGATTGGTCAAAATACAATTCAAGACACGAATTTGCCAACACGTAATTTTTGAAAATTCCCTTGTAAATTTCAAAGAGTCAATACGATCAGGGATTTTAGTTCAGTCGGTTCGCCAATAGGTTGTTTCACCTGTTGATTTGAAATCTAAATTTTTGTTTTCTGTTGCTTTTAATAGTTGTCTATATGTTGGTGTTATTATTCTAAAGCCCCATTGTGTATACTTGGCATTATATTCACCATCTACAATAAATCTGTTGCCAAATATAGTAAACAGCTGCTCGTATTGTTCGCTACTAGTTATTGAGTGCATTGGTGGGCTATATATTGCAGAAAATGTCAGTGAATCTATCTTTATATTGGTTGCTTGTATGTAACCTTTTGAATGTTGGTTTAGTTCGTGATGCTTAATTGTCGATCTAATAATTGCGGTCCCTTCGTGTGCCATGCTATCTGGATGATTTGTGTAGTTCGAATGTTTAAAGTAGCTTTAAAATATAGCTTAATATGATATATTATGGTTTCTAATGAAGGCTTTTAGATCTGTTGCATGTTTTGCTAGTTTGCCGTTTGCATTCCATACAGCTATTTTAAACAACTTAATCATTTTGTTAATTTGGTCACGATAGAGGTAAGAAGGATTTTTTGTATTGTTCCCATCTGTTCCATAAGATTTTTTAATATATTTTTAGGCTCATGTATATCATTCGCATTTTGAATTCTTGGTGTGCTTGCTGCATTATTTAGTATTTATATGAAGTGTATGATAACTTTGTTTTGGTCTAAGAGTTGGACATTGTTTTTACTGCAATTCTTGGCAGACTTAACTAACTTGACCTTAAAAAAGGTTGTCCAGAACATGTCTGCAGCGAATTCTAAAGTTCTTTGGTCACGTGTTTCGCAGAGGTAACGATAATTTATAAAGATAAATTTACTTCTGGAAAGAGGACAGTCGCGAACCATATTCTTCTTCTTAACATGCCATACACCAAAGTGCGTAGGCGACTATCTCATTACTAGAATTCTGTTCTTGGCGGCGTGACACAGCTCACCTGTATTGTGTATTCCTGTCCATTCTTTAATATTCCTTAACCAGAACAATTGTTTGCGGCCGGCTCCTCTCCTACCTTCGATCTTCCCTTGTAGGATTAACTGTGGTATTTCATATTTTGCTCCTCTCAATATGTGCCCAAGGTAACCAATCTTGCGTTTTTTAATTAATTCAAAGAGTTCTCTTTCCACGCCGGCTCTATTAAGGACGCCATCGTTTCGAACTCTATCCACCCAAGGTATGCGCATCATTCTTCTCAATGACCACATTTCAAATGCTTCAAGTTTGTTGATAGATGTTTTTTTCAAAGTCCACGTTTCCATGCCATAAAGCAAGATGGACCATATGTAGCACTTGACCATTCTGTAGCGTATTTCGAAGTTTAGGTGTTGATTACATAGGAGCGGTCTGAATTTCACAAAAGCTTGTCTTGCCATTTGTATTCGGGTTTTTATCTCGTGTTGTGGATCCGATTGGTCATTGATTGTGGTGCCAAGGTATTTAAAAAGTTTTCACGCGATTTATACGATTGTCACCTATGCATAATATCGGGTTTTCTGGAGGGTTTCTGCTAATGACCATATATTTCGTTTTCAAAATGTTGATTTTGAGGCCATATTTTTTACCTATGCTATTTTTTACCTATGCTACCTATGAGGCGCGACCAAATTTAGAATTTAGCTGGCAACGCATTATGTAAAACTCTTAGAGCAACTAAACATAGAGACCAATGGAGAAAATGTGTGAGGATTATTGGAGGAAATCACGATCCGCATTATTGGCGACATGACAAGAGAGGGGAAAGATGTTGATCAAATGGCGCTTTGTGCCAGTCAATCGAAATCCAATCGTCAAAATCAAATGTAAAATGTAATTTTTATTACAATCAATTATGATTTAACCCCCTCTGTGGCTCAATGGTAAGAGCGCCTATCTTTTAAACCTAAAGGTCGTGAGTTCGAATCTCATCTGGGTGGAGAAATTTTCGTTTATTAAAAATTAATGAATAAAAATAATTTCCATCCTTGTGCGATCGGTACTCACCAGAGGGACCGCAGATGTTCGGATACAATTAGCGTTTCTTAGCAAAGACAATGACGTCGACTTTGCTAAGTATCAAGACAATTACTCTACACACACACACACTACACTAGGTACCTGACTGTACCATGCCAATGATCATAGTTATCGAGGCATTAACCCAATAAAAAAAAATTGTGATTTAATTCCATTTAAATACAATATTTAATCAACTAATAGATATTAATATATATATTTAATCAACTAATAAAGAATAGGCCAACAGCAAATACCAGCTGCAAACAAAGCAACGAGACCTGTTATTACAGTATGATCTCTAATTTCAGTATGGATAAATAATAAGGGACGACCATAACTTTTATGAAAGTATATTAATCGAAATAAGTGGATTGTCCAACATAGAACTAACTACTTAATAAGGATCCTAAATAAACTAAGGGGATATTCGGAAAATACCGTTGTATTAAATGGTCTACCGTTTATAATTAAAACAGTTTGTTAAATAAGATTTTGAAGATTTTTCTTGAAGAAATTAAACGAAAATTTTAACATGTTTAGAATCTAAAAATTTATTTCTTTGATCTTTGAAAAATTGGATCATAAGAAATTAAATTTTCGACAAACATTTCCACTCTGAAGCCGAAAACTCTATCATCATCATTATTTTGGCTTTACAAACCTGTGTGGGTCCTAGCCTCCCCAAGAATTCTCTTCCAGTCGTCCCTATCCATCGCCAAGCACGTATTTCCATATTTCTCATATCTTGGTCTATGTTATCTAGGAATCTTGTTCTGGGTCTTCCTCTTCTTCTTTGACCAATAGGTCTATCAAGGAGCGTTTTTCTAGCTGGGTCGGTTTGCTCCATCCGCATTACATGGCCTACCCACCTCAGACGTCCTATCTTAATGTGTTTTACGATATCTGGTTCCTGGTATATTCTATAGAGTTCGAAGTTGTATCGTCTTCTCCAGACACCATTTTCATTTATTGCTCCATAGATTCGCCTTAGTATTTTTCTTTCGAAACATCCTGATTTCATTGCTTTTTGTTTAAGTCCAGGTTTCTGAACCATATGTTAGGATTGGGCGTATTATTGTTTTGTAGAGTTTTACTTTTGTATTTCTTGATATAACTGTAGATTTAAAAAGGAGATTAAGCCCAAAATAGCATCTATTAGCCGTGCAAATTCTGCGATTTATCTCTGCGGTAGTGTCATTTTCAGTACCGACGAGCGTTCCCAGGTATACAAATTCGTTAACTGCTTCGATGACGTCGTTTTCTATAACAAGTGGCCATAGTATTTGTGCTTCCGGACCTATTTTCATGTATTTCGTTTTATTAATTTTTATTATTAAACATATTTTTGTATCCGCTTCCTTTAGCGCTACATACGCCTCTCGTGCTGCGTTTTCCGTTCTCCCAACAATATTGATATCATCAGCGTATGCTAGGATTTGCACAGATTTGTTATATATTGAACCGGTAGTTGTGATTTGTGACGTACGTATTACTTTTTCCAGAGCTAGATTGAAGTACAGGAGAGTGGGTCTCCCTGACGTAGCCCGTTATTTGTATTAAAAGGTTCAGAGAGTTCCCCCTGGATTCGTACTCTGCATTCAACTTTTGCAAGGGTTAGTTTGGTTCGACTTTTGTTCTGGTGCAATGTCACTTCTAGGTACTTTACTTGTTTTTTGGGTGTTAGATATGCTCCCTTACATTGCAATTAAACACTTTGTCTGTTCCTTTTTCCCTTCAGAATGATGGTTTCCGTTTTCTCTGCCCATGATGCTCTCTGGATGACGCAAGTTTCAGTCCGTTCTGCGTCATCCATTTCTTTACGGCGCGGCCTGCGTTCCTAACCCAGTATTTGAGATCTGGCTCATCCCGGGCTACTACCAGTACAGCGAGGTCATCCGCAAATGCGAAGGGTGTTGTACTCTCTCTGTATTCAAGTGCATAACCCCGTCATATGCCAGGTTCCATAGCGTCGGGCCCAAGACAGATCCCTGGGGGACCCCTTCCACCATAATTCTTCTCTCGGACAGATAATCCGCCTCCACATTCAACAGGTAACCAGGACATTCTCTCTCTAGTTTAGTTTTAAACGAACATCTTAATTATATCGATCAACGCAATCAAAATCAGACAAATATTGGAAACCATAAGGTATGAAAAACTTCCACTAAATGCTTACATATAAAAAATAATTGGCAAACTCTGTGACAAAAATAACACATAAATGGAATTATCACATCAAATAAATTACACGCGAGAAAATAAGGTTAAATCACACTCCAGCAAATATTACAAATAAATTTAGGGAGGCGTGAAAATAGTTTTGGAAATCGACAGAATATGGCAAAAAGAACCCAGACGATCAACAAAAAAGATAATCAATATACTTGTGACATTTTAGAATATTCAAACATAGATTTCAAACATATTTCAAAGAGCCTCTAACAAAAACGAAACAATACCTTCTTATTTCGTTAGACAAAGTGCACCCGCATAAAAGAAAATAAAATCCAACAATTACGGTTAAGTGAAACTCACCCTTTTGACCTTTCTCTAGAGGGTGGCTGTAAAGGGGTAAATTTCCGAGTGGAAAAATAAATCTTTTCCTTTTGCCGACACAGTGGCATTAAAATGTTTTATGGTCGCAGAGAAAATATATTTAAGGGAGAATTTTATTATTTCGAATCCGTATCGGCCTTTATATAATTTCGTTGATTATATAATTTTAAAACAAAATATGCAAATTAAATATAACATGGGAAGGTACAAAAGTGGAATCTTCAATGAAAATTTCAAGCCAATTAAATTATCCAATAGTCATTAAATCGATATTTAATATAAACTCCCAATTAGCAATTGCGAGTTCGTTTAAACTCCCAATTAGCAGTTGGGGAGTTCGTTTAAGTATAATTGAAAGTAACTTTAATGTAGAGGTAAAAGATTTTGTAAACAAACTAGTGTTTATAACAATGGAAAATCACCATATTACTTAAGAAAAATGATTCGATAGAAAAATATATAAAAAATTTGGAAAAAAGCAGAGAATAATCGACATTATCTAATCTATCCACACTAAACGTTAAGGTTAAGTGAATAGGTCTAAAAAGTGTAGGCTTCTTTGATTTTACGTGAAACTTTACATGGATTTGCACTTTATGATGATGCTACGCAGATATTACCGTCATCAATGCAGAGCTCATAAATAACTTACACTATTAAAACAACTAGTACAAATAAGTGAATAATCCTCTCGTTCCATTTGCTTAAACATATATTCAAGAACAGCTGTAATCAATTTAGGGGAGATAGTATTACCCTGTCTAATTCCACGTTCTATTCGAAACTTCTTGGTATCTTCATGAAGACGGACACAAGCTGTACCAGTTTCGTAAATACTTTTAATCAAGGTGATATATCAGTAGTCAATGCGGCAGTCAGCCAATGCTCGAAGCATTTTATGATGATATATAGTATCGAACGCATTTTCATAATCTACGAATATAAGAAAGATAGGCTTGTTATACTCTGTACACTTTTCTATTAGCGTTTGTAGATATTCCGTATCTGGAGCAGAACCCAGCCTGTTCACAAGGTTGGTAACTATCCAGTTTGTTCACAAGCCGTTTTGTTATTATCTTCATGAATAGTTTGTATGTATGGGAGAGAAAACTAATAGGTCTGTAGTTCTTTAGGTCTGAAATGTCACCTTTTTTGTGCATTATGGTTATTATTGCATTATGCAAGTGAGCCGGTTACGCCTCTTGTCAAACAAGCATTGATAATCTTTTTCAACACATTTACTAACGTTCCTCCTCCTTCTTTGATTTGTTCAATGACTATCCCATCTTCTCCAGGTGATTTATTGTTTTTCATCTCCGAGAGAGCTAGAGCTGATTTTATTTTCTCTGTTGTGATATCTAGGATGCCTTCTGAGCCCACATTTTGAACTTTTGGTATTTGATTTTGATCAGAATCTTGGAGTTCTTCTCGCTTATACAATTCTCATTAAAAATCCTGAGCAATTTTAAAATATCTTCCTTATTTCTTGTAGTTTATCCTTTTTTATTTACAAGTTTACAAATATTTTTCGATCCTTCAGTCATTTGTCGGCGCAGAACTTTCAAACTTTTATTTTTATCAATGGCTGGAGTTATGTATTCAGTGTTGTAATTTCTGGTATCTTTTCGAATGGATTTTATGGTATCTTTGTTTAAGTGTTACAAAATTATCTGTGTATTCGTCTTTCAATTCTCTTCTATTCTTTATAAGATCTTTAGTAGCTTGAGTGAGTTTATCCATCTTGTTTTTTCCTTTTTCCTTATATTTTCTATAAGCGTTTCGAATCGCACTATTTATTCGCATGTTTGTCACCTCTATATCTAATGCATTTTTATTTAGATGTTCTACTTCTTTCAGTTCTGAAGTTATGAGATTCTGATAAGCTACTCTATCTTCTATCGATTTCCATTTATTAGAATTTATCTGTTATCATTGCTGTCCTCTCTCGTCTAATGTTGATCATTATTTTTGCTCTAACCAACCGATGGTCACACCCAATAGTGATTTTATTAATTACTGTAACATCTTGGACAATATTTTTTCTGTTTGTGATGATGAAATCAATTTCGTTTTTTGTTATGCCATCTGGACTAGCTCACGTGCACTTACGTTGTTGGTTTTTTTTGAAAAATGTGTTCATCACATAGCACCGATGATGCAACAAAAAATGTAGTAGCACACCTCCTCTATTATTTCGCTCACCGTATCCAAATGAGCCCATAGCCACTTCTGCGTTATCTTCTTTAAATCCAAGTTTAGCGTTTTATCTTTTTCTATAGCTCTATTTATAGCTTCATAGACAGACAATATAAACAACATTTTAACACCAAACTATTAAAAGGACATTTGAATCCATTGTCAAAATGTATTCATTAAATATTCGAAACGGCTAATAACCCAAATGATTGGCTTATGTATCTTACCAAAAAAACAGTGTCAAACGAAGTAGTGAATATAGATTGATAACCTTAATGAGCTAAGTGCTAAAAATCCTGCTTCAAATAATAAAGAGTAAAGCATTTAGATTGATAAGCGTCATGATTCAAGTGCTAAAATCCTGTTTAAAATAATAAAGAGCAGAATTTACCGTATATAGGAAACAGGTTTAAATAATACGCAATTCGACTTTAGAGAGGGCCAAAGGAAAAGATGAGCATTACCTATAGCGCATAGATTCTGTTTAAAAAATATAAGAGACATGAAAAGTAATGGATCTAAAATATAAGCGTAATGAAGTGCTAAAATCTTGCTTAAAATAATAAAGAGCAGAATTCACCGTATATATGGCTCTAAAATGGACAACTAAATTTAGCTCTGGAAACTGATTTATTAAATATACGTGTATTATGAAATAGGAAAAATTCAGATACTTGACTGACGGATCATCAAAAACCTTGATTCGGATGTTCGCGAATTGAACAATTCAGAGCAATATTCAGTTCTACAGACATATTTGTTAAAGTATATATGTACTCAGTTTTGTTAAGTGTTATATAGTGCAGAAACGTGGACTAGAAAGAAAGCGAGGCTCAAGCAAGGTGTCGACAATTCTGATTGATGAAAAACATCTGTGACTCTAACAATATGAGTACAACAGCATTACTCAGAGCTGATAGATACCTATCTACTCTTACCATCCTTCACAAAAAACACGAAAAATAGAAGAACGAACGGCAGTAGAACCTAGAAAAATGTAACAACAAATATAACAGACATCGTAACAAACATTTCATGGTTTCACTTAACTGTATTAAGTTAATGACCAGGAAGAAGAGTAATATGAGTTACACTTGACGTAAAGATTTTTGTCTAGATCAAAAATTTCTCCAGTAAAATGTGTCGAGTTTATTCATTAGAGGCATTGATCACAAATAAATACTCCTGCAGAATATAAGATTTTGTTAATCTATAAACAGTACTAATATCAGATGGCCAGATAGTTTATTACATAAAGAACTTAAAACAATCAACAAGGAAATAAAGTAATATTAATTGTTAAAATGTAAACAGAGAATTTATGTTGAGAGATAAATATTATGTTTTCAAAATATGGTGTGAAGAAATATCGTACGAAACGTGACGTGGGAAGTGTGGTTGACTTGCATATCCAACCAATTATTATGTGCAGCTGGATCTAAAATTGGAATATATGTGCTTATTGGGTAATGGTCACAAGGCAGCAATAATGAAACATACAAGGAAATGGTATAATACACACATCGAAATTGTTAAGGATCAGTAATATAAGTGCCCGAAATTTATAGTACGTTGTTCAGGAACCAGTTATTCTAATGTGGCTACAAATTGAGTGTAATTCCTAAAATCACGTATATAACTTCCTACAAATCAACGGAAATAACGATCACATCAACAAACGATGTGACAAAAAACAGCAAACTATTTTATTTGCAGCCAGAGAAAATTTATAGCTAATGAAAACAGCGAAAAATAAATGAATGAGAGACGAAGTCCTAGTGAAGATTAGAGAGGAGGATATAAAAATCAAGATCAGATAAGTATAGAACAATAAATAAAAAACAAACTAAAAGAAGTAAAAGATGCCTGGGTAAAAGAACAATGTGAAGAAATTGAGATATATGAGAATAAATACGATAGCTTATCGAACACAGCAAAGTAAAAGAAATAACTGGAATAAGAAAAAACCAAGATCAGTACCACATATGATGAAGATAAAAATATTCCTATTGATTAAATAAATAACTGTCGACGACAATAGGTCAGAATAAGATCAAAACGAGATAATATATAAAGAACCAGATACCTTACATTTGAAAGTACTTTATGCAATAACACAAACTAAAGAAAGCACAATTGTAGGACTCAACGTACAATCTATAGAGTTAATTAATCATGAATCAAACATTCATATTAGTCAAACTTTACAACCATATATCGATGGGTACAATACCGAAACAATGGCTGACATCAACGTTTATTCCAATACTAAAAAAGAATCATGCAAAAGAATGATCAAAACATCGAACAATTGCCCTGATGAATCACGTACTGAAAACTTTTTTGAAATTTGTACCAAACCGGATATGCAAATAACTAAATATAGAAATAAGCCACTCTCCACTGGGATTCAAAAATGGAACTGAACCAAGAGGAGTGTTGTTTGGCATGAATGTGCTAATGCAAAGATGTATGGATGTGAATCAAGATGCTTTATTGACTTTGAGAAAGCATCTGATAAGGTAAAACATGAAAATCTTGATATGCTAAGGAAGAAAGATATTGATGAACCACATGAATCAGAATAATTATGCATTTATACTGGAACCAGAAAGTCAAAATCAAAATAGATAATGAACTATCAAAAAAAGTAAAAATACTAAGAAGAATTATACAAAGCTGAGACAAGCAATATATATTTATAGTAAGGCCATATTCCAAGAAGCGGTATTTGTGCGTACAAAGGGCATCATAATAAATAGAGAAGTTATCAATAATTTACGCTGCGCTGATGATACGGTTATAATGGAAGATAATTTGAATGGTTTACAGATTATGATAAAACATCTAAATAATAAATGTAAATATATGGAATAAAGATTCATTTAAAGAAAATAAAATTTATGAAAATTAATAAAAAACCTACACACAACAATGAGGAAGTCTTAAGTATATCTAATATAATAATAGGAAAGGTAGACACTATAAATAGGTGCATGAATAACGAAAGACGCAGATCATGTAAAAGAGATAAAATAAGATGATGCATAGAAATAGCAAGAGTTTTTTCATGAAAATGAAAAAGCTATTAACTAATAGAGAAGTAACATTATAATCAGGAACGAGGCTATTACAGTGCTATGTATTCTCCAAATTTTTCTATGGTGTTGAAGCGTGGACATTGACAAAGGCAGACTTAAATAAATTAGAAGTATTCGAAAGATGGTGCGACGTATACCGTGGATTACAACTGAAGAAGTATTACGAAGAATGAGCAATAAACAGGAAATAGTACGAAGAGTGAAAAAGAGAAAACTATATATGTGTCATATACTGAGGGGAATCCAATATGAGATGCTGCGTCTAATACTTAAAGATAAAGATCACGAGTAGCATGGGAAGGCAGATAATTTTTATGCTTAAAAAATTTAAAAATATAAGACAATAATGGTTTAATATGAGTTCAATTCAATTACTTAGAACAGCTGTGAATAAAGTTCCAAAGAGTAATGATTTCCAACCTCAGGAGAAGGAACTTCAAGAAGAAGAATGTAGAATATATAAGATAAAATATTATATGAGCTGTGATATATTCGAGCAGCAGGATAAAATATAACGATACAAAAAAGGAAATTTAAGTGGTATTAAGATGTTAGCTATATGAAAGAAGATACAATAGAAAAACGGTGCAAATGAAACAAAAATAAAAAAACGAGAACCGAAAAACAATGATTGACTGAATATGATAAGAATCGGTGGAACAATATGGGTGTATGTTTTGATAAAATGCTAAAAATGTATGAAAAGCAAAGTATTCAAAAGCTGAATCACCATTTATGTGCAAAAAATTCAAAAAACTGAGTGAAATAGCGTCTTTAAACAATTTATTTTTTCACATACTTCGATTTCTAACTGATAATTATATATTTAAATAAAGAACTAATTTTCAAAATAGTTTACAAACAATTTATATTAAGATTCTGAATGACCTCTGAAGTAAGCACTAAAAAATATTAAATTAAAAACCTAAATATTTTGATTAAGCAAATTTTAGCTTTTAAGTGTATAAATAATTCTTTTGAAAAAAAAGGTAATCACTAAGGTATAACAATCATTCATTTTTTATTACAATTAACATTTTTGTGAACGAATCTCCCAGTTAATAATTCTGGTATGTCCAAAATTCAAGAAACATGATCAAAATAGCATGAAACATATTCCGGTTGCAAAACTGAAAACTCCTTTGAAGAAATGAAAGTATTAAGTACTATGTTAATTGAGCACATTGAACTTATAAAAAAAGAGCCGGTATCAAGCTGCACTAAATGCTGTGTCTGATCAGTTAAATTTATCCCACTCGGCAACAAATTTCAGAAACGAAAAAAATATTCATAGAATCCTAGCCTCAAAATCACGTTACCTACAATTTATCTTAATTAACATGCAGAATAGTAACGCTATAAACTAATATTCAGTAGAAGATTTAATATTCCATTAAAATCTTTGTGCTTCTACACACACTAACAACCCTTAGTGGCTGGTGCGGTTAATACAGATAAAAAATTATAATATAGTAAATGTATAAAATATACAACTTAATAATACTGTCAATAATTGTATGAATTAAATAAACATTAAATTACTTCACGTCCTATGCATAAATGAAAAGTAAATAAACTCAAATGTATGTTAATAAAATTAATAAAAAACGTAAAATTGAACGGAAGGCAAATGTTAGCAGTGGTATTATAAACTGTTAATAAGAAAACTGTTAATTGAGCTGGTTAATTTAACAAAAAAAAACTGATTAAAAATTTCGAATTCATTATAAAAAAAAGTCAAAAAAATTAATGAATTAGAAATTAAAAAAATTAGCGAAAATTTCACAAACAAAAATAAGCTCAATACCCTGCCATCAAATCTTCCATAAGCTTTCACGACAACTTTTACCAAAATCGCAATCACCAACGATACGAAACCGTAATACAAAACCGACAATCCGTTTTTAGTTAAAGTTACCTGGGTATCCATGTTCGTTATTAACTAATACAAAAACTCCGGTCGATTTTACAGAAAAAAATTAACTAAGCACTGTGTGTGTGGTTCTGTGTGGTTCACTGCGGCAACTAGTTTCTTCGAACTGTGCCTGTGGTTCTGGCTTGTCTTGCCCCAACTCTCTTTAACTCTTTACTATTTCAAAATTAGCAATTTACTGAATGCGTTTGGGAGTATGTACGTTGGCTGTATTTATAGCTCGATCTTAGGCTTGGTCTCGTCGAGTGTCGTTTCTTCGTCACCCCATGTGCTGTGCTCGTCTTGTTTGGCGAGACGATCGTATACAGGATGTCACACACATATGCACTTATGCACATTCTGATGCTCGATGTCTGTAGGTTTGAATCACTAGAACTTTAAAAAAATCGACGACTGAATCATATTAACTCTAAAAATGGAATCCATAGTAAATATTTTCGTAACATCGTAGAACGATGACCTACAAGAATGTAAGAATTCCCAAAAAGTAATTTATTTATTCGTCTAGCTCTTATTTAAGTTCATTTAAAAAATTGTGATATAAAAAACCCAGACTTTTGATATTTGCAATTTCTAGTAATTTCTTAATTCACTTTTCTTTTTTTTTTTCATTAATTAGCATTTTTTTGTATTCTGCTACAACACTCACAGAAAAAAAATCTTATTGCTCTTACCATCTTACACTTTTAATAAACCAAAAATTTGGTCTTTTGTTTATCCCGTTGTTTGATATTTGGGTTACATCATGGTAAATTCGATATAAAATAAACAGTAGTCAGATTATCAGTAATATACGATTGTGAAATGGGCGTACTGAAAAAACTTAAATAACCCTGTTGGAAATATTGGATGTTAAAAATGCTAAAATCAATTAACGAAGAAATTAATAACAAAAAGAGATGGACAAGAAGAACAAACGAATAAATTCTATACTACGAACTAAAAGTAACAGACTAAAAATATACAGAGTAGATTTTTTTTTCGGAAGCCGTCTGTTCGTAGATGGGTTAGGGCATATAGAAAAATGGCGAAAGACAAAATTATTCTTACAGAGAAATCAGACATGGTCTTACAGACAAAAGGGAGACCTCGAAAATATGAAGTCATAAACAGATAAAACGGAGTGTAAAGGACTCGACAGAATTCTTGAAAACAACGGAATCCTATACACCGTTTATTTATACATATACTAAAGGAATTATATACTAAGTTTCAAGACTACGTCCTTCTCATTCGCAGTTATTTGCCACCTTGGTGATTTTTGGCGACAATCTTCTATTCACCCTGTCTCTGACATCGTCTTCCTCTGGTTCGACGTGCAGCTGGTCCGATTCGGTTTTTATTACGACTGCACCACAATTTTGTTCTTTACTTTTTAAATATTCGTAGAATTTTTCGCTCGAAACTCTCAAGAAATTCTTGGTCAATCTGTGTAAGGAAAATTTTCAGGTTGTTTGTCTTCTCAGGCTGGAATAGCTCTAAACAATTTCTTTACCCACATCGCTACCTTTAGTCTGTAAAGATCCTAGATATATGATGGTGTCCCCACCTGCTAAAGACCCTTGACTTATTAATTCCAAATGTAATATAATCCGAGAAGCAATTGGAAAGAACTAATAAAAAATAAAAAGTAGGGAAACGTCGTTAACACAATGTGATGTAAAAATAGAATAATATGTAGGCGATGTATTTAATTTTAAGAATTACGAAAGTTACAATTAATGAAACTCCGCCTCTGGTAGATACTGGGTGGATTGAGTAGCTCAGTAAATACCAGTGCCGGTCCCAAGCCCGGATGAAGGAGGAGGGTTACAGCGGTAGGTTAGCTCCCCGCCCTGCGTAAAAGAAATATTGCTAAAAATCCCAAAGAACAGCCTCGGAACTCGGATGGCTTCAACGGAAAACGACATAGGCAAAGAAAAAGGCTAACGAATTTTGGATGTTGGAACATACAAGGACTGAATACAAAAGAAGATCAAGTATTTAAGGAACTCAGTACATACCGAATTGACATCGCAGTACTAAGCGAAACAAAAAAGAAAGGACAGGGGAACCACTACAAAGACGATTATATATACTTCTGGAGCGGAGTAGAAAAATCAAAAAGAGCCAAAGCTGGAGTAGCGGTCGTGATAAGAAAAAACATGGAAAAATGTATTACCAACTGGAACCCGATAGACGAAAGAATTATAACAGTAGACCTTACAACAAAGGGGAGAGACATAAAAATAATTGGCATCTATGCACCCACGGACGACTCAGATACAAACACTAAAGACATGTTCTTCGACAAACTCTCAGAAGAGTTAAATAAAATAAAAAAAAGGCAAGAAATAGTCCTGCTAGGGGACCTGAACGGAAGAGTAGGTAAAGCTCTTGACAACAAAATAATTGGACAACACGGAGAAGATGTAGTAAATGAGAACGGAACAAGATGGTTGGAGGTATGCGAACAACATTCCTTAAAAATACTGAATGGATTTTACAAACATAGAGACATAAATAAATATACATGGACTCAAAAGACAAGAAAATTGCAGTCAATTATAGACTATATAGTAGTTAAACAAGAGACATCTTTAAGACCCTACGATGTAAAAGTTTGGAGAGGGGCAGAATGTGGATCGGATCACCTACTATTAAAGGCACCCGTGGAAATAAGATATATTAAACAAAATAAATCCCAAGAACAGACAAACAAAGAATCCACACGGCTCTATAACATAGACAGCTTAAAAAATGAGTCCACAAGTTTCCTTTATAAACTGCGTTTGGCACAAAAATTAGACGAAGAAATAAACGGAACAGCGGAAGAAATGTATGAGACTTTGAAAATCAAAATTCATGAAGCAGCATTAGAAGCTCTAGGTACGAAAGAAAAAGTAAAACGTAGAAATTATTGGTGGACAGAAGGTTTATTAGAACTGGTAGAAGAAAAGAAAAAACTGTATCTCAAATGGTTAGCGACAAAAGATGAGGAAGACCGAAAGAACTATAACAGATACAAATATATAGTAAAAAAGAAAATTAAAAAAACAAAAAACATAACCTGGGACAACAAGTGTGCAGAAATAAGCTCAATGGTAGGAGGATCTAGGTCCAGACAAGCTTGGAAAACTATCAACAGTCTTAGAAAAAATACAAACGAAACAAAAAAAAATAAACCCCATAGACATAGAAAGATGGAAAAATTATTATGAAAATCTATTAAATGAACAACGTACACAGTTTCTAGACACACAGATAGATAGAGTTGAAACGGGGTTAAATGAAGTGGCGATGATTACCGTAGAAGAAATAAAAAACGCATTACAAAAAATGAAAAATAATAAAGCTCCTGGGCCGGGTGATTTACCTATCGAGTTATTTAAACATGCCACTGCAATAACATTAGAATTGCTTTGTAAAATGTTTAACAAGTGCCTACAAGGAGATAGTATCCCAAGAGATTGGAAAGTCTCGTACATAAACTCCATCTACAAAAAGGGAAAAAGGAATGACTGCAGTAATTACCGAGGTATCAGCATTACTTCATCCACTGGCAAACTGTATGAAAGAGTTCTGAAAGCCAGAATAGAAAAAGAAGCCACAGAGATCGAAGAACAAAGTGGATTCCGACCAGGGAGATCTTGTGTCGACAATGTATTTACTCTCAAACACCTAACGGAAAAGAGATTAGCAAGAGGACTAGAACTTCATGCCACTTTTATAGATCTCCGTAAAGCGTTTGACTCCGTACCACTGCAGAGACTATGGACAACATTGGAAAACGCAGGTATAAATGCAGTATATATAAATGCCGTGAAAAAGCTATATCAAGATAACCAAGCTTATATTAAGGTTGGAAATCAAATTTCCAAGGGTTTCACCCAAACAAAGGGTGTCAAACAGGGCTCTTGCCTCTCTCCAACCCTGTTTAAAATATATCTTGGTAATGCTTTAAAACATTGGATGAGAAAATGCAGCCCAATGGGCATATGGGTAAATGACACTCCTATATACACAATCCTCTTCGCAGACGACCAGGTAGTTCTTGCCGAGGACCTACAAGATATGACGTACATGATAAACAAACTAATAGACGAATTCAAAAAATGGGGATTAGAGGTTAATACCGAAAAGACACAATACATGAATATAGGAGGCATCGGTCAAGACATGGAAACAGAAAGCGGATTAATTAAAAACGTTGATCAATACGAATATCTCGGAGTTACACTAAGCGAAGACGGGAGAGACGACAAAGATATAACAAGAAAAATAGGAAAAGGAAAAAACATGATAAAAACACTACATCCGATCCTGTGGAATAAAACTTTAACTAAGAAAACAAAGAAAAATATATATCAGGCTATGATTCAGCCGGTGCTGACGTATGGGTCAGAAGTGTGGGTCTTTAACAATAATATGTCACAAAAACTCCTCTCAACGGAAATGATGTACTGGAGAAGATGTTCCGGGTTAACTTTGTTTGACCACATAAGAAATGAAAACATAAGAGAGAGAATGAAAGTAAAGAACACAATAATGGATACGATAGCCGAAAAACAATTAAAATGGTATGGACACCTGAGACGGATGAACGAAGAAAGGATACCACGAAAGGTTTGGAACTGGAGACCTACACAGAGAAATAAAAGGGGAAGGCCAAGAAAGAAATGGATATCCAATATTCATATAGAAATGGAAAATAGAGGTCTTCAAGAAGTAGACTGGGCCGATAAGAAATTATGGCGATTGGGATGCGAGAAGCGACAAAATTAAAGTTGCAAACACTCGCTATATATATATATATATATATATATATATATATATATATATATATATATATATATATATATATACAATTAATGATTTAAGATCTTTATTTTTAAGAAGCATCAAGCCCACTTTAGCTAAATATATAAATAAAGTATTTTTTATTTACTACACTTTTTCTATTTTCAGGGCTCCTTTAGACATGTTTTTTTTTATCTTCCCGTAACTAATTTGTGTACACTCATGTTTAATTTGATCTAATTTTCCAAATTTTTAAATGGTCTCTAATTTTTAATTTTTAATATAATTTCATATTCTACGAAGCAGTAAACGTTTAGTGCATTTGGAAATTAAAAATCCTCACGCTCAACATTCGGACTGGACTCATTTGACCGTTGCTGATAATATATTATTTTATTAATCCATGTCCTCTGTGTAAACGTTTAAATTAAAACTTTTATGAAAAATTTATACTCACATTTCATTTATGAAATGCAAAATGAAAGAAGAAAAAATAATAAAAAGAGTTATGATGAAACTAATTATACATTTTTTAAATGTACCATAAAAACAGAAATTTTTCATTAAACAATAATTCTTGTTGCCTCCCAAAATGTTAAATAAGTACTTACACAGTACTTTTTAGATCCATCTAATTTGGAATAATAGAACTTATATAGCTACATATAAATAAGCTTTTACTTTTTCTGTAAATTTTCATCATTAGCTGTGAATTGAGGCTGTATTGCTTCCTTCTAGTATGTTAGTCGACTGATTTATGAGAGCCATTGACTTTCTCCAGGCATGTGAATTTCTGCATGGAGTAACCAACCATTCCCTACCTTATCATGAGACAAAGATGGGACCAGGAACAAAGAAAGAAAAAAGCTTCAGTTATTCGGAAAATATGAAACTGGATTGGTTTTTTTCTCCTTTCTGAAGCCGTCTGTTTTACACCTCTCTTATTGCAGTTATTTGGCTTATCGTACATTTTCCATTTATTAATGATATCCATTTCTGATTTTTGCAACCCTGTACCAGTTTGTACAGGTCTAATGGATGGGTACGCCAAACCTCTTTTAGAAAGCGCATCAGCTTTTCGACACGATGTATTCTCAGATGACCTGTCATCCATATTAGTTACTGTTATGCTTCGTTAGTACAACTAGATCTAGGCATTCCGACACTACCCTAGAACTAGAATAATTTAATAAGTTAATTAACTGTTATAGACTATACCTCCAAAAATGAAGAGAAACTACTAAAAAATAGTCAGAAATACTGCGATGAAGATCAGAAAATGCAAAAAGATTCCGTGGGACAGGTAGAAAAGGCAGAGAAACGATTCCTTTATCTACAATGCGTATTAACTCGTTGATTGTATACAAATCATTTCAGTATTATAGTTTTAATTGTCAAATCTAAATTATTTATTTTAATTTCACACTAAGTATCATAATTATTTACTTATTTGTTTCCAATTTCTTTTATTTATAAATATAAACCACTTTCTTCTAACAAACTGTCTTTTAGAGAGTATGACTTTTTCTTATCTGAATTATTTGCCTAAGCATTGCAAATTGAATGCCGCATACGCATTCTTGCAATTGCTTTTTCGACGAAGTTCATAAATTCTTCAACACATTTTTGACGTCCTCTGGAGCTTTGCTTTCAAGATTTATTGAATGGTTTGCGGCGTAATTGTACGAGGTTAGTTCAATTGAATTCAGACTTTGTAAATTTTAATATTGGAAATGCGATTATAAATAATAAATAGAATAGAACTTTAAATAGAAATTATTCGCCAACATAAACAGTACCGAAATAGAACATTGTATTTATTTTTTAATTTATATAGCATATAAATATGTTCAAAGTATGCTCAAAAGAGTAGTTGCTGGAGTTGTTGAAAACAGGTTATTATCTTTTGTCGTACTTCTCAATATCTGCTGCATGAACTTCTGACTTAAATAATGATTTCTTCAGCATGCTCCAAATGTATGTATCAGGTGTTATCAGATAATGTGAGTCAAGCTGTGTACTCAAAGCCTTTTCCGCGTAAAATTATTCTGTTTTCAAAATGTTCGTGAGGCAAGGCTAGGGAGCGTATAGCTGCATGGCTTGTTGCGGCATCCTCATTGCCTGTGCATCTACAGATTTCGTGCGCGGTAAAAATTTCGTAAATCTCTAACAAAAGGTGTAATAAAGTTATCTCTGTAACGCTCTTGGTTAAGAGTAACTGGATGCTCGTTCTAATCTTCAACAAAATAAGGACCAATAATCCCATCGCAGATACAGCACACCAAATGGTAACTCGTTCACTGTGGAGTGATTTCTCTACAATGACATCTGGGTGCTTTGATATAACCGTTAAGGTAAATATAATTTTCGTCCGAAAACCATACATTTATCAAGAACTCAGGATCTTGGTACTCAATATGAATGCGATCACGATAACAACCAAAATATTTAAACAGTAGACGTGTGGATGTTTCACTGTTATTCAGTTTAAACGCACTACGTCGAAATCTTCGTTTTAGAGACCATAACTTCTGCCTGAGAACGCGTCGTTGATTATTGTTGGAAAAAACTGTTGAAAACATTTTTAAGATACTTCTTTCCATTATTCCGTTATTTCTCCTTAGTTGTGAAAACCATTTTAACAAAGGTTTTAATTATAGAGCACTGTTAATCTGACAGTTCATTACAAATAAGCCCAATCAAATAAATACTTCTTGCCTGCCTCATTTCACAGACGTCTAAATTTCGGTACTGTTTATTTTGGCAAATACCGTATTTAGTGTAAGGTAAGAAACACTTTATTTTATTTAAATACAACCACATTACAGTTTAATGCGTAAATCCATGATTTTCTAAAGTAAATACATACTCAAAAAGGCAAAAAATAACTAACAGGAATAATGACACAAAAACGCTCTCAAAAACACTAAATAAGTTTTTTGTCAAATGTTAATTATCAAGCAAACGACAGTCTCATCGTTAGTGTAATGTATTTTGCCGTAAAAATTGTGTACTTTTTACTTTTGAATAGTAAATTATGGCGCACCTAAGTGAAACACAATACATAGAAATATTAAAGTAAGTAGTAAAATTTAGAGATACTGCACATGTTAAACGTATTCCAAACGCTATGCGTAGTAAAATTGATGATAACATGAAACTTGATATTAGTTGATTAAATATATTATATGGAAATCTTCACAGTAGTTCATAACAAATTGGTGTAGATACTGAAGTTTTTCAAGGATCAGTATTCCGTAAAAAAAGAAGAGAAAAATACAATCCCTACAAAATTAAATTACTTACATCAATAATTACATGAAGACGATCTCGATCGCCAACTGCAATTTTAGTGCAGTAAGATTTAGGTAACCTCAATTCACGTTTCATTAATCAAATTTTTTTTTCCGATGAAGCCCAATTTTTCTGCATGGTACAGTTAATCGTAAAAATTGCAGATTTCAAAGATCTATTAGTTCTTCCTCTAGAGGAAGAGGATAGAGCTCTAAAATTCCAGTTATTTTTTTGATATTTTCTTTAATTATGTTATATTACTGATCTTCTTGCCTATCTAAAATATAGAAAGAGAACCAACAGATGGAGACGTTAAACCATACTTAGGGAAAACAAAAACAGCAATTAGACAATAAAACTGTATTCGGAATAATATAAACGTCAGCATGAAGATACTGAAAATGTCGTCTAGTAAGAAATCGTAACAAGAAATGACAAAAAAAGACATGAGAAAATAAGACGGGTAACATCGCTAGAAAAAGAAATACAATATATTGAAGAAACATGATTAATGTGGCACGGACATGTAACAGAGCCAGTGTCTCGTAAAAGTCAAAGAAATCGAGCTAGAAGATCCTGGAAAAACGTAGTCGATGAAGCAACGAGGTATGGGAGGCAGAAAATGGACAGAAAGATAGATATATGAAACTAATTGAACGAGAAATTATATAATAGTGTCCCAACGTAGTCAATCAATATTTCTCTTAATTTCCACTGAGAGGTTCTTTATCTTTTGACTTTGTGAAAATTTAAACTTATTTATATTTCAATTTTTCTCCACGAACTCAACATTCTTCAATATGAGCTATACAACACAGTTATTGTAACATAATTATTATTTCTTACTTATTCTTCGTTATTACAACAATAGTATCGGCCTATTTAAGGTTGTTGCCTTTAAATTTTAATTCTCATGTTTCCACTGTATCTTTCAAATATTGATTGTTTTAGTTGGAACTGTCTTTTATTTATATATTTTTACTATATTTATAAATTTATAGGTATTTTTGTCGAGAATCTGTTTTCATTCGATGCTTGAAAAAGACATAGGGTATTGGAAAAAGAAAGAAATAAAGTTTATACCTACGTCTGAAAGAATGTTACAAATAGGTTTTTTTTTAGATCAGATTTAATTTTATTTTACAAACCTTACAAAGTCCTTTCGAAGTGGTCCATGTCAGTTTAAATATTTAAGGTCGGGTCAAGTACACATCTGCAATAGCATCTTCTATCTAAGTGCTAATTCTTAAAGTGCATCTCATACTATTTACTTTTGTGTCATCGGCATCAGCTAGAAGGCCATTAACCTTAATATTTCATATTTATTGTTAGACGAAAAAGTCGCTAACAAAACAACATAAGGCGACAGAGAAATTTGCGGACTGTGTACTCAGTTACCACTAGCCTATATTGATTAATTCAGTTTTAATGGCCGTACTGTTATATTGACAAACATTAAGAAAAGATTCCTACACGAAAACTAGCTTTATGTAATTAAAATGCTATTACTTCGGTGAAAATAACTACAGGCATAACAAACATAACCTTTAAATTTAAAAAGCTTTCCCCTGAATAGAACTACGTTTAATTTTTATGTTTTCTGTACTACGTTTCTCTGTATGTACTCCAATTGAAATTAATATAATAACCATATTTATAAGGATCAATCTAAGAGCTCCCTCCATACAAAAACCCCAGAAAGTCACGATTGAGTGTAACTATATAGATATACCTATTATTAATCTGCAGATAAAAAAATTATACTGCACTAATAGGTAATTAAATATAATCATTCTTAAGATCAAGGTATGTGTCAAATGAAATCCTTCAATTAGGGAACTAATTTACATGTTTCCACCAATTTTGCTAAGAGTAGCTCGAGATAAAAAAATCAGTTCACTAAGTAAAAAATCACTAACCTAAAAATATTAATAACTATACATTTGCCTTCATTTACTGTATAAATTGCATAATTCTTTTAGAATCTATCTTAGCTAACTTTTTAAAATGTTTGAAGTTGCTAAGATATAAATTTTTTATTGAGAACTAGCATTTGAAATAATATTTTTTATAATGAAATTTATGCAAGGTGATTCTTTCAAATGATACCCTTAACTCTTAACTACCAAAAATTAAAAGAAGCTTCTTCTTTTTCTTCCTTTTAGTATGTAGGCTTTAAAGCCTGTTTCTTCTTCAATATTAGCCTCCTAAATTGTTTAAATTGTCGCACCATCTTTTTCTTGGTCTGTCAATACTTCTTCGTCCATTCGGTGACTTATTTCGTGCTATTATGTCCTCTGCCATTCTACTGATGTGTTCGTTCCACTCCTGTTTTCGGTTTGTCACCCATCCATTTATGTCTTCTATATTGCATGCTGTTCTTATGTTTTCGCTTCTCTCCCTATCCAACAGACTTCTTCCTGATATTCGTCGGAGTATTTTTATGTCTGTTGTTTCTAGCATTCGTCTCGTTTTAGATGTGTCAGGTCTTGTCTCCGCCGTGTATGTTAATATAGGTCTAATTGCTGCTTTATATATTCTTGTTTTTGTGTCTTGTCTTAGGTGTTTGTTCTTCCAGATTGTGTCATTAAGAGAATCCGCCGCTTTACTTGCTTTTAAGCTTTGTTGTCGTACTTCTTCTTCAACATCCCGTAACTAGTTATATCTATTCTAAGATATCTAAACCTTGCTTCATGCTTTATTATTTTCCCATCAATTTCGATTTTACAACGATTTAGATGTTGTCATACATTTGGTTTTTTCTGCTGATATTATTATATCTTAGCTGTTGTATTAAAGATATGCAGCCTTGACCTTTATGTACTGCTTGTATTATTTCGTCCATTATTATATTAAAGAGAAGTGGGATTAACAATTCACCCTGTCCTACTCCGCTTTGTACTAGTATACACTGTGTTAGTTTTCCATTTATCTTTGCCTGTATTGGATTATGGAGGTAGATGTTTTCGTTGGTTTGTAAAATATTTATTGTATATTTCTTTTATACAGTAGGTGTAAGATGTCTTCGACTTGGATGCGATAGACAGCCTTTGTCAGGTCTATAAAACATAGATATGCTGGTTTATTGTACCCAATGGCCTTTTCTGTGATTTGTCTTAGTACAAATACGACGTCTACGCAGGATCTTCCGGAACTGAATCCTTGTTGTTCATCTGATAAAGTTGTTGGTTTATTGATTGTGTTGGTTACGACTTTTGTGGTAAGCTTAAGTGCGGTGTTCAGTAGATTTATACCTCTATAATTGTTGGGGTCTTCTTGATCTCCTTTCTTAAACATTGGTATCATTATGCTGTTTCTCCATGCGTCTGGTATCTTGCAGTGCAATATTAGTTTTTGTATAAGTTTTGTCATCTCTAGGGCTATACTTTCTCCTCTGTATTTTAGAAGCTCGTTAGTTATTCCGTTGAAAGAAGCTAAAGAAGATAAAATCAAAAGGGGCATTTTGTTTTGATTTTTAAAAAGTTAGTTATTTATTTTTTGCTAAGTTAGCACGTGTACTTACATTAATTAGCCAATATTAATTAATATTAATACTAACTAAGGTTAATATTGACAAGTGGAAAGTTTTAACGAAAATGAATGAATATAAACTCACACTATTCATGACTATTGTTCTTTTTTCAATGAAAGAAGTCTGCAAATGTAAGTTTATTTAAGCTATTAATAGTGAGAGGTACGAATTTTTAAGAGTTGTAGAGTTCCGACAATGAGTCTGTTAAAACATTCCCAAGCTGAGCGGACGGACTATAGGATTGTTTCTAGAAGAATTTCCTTAACTCTGTATCTGATCCTGTAGCTTTTTGTCTACATAAACTTTTAACGATAATTCAAACAGCATAGTGCTTTACATACTCTATCTAGAAAGGTTGCCTTTAAACTACATAGTCTTTTATTTAGTGTTAAGGTTGGCAGCACTATCTATTACAAGGTTTGAAAAATTTTATTTCAATATGACCGAAAGTGAACAGATGTGTGCGCACATGCTGTTTGAAATTAAATAAATATTGCATCATAAAAGTAAGTAAAAATCTTTTTTGTACAATATTTTTGTTTTACATTGAATATAAAGGTTCATTACTTTAGTTTTTTGAATATTTACAGTAAAAAGACCTATATAACAATAAAATCTGCATTCAAAAAACTATGTAGGTAAAATGCAACATTGCCAGTTTATAGCAAGTTAATTTTTTTTTGTTACAGATTTTACACAGAAAACTATTTTTTATTATGACGTTTAAGCCAATCAGGGCTACATGTTTTTATGAGAAGAAAAAACAAACGCTTGCAATAACTCCGGTAGATCCAAATATTTCAGGAAGATTCGGAAGAAAATCATTTGCAACACGAAAATATTTTCGAAAATTCTGATGATGAAAAATTTCCAAACAATATGGTTATACAAGAAATAAATGAAGATAGAGAAGCTAATAAGGAAGGAGCAAACGAAGAAGAGGAAGTTGTACGAAAAGAAAAAGCAAAAAGAGATCCTACCCATTTCAACTGGATAAAAGATGATATTACAACTACTTTCATTTCTGATTTAGATCGATTTTTCAGTGGAGAGGTAGCTACGCCTTTGGAATACTTTATCAAGTTGGTTTCACTTGACGTTATTAAAAACATCGTGTCTTCTTCTTATAGTGCCGTGCACCTACAGTGCGTTGGCGAATTATCTTAAGGCCAGACATCTGTCTTTTACGGTATGCAAAAGATCGCCAGTGTTATTTATGCCTGACCAGTTGTTTATGTTTCGAAGTCAAGACATTTTGTTTGCGACCTACTTCTCTCTTGCCTTCAATCTTGTACCAGTCTAATTTGAACCGTGCACAGAAACAAGTACAAAGCACAAGAAACTTCCTTTGGTGTAGGTGGTGTTCACAATACTAGAACGTCTCAGCAAGACTACTGAGATCATAAAAAGCATCAAACAGAGAAAGCTGAATTATTTTGGACATGTAATGAGAGGTCCCAAATATAGGTTGCTACAAAATATCATGCAAAGAAAAATAGCAGGGAAATGCAGTCCAGGACGAAGAAAAACCTCAAGGTTGAAGAACTTGCGAGATTGGTATGGTGTTGATACAAGCATGCTATTTAGGGTGGCAGTGAATAAAATTAAGATAGCTATGATGGTAACCAACGTTCTGAAAGGACATGGTATATGAAAAAGAAGTCTGAGTCCATACTTATTCAATCTTGTAGAGTAAGTAACAGGAAGTATTTCTGGAATTGGTCAAAAAACCACGAATAAATATAGATATTTTAAGGCAATACGGAAATGTGGAAAATCAGTAGAGATAAAGCAAACGAGAAGTAAAAGAGCTGAAAGTTGGTATCAAAAAACAATTCTATTTATGGAAAACAATGAAAAAAGGTATTAAAGTTTACAATTGATAAGGATTAGAACTTAATTAAATCAATTAAATTTATAATGCCAAGTTAACTCGAAAAAAAAAAACTTTAACCCTGTGGAATTTAATTATTCAAATTATTCAAAATTTTGTGTTTTCATAATATTAAAAAGTAGTGGTTTCGGATAAAAATGGACCTTAACAAAGTTAAAAAGAAAGAATTAATAAAAATAACCAATATTGCTAAAAGATAGTACTTAATAGTGGCCTTTTTATTATTATACGTTGTTCTCATTTGTTTCAGTAAACAAAGACCTTTTAAAAGTGTTATTTGTTGATTTTATTGTTGTTTTTTACTTTATTAGTAAAAAAGAAACGTCCACCTATTTTTACAATCATTTATAAAGCTTATTTAAACATAAAATATGTACACTTTAGTTACTTAAAAGGCTCAGCATTAATTAATACTAACATTGTGAATTTTCGGACAACTACTGAATTTTGTAAGATGTCGCAAAATGTAGTACACCCTGTATGAGTTCGTTCACCTTAACATCCCATCCTTTCGAAAAGAACAAAAAAATTCTAAACAATTCCATTCCAATCCACCTATCTATATATCTCTTGGTATCAGGCCGGTAGAAGACGTTGGCGATCTGATTGCCTACCGATGCGAAACCGCGAACTACAACGAGACAGGCCTACAGCCCTCCTTTTCTCTCTTGTGTCTCATCCTCATCTCGCGTGGGATCATCTATGTACTGAATGTCCCCGACCGTTATTTTCTAATTTTTCCGTTTGGGATCCATAACTATGAAGATAATCTGGTCAAAGCAACGTTATTGACATTATCGACTGTTAAAGATATAATCTTATGGATGAAAGTATGTGATCTCTCGAGAACTTGAACAATATGAAATACTTTAATTAAATTGCGAATATATTTGGGAATAAATACACTTTTGTAAGAAGATTATCATATTGGATTAGGTATAGTACTAAATTTGGCCAGGTTGTAATGTAACTGTTGGAAACTAATCATTGGAATTTTTTTTTATTTGTCCTCGTCCTTATGAAGAGTCTTCTTCTTTTTATGTAGACAGGACTCTGTTTTCTAATGTTCCTCCAGTAATGTGTCGTTCCATCGTTTTCGTGGTAGTCTTCCTATTGGGGAGTCTCTCGCTTCTACTTTTCTCTTTCTTACCCAGTCCTTGATGTTATTGACTTTTCATCTCCATTGTATATCTGCTCTTCTAGCTGTGCCCTATACTGTCTTACCATCGTCGATTTTTCTAAGAGTTTTCGTCTCTGATGTTTCTAGAATTCTTTTTATTCTCTTTGTTTGTTCTGTCTGTTTCTCAGGTTGTGTTTCTGCCTCATTATGTCATTGTTAGTCTGATGACATTTAGTAAATGAAGCCTTTCCTTTCTTTCCTGATATGTTTATTTCTCCATATTGTTTCATTCAGGCATCCTGGTGGTTGTGTTTGCTCTATTCACTCGGATCTTCCACTTATTTTTCGAGCTTCCCGTAACTAGACAATTATGTTTAAACTTGTTTTATCACCATACAAATCTTTTTTGGGGAAATTTTCAGGTTAAATTTTCTGGCGGTTATATTAAATTGGTGCAGGATACGTTGTAAATCATCTTCACTTTGAGAGATAGATTGTGTTCTCTACATAACAGATTATTTTAAGTTGTTTTTCTTCCATCTGGTATCCTTTGAAGTTCTTACTTTTTTATTTTATCAATGGTCAGGTTAAACAATAGAGGGCTCAGAGAATACCCCTTGTTTTATATCATTAGCAGTTTCAATTGGATCAGTTACTCCGTCTTCTACTTTTACTTTTATTGATTATTCCTAGAGGTATCTCTCTTGCGTATAATAAGTGGATAACGTTCTTTAATTTAACCGTGTCAAATGCATTCTTAAGGTCCACGAAACAAAAATACGCCGGGTTATTGTAGTGATTTTTCTTGCATTTGCCTCACTATAACTATATCATCGGTACATGATCTTCACAATCTTGTTCTTTTGTTAGTATTAAAATTTCATTCAATTTATTTGTTAATTTGGTTGTTAATTTTAGTGCTGTGTTTAATAGATTGATTCCTCTGTAGATATCTTCATTCTTGCAGTGTTCTGTTTTGTTCTATTATTTTTTGGCTTAATGTTAGTTAATTGATCAAATCTAGTCCTACGTACTTTACTGAGTTCGTTCGGTATTCTTGTTCTCTCCTGATGATTTTATATTTTTTAATTTATTCAAGGCTTCCTGTAGCTCTTTCTCTTCAATGTTTATTTCTTCGTTTTTCGTCACTTCTGGTGTTGGTGGTTCATTATCGTCAACTTTAGCAAATACACTACCGAGCATAAAATTAGGGTCACCCCGTAATTTGAATTTATTTTAGAAATTATTATTCTGTTTTAACTATTTTCGGTTGTAACATAGTTTACTAACGGATTGCTCAAAGAAAACAACGTTTTTGTCGTTTAAAGTTTATTAAAAATAATGGAAATGAAGAATTTTCCTTTGATATACTAAATATTGAAAAGGGACAATTTTAATTTGATGTGCTTTTTGTTGAAAAAAAGAAATTTTAAGAACTTCAGTAGCGAGTATTCCCTCCTCTGGCAGTGATAACAGCTTAAAAACGACGAGGCATGCTTTGGATCCAATTTTGGATCACTTTCTGCGGAAGATTATTCCATTCTTGCACCAATATGTCGCGAAGCTCTCTCGAATTTCTGGGGGCCGGCATATGACTACGTAAACGTCTCTTCATCTCATCCCACATGTTCTATGGGATTGATATCTGGACTGCGAGCAGGCCAAAGAAATCGTGTGATTTGAACTTCGTTAAGATGCTCAGTAATTATTCTAGCAGTGTGGGGCCGTGCATTATCATGCATAAATGTTGCCTCGTCTCCAAGAATAACCATAAACGGTAAAACATGGTCTTCCAGAATCTGTGTAACGTACCTATGCGCTGTCAATGTCCCATTCTCGATAAAGACTAACTCCGTGCAAGCATCAAACGATATGCCTCCCCATGCCATAACTGACCCTCCACCAAATGGAAGACGCTCGGCAACACATGCTTGAGTATATCTCTCGGCTGGACGTCGCCACACTGTTACACGTTTGTCTGAGTCCGTAAGACAGAATCTCGATTTATCGGAAAACAATACACTCCAATCCTGCATTGTCCAAGCCAAGTGTTGTGCAAAATTCAATCTGGCAATTCGGTGTTCACGGGAAAGCGGCGGTCCAGTTACTATAGTTCGAGAAGATAAACCAGCAGCATGAAATCGTCTCCTAACTGTTGATTCACTTATGTTTACATTTCTCACCTCTTGCAGATGATTTCGAAGATAAACTGCCGTGACCGTTCGGTTTCTTAAAGCACTAGAAACGACAAAGCGATCATCTCTAGCTGTTGTAATCCTGCCTCGACCTGAACCAGGTCTTTGAGTAAGCAGACCGGTTCTTCGTACCGTGGCCATACTCATTAGACATTCGAGAGACTTACACCAACGTTTCTCGCAGTTTCAAGCTGACCGTGGCCATCTTCTAACCCCGCTAAAATTCTTGCCGCCACAACAGAATTTATGCTCATTGCAATACACTGACAGTGATAACAATACACAAACAATTTACAATTGACGTTAAAACCATAGAAACAAAAACTGTGCTGATAACGTGTTTTAGGAATTAGGCTAAGGGGCCCTTTTTATCTCAAACGCTTGTCGAAACAACAATTTTTTTTTTTCAAGAAATCCATTAGTAAACTATATTACAACCGAAAATAGTTAAAACAGAATAATAATTTCTAAAATAAATTCAAATTACGGGGTGACCCTAATTTTATGCTCGGTAGTGTAGATGAAAATAGTCTGCCCATGTTTTCTTCTTAATGTGTCTCGTTTGTATTAGTTAGATCATTTCTATTCTTTGTCTTCTGATCATGCTCTATATTTCTCTTTGTGTTTCGTAGAAGCCTTGTTCCATATGTTTTGAGAAGCTGTCCCACTGTTCTTTTTTTTATTTTTCTGACTAAAGTATTAGTTTAATTTCGGATTCGTTTATAGTGGTTGTATGCCTGTTGTGTTTGTTATGTTCTGTATAATAAGGCTTTCTTCTCTTTTTTAGATTTTGTCTTCACTTTCTAACTTCAAAATAAATTTAATAGCTTATTTTGAAGACAAATTGTGTTATTGCTACTAAAAATAGATTCTATTAAGATGCCACAATAAAAATGCGAGACGAGATTACCATTTTATATCAAACTCATATCAAACAGCCAAATATGTCAACATGATGATTTATCCTTCAAAAACAAATGCATCTGAACCAACAAATAAACCTCTAAAATGCAAGCTTGAAATATATGAAGTATTTATCAATCAAGGCATGAAATTCAAATATTTAGATTTAGAAATATCTATAAGGTGTTTAGTCTTTCACGGCTTATTCTACAAGGCTTAGTTGGGATTTGTTTGTTCTTGACGTCTTGTTTGCTAATGCGGCGAATATTATCAAAGACAATACGTGAACGGACGTAGACGTGACCTCCTATTGTTCCAATCCATCACTGAGTCACGTCTAAGTCTACGATAGAAGGTCACGTATAGGCCTGCTCCCGCATTGCTGTAAGTGTCTGCTGTAGTTGAACAAGAAACTCCTGGAACAAGCAATTTTAGACCAAGACCTATATACTTCAGTCACCGGGACTATTCATCTCCCAATTTTGTCGGGGTGAACTGATTCACATGAAAGTTTTTGTTTTTTCCACTTAGGGGTAGTTTTATCCACTTAAAACTAAAAAGCACACTTTGCCCATATATATTTGCAAAAGAGGGTAAGACAAGCTTAAATCCGAATTTTCAGCTAAATCCATGTTGTCCTACAGAATTGGGAGGTAAGTCCTATTTTCCTCCCGAGTTACTTTACTAATATTCCTCGATTATAATGTACCTTTAGAAATATCAAATTTTTTTCGATATGGATGAGAATAAACAAAAAGAGCAGCAAAAATGGCAGTACGTCTAAAGAATACAACATGGAAAAATAAAACATCATTGACATCAAATAAAAAAATCTAGAAGACAGTTATAAAACTTATCTTAATATAATAATATAAATATCTTCTTCTTCTTCTACTTTTTGTAGATCTTTCGATCTGTTTAATTCTGAAGCTGCCTCTGGTTAATTTCTTGGGAGGTAGATTGCCAACTATCCCTCCATCTTTTAGGTGGTCTTCCGGGGGGGGGGGGTCTTGAACCGGGCGGATGGTTTTCTAGGGCAATTTTTGGGAGTCTATTCTCATCCATTCGTCTTACATGGTTGTACCACATCCTCTTGCGCTGCCTTCCCCATCTTACAATATCTTGAATTTTGCACTGCTCTCTAATGTTTGTATTCCTCGCTCTGTCTCTTCTTGTTTTCCCCATTATTATTCTTAGGGTTTTCATTTCGGCAACCCTTAGCATCTGTTTCGTTTTGTTAGTATCTTCGCGCACTTCTATGCCATATGTCATGATATGTCGTATGCAAGTCTTATAGATTCTAATTTTACTATCTGTGCGCATATACGGATTTGACCAGACTATCTCCCGCAGACATCCTGACAGTGCAGATGCTTTGTTGATCTGACTCCTCAGGTCCTTTACTGGGTCGTGGGTGCTTGATATATCTATGCCCAGATATCTGAATTGCATCACCTGTTCTATGGGGTTGTCCTCAACCACTAACTTACATCTGAGCGGATCTTTTGCTATTGTCATACATTTAGTTTTGTTGGTAGAGATGTTCATATTTAGTAGTCGGCTTGTTTGAAAGAACTGAAAGAGCTGCCTTTGGAGATCATCCCCTGATTCGGCAATAATTGCTGCATCGTCTGCGTAACACACCATACCAATTCTTTTGTTGCCCATTCTATATCCGAGATTAAGAGATGTTACTTTGTTGATAATTTTGCCCATGAGAAGATTAAACAAGAAGGGGCTTAAACTGTCACCTTGTCTAATTTCTCCCGGTGTTGGAATATTTTCAGTGAATTCGTCTCCTGCTCTAACTTTGGTTACGTTGTTGTTATTTAGTTTATGGAGTATCTTTGTTATACTGGTCGGTGTTTCATTTTCTATTAATATATTTAGAATGTCTCCCAGGCGAACTCTGTCAAATGCCTTCGTCAAATCAATGAAGCAAATATACGCTGGCATGCCGAACTCTATAGCTTTTTATATAGAATATAAATATCATAAAACTTATATAAAAAATTATCATGCCATATAATGCAGAAACGAGACCACAAACATCAAAACCCAAAAAACTGCTACAGCTTACAACAGAAATGGCACACAAATTTCCAAATTGACGAATGGGAAAGCACAAAATGCAATATTAATATCAAACAATAATAACTGTATGCAATTTAATTTTAGTAAAAATTTAAATTGTACATTGTATGTGTAGGTAATTGTACACAATATAAAAAAAATCAAACGACATTGTTGTTGCGAAATTAATGATACATACTGTAAACAAACAAAAATGATTCAACAAATATATCTAAGCTGTATTTTAACGACATTATCGACAAATAAACAATTGTTTCCCTATCGAAATCACTTATTACCTTGAACTGATAATATAACAGTTGTAAGTCACCTTATTATAATAAACAGCAACATTCTCGTAAACAGTGAGTAACTTCCAACGATAAATTTAGAACGACATTCTCATACTCATTAAGGTAAAAAATCCTCTGACATAAAAAGGGTCGTAAACAAATATATCGATATCTTTCGACCGTAGCGAGATATCAGGAATATCGAATTTCTACGGAGATATCGAATTCGCTTTGAATGACGAGCAGCATTCGCAAAGACACAGAGAGTCGGTGTCAATGACAGCTTTTTAACTTTTCTGGTTATGAGATCTACATACAAAGGTAATATTTGCAAATAGAGTGAGAAAAACGAAGTAAAATTACTATATTGGGAAATTTTGTTAATGGAGCCTTTCAGATTAATTTAGATTTCTTGTAGTGTCTATCCGTTTCGGATCTTGGCGACTATCATGACAATTTGTACTTTGCACACTGCTGGTCTGAAAATATTTGTGGTTGTTGTGTTGAACCACATACATAGATTCTTCAGCCAGGAAATCCTTCGCCTTCCTGGGCCTCGTTTTCCATCTATTTTTCCTGTAAAATTAGTTGCAGCAATCCATATATTTCGCTGTTCCTAATGATGTGACCACGGTATTCTATTTTGGCTGTTTTTATTGTGGTTATCAGCTGTTTTTCTTTTTTCATTCTTAATAAAACGTCCTGATTAGTAACGTGACCGGTATAAGATATCTTCAGGATTCGACGATAAAGCCACATTGCGAAAGCCTCAATGTTCCTGCAGGTAGTGTCTGTGAAAGTCCACGACTCAACTCCGTACAGTAGTATAGGAAAGATATAACATAGTAGTAACCTGGTTTTCATGGGTGTTAATACATTTGAATAGCTTAGCCATTTTTTGAAATGTAGATTTGGCTTTCTCAATCCTACATTTAATTTCTAAGGAATGGTCCCAATTTTTACTCTTTCTGTTCATTGACCTGAATGCTTTATGGTAATCAATGAAGCATGCATATATCGCAGTTCACATCTCGACATCGTTGAAATAGCACTTTTATGCTAAAGAGAGCCTCTCTCGTACCCACTGCATTTCGAAAACTAAACTGTGTACTACGGCTGAATTTTTCTTCGCACAGTCTATATATTCTTTGATGTATGATTTTTAGAAATAACTTTAAAATAAGGTTCATTAAGCTGATGGTCGGCAAATCACTGCAGGATGCGGATTTTTGTTTTCTTTGGTACAGCAATAAACGTCGGCGTGACTTCAGCCATGTTCTTGGTTCATCAAATATTTTTATTAGGAGTTTAGTACCGTTTTCCACTTCATTTGATGTGATTTGTAAGTGGTCATTACATATGGGGGATGGAGGTTGTTGGGATCTACTATTATCAGAGTTCTTTGATAAACTTAGTCCATATGCAAATTTCTTGATTTTTATCTGTGATGATGTTTCCCTGTTGATCTCGCAGTGTGTTAGCTGTATTTAATTTCTAAAGACCAGCTGCTTGTTTATGCATTTTAAACGTATCGTGTTTTTCTTCCAATAAATATATTTCTTCATACTGTGATTTTAACCAATTTTCTTTGGCCTTTCGTATTTGTGTTCTTATTTGTCTGTGAATATTGTTGTACATTCTTTTGTTGTTCTTTGATTTTTTTCTTTTTTCCACGAGTTGCAGTATCTTGTCATTCATTTGACTGTTCTTTTTCTCTTTTTATCTATTAGATGTTCTTCTCTGATCTTTAAAAACGTCTCTTTTGTTTACTTACATTTTAGTCTTCTCATATCGCATTTTTGTTTCTATTCTTTTTTGTAACCTTCTCAAATCTAAACCGATATTTACCAACAACAGGAACATCATCTGACGATATGTCAGCATCATTTATTTGCTTATATTCAATAAAAATACTTTCAATTTCTGATTACTATGTTTTAAATATTTATTTACTGTAGATGTTATTGGACAACCTATAGGTTTCCAAAAATTGGAAAATCACGTTCATAAATGTATACGTACCCAGTTTTCCAAATGCAATAAATGAAATAAAAGAGAAGTATAAAAACGTCAATTGTAATATTAGCCATTTTCTAATGTTTATAATAATTCTTAGATAAATTCTTCTAAATTATTATATAAAATATACCTGCAGGCAACAACCACTGTCAGATTACATACTAACAGTAATCGCATAAAAATAGAACGGGGGGTTAGACAAAGAGACCCAATGTCACCTAAACTTTTTAATACGGTGCTAGAACATGATTTTAAGAATTTGGATGACAAAGGGAATAAAAATAGATGGAGAATATCTAAACAACTTACGTTTCGCCGATGATATACTTATAATAGCTGAAGATCTATGTATGGCAAGAGAGATGGTACAGGAACTCGTTGTGGCTACAGAAAATGTAGGTTTAAATATAAATATCTCGAAAACAAAAATCATGACCAATTTGGTACCCAACCAGAACATCAGTATTGGTGGGAAAGAAATAGAACTCGTAGATAGATATAAATACCTGGGACATGAAATTATGATTGGCAGGGATAACCAGACTCATGAACTGAAGAGAAGAATCGGCCTTGGGTGGGCAGCATTTGGAAAACTGAGAGAAACTTTTAAAAGTGAGCTGCCCACATGCCTAAAGAGAAAGGTATTTGATCAGTGCGTCCTCCCAGTCTTGACGTACAGAGCAGAAACACTTACCTTAACAAAAGCAGCAGTTACCAAACTGAGAGTCACGCAGGGAAGAATGGAGCGGTCCATGTTAGGAATAACTCTGCGAGACAGAATAACCAACGAAGACATCAGGAGAAGAACCGGAGTGACTGACATCATCGAGAACATAGCCAGACTAAAATGGAGATGGGCAGGACACATAGCCAGAACGACAGATGGGCGATGGACAAAGAGGTTATTGAAATGTAGGCCAAGGAAAGACAAGAGAAGCGTCGGTCGACCACCTACAAGATGGACTGACGATTTAAGAAGACTCAATAAAAACTGGATAAGAGCGGCGCAAGATAGACGGGGTTGGAAACATGAGGAATAGGCCTATGTTCAGCAATGGACTCTTGAGGTTGGATGATGATGATGATAATTCTTATAGCCGACATACGTTTGACTCACATGTTTTGATTTATTTCCTATAATAAGAATGATGACGATATGCAAAGATCCGGCGGATCGACTGTACCTATATAAGATCGCTACACTCGTCTCAATCACACAAAATATTATTTTGGGCCCGTGCAAACATATACGGGCATATCGAGCGATAGGTATTTATTCACTTCAGATTCAAGATTAATATGCCACAACAAAGTGGCTTCAGAATAATAATAAAAATATTGTTTATACCTACGTATATAAGCGGCAACAATACTTTTCTTTTAGTCAAGTGTTATCTTTGACTTACCTGAAACAAAAAAAAAAAAAATTAGAATGTACAATAATATACTATTACTGTGATACTTCTAACAGTATTTAACAATAAAATTGTATTAATTATACTTGCAGTGAAAACATTGCAAGATATCTTCCTCAATCTCAAAATTAAAATCTCAACATTGACAATCATATTACGGAAGAACTTTAACCAATAAAAGGAACAGAACGAAACTAGCAAGTCCTATTAGGACAAAAAAGAATTAAAACCACAACTCAAACTGTACAAGGACATTAACGACATTTTTTAGAAAGAGCGACTCAGTATTAAATAGATTTGAACAGCGATGAAAAAACTCTATGATTGTGTAGCTGAAAATGATTATCATTATTCATGAACTTTTTTTTTTGTAATAAAAATACAACCATTTTGTTCTCAGAGTTGCATTCTGCTGTATTCAATCCTGTATCCTTCAATAACTACGCTCGTGGTATAGTATATTCAGTGTCTGTGAAAACGACAATTACACTCAACTAATGTGTTGCGAATCAAAATAAACGTAATTGGTTAATAAGCAACGAGGGTAGCAGTGTAGAGAGAAAGAAGAGCGCATATAATGACTCTCAAGTTAATGGACCTGAAACGGCAACTCAAAATCTCAATAAACGTCCTTATGCCGCTAGTTAGTTAATAAATAGGCCTTGAAATTGAACTTGCTGTTAATTTTGAAATATGAAATTTAATGATATGACAAATGTACATCAATCATGTATCTTATATAAAGTTTATTGAAAATTTTACTAGTATGCATAGTAAAACCGACAGTATATAGGATACACCGACATTGAAACGTGACAGCTAAGCATCCAATAAAATGTTGACTTTAAAGCATGCCTAATGTCACTATCTAAGCTATTACTAAGCTCAGGTTGGTCAATGCCCTTATTTCTCCCATTGCTACATATGCAGCTGAAACATGGACTCTCAAAAAAATCGATAGGAGTAAGATCGAAGCCTTCGAAATGTGGGTATATAGAAGAATTCTACGCGTGTCCTGGACAGAACATAGAACCAACCTGTCAATTCTGGAAGAGCTTCATATAAAAGACAGGCTACTAAAAAAAGTAAACCAAGCATACCTAACTTACTTCGGCCACATAGCTAGAAGAACGGGCACCATGGAACTATTGGTAGTAGAAGGAAAGGTAGAAGGCCGAAGACCAAGAGGAAGATCTCCAATACGATGGGTAGACCAAATGAAGAGTTTGGTGGGAAAATCCTTACATGAAGCCGTCCATATGGCACAAGATCGCAGTCAATGGAGACAGCAGACTAACAATATTTAGGGTGTCACTACGCCCTGACAAGGGCTAAAGGATTGAGGAGAGGAATGTCATCATCATTATCTGGGCTTTTTATACTGGCTTATTGTAAATTTATGTTGGATACATTAGTACCATTAACGATTTAAATTTACCAAGACAGAAATTTTGGGCGTCAAGTTTCACCGTCAACTCCAGTCGTCAGAGACGAAAATACTACCGAACCTCTAAAAATCAAATCCTACGAACAAGCCGAATTTTGCTGAGAATGTCAATTTTGGGAAATTGCAAATTGCGACCCAAAAAATGTGCAAAAAAGTTTGTCACTCCTACCTTTGAGCTTTCCTCTAAAACCCCCTCGCAGGTTGGGGGGCAACGATTAACAAATATTCTTTACGGCGTAAAAACAATGTAGATGCGATAATTTTAAACAAAAATGTTTATTAGCACTTTTTCTTTAGTTTGAACCATTCTTTCAGAAACAACGTTTGAAGCGACTTGATTTTTGTCGATAGGACACTCTGATCAAGAAATATCGAATTTTTACCGTCGAGTTAATACGAATTAACACTTCGAGCGTTGTTTGTGAGAGAACGGTTCATTCTACAAACAAGAGCTACTTAACATTTTATCAGTTCCAAATTATCCCAGCTACATTTTTTGTTTGAAACATTTTTTTCTACGGCGGCTAGATTCTTGGTAAATCGAGAAGATTCCTTCTGTGTCATACTTGGGTGTCCAATTCAGCAAGACTTTTAATTGAGACACAGATCTCCAACTCACAATAGATAGAGTTAGGAAGAGAGCTAATCTCCTGGGTGCTTTATCTGGTAGCAGAGGAGATACCAGTTCCAAAACCTTAATTGATACATACAAAACATTTACAAGACTCATTATTACAAGGTGTGTGTCTATGCGTCACTCAACAACAGGCTAACCAAGAAACTTTTAAACATCGAGAGGAAAATACTGCGGAAATGTATGAGGAAACACACGTACTATCCCTCTAGATTAATTCACCCACTTGCAAATTTGCACACAACAGAAAATAGAATCCATTCTCTCAGCAAGAGATATGGATTAAGAACTATAAATAGGCTGAACAAAATAGCTGAGCTGACCCTCAAAAGTCCTTGCCATCACACATGAATCACACAAAAAAAGTTCCAAACTTCTACACTAGACGGGTAAGGAACTTCCTGATGCAAGTTCTATAAACAACCCCCTCAAATATCGCAGATAAAACAAGCTGCAAGCTAAAAACGGTAATATAAGAGCAGTTCCTATTGTATATTTGGTGACAGACAGGGTACTTCCTCAACGAAACATGATTGGCCTCGTTTCTCTTTCCTAAAAAAACAAGCCACCTTCTGCATCCCCGCTGCGCTAGCAGCATACTGCCCCTCTTCCCATTTCTACTGACGTTTACTGCCATTCGAAACTCCTGCTAAAAAAGGGAGACTCTTCCTTGAAGAGGCATACCGTCTAAACAAGGTTAAGACGGACGATTCAGGTCAGATCAGCAAACTTTTTGCATCTTTTTGGGGTCCCATTCTCGGTATTCTCAGCATTCTCAGTAAAGATCAGCTTGTTCGTATAATTTTTAGATGTCAAATCTCTGACGATTGGACTAGTCGATAATAATATTTGATGTATGAGTGTAAACTATTGGAATTTTATATGAAACTTTATGCGGAGCTCTCGTCTGTCGTTATGTGGTCGGTGCATTTTATAGGCTTTAATATTGACAACAATCCCAAGAAAATGTTTACAAATTTAATCACATGCATGAATTAATTTAAATAATAAACAGCAAACGAGAACTTTAACAAAAAACTCATTTTTTACCATCATAATGGATTTTTGTCAGAATTTACTATTAAATACTTAATATTGTTCTGAAGCTTAATATAAGACTGATGTTCACTTATTCTAACATTTAATGGCCTTAATGTTAATAATAATTAATAGTAATTAATATTAAATACTTGACGTAATGCGTAGGGAAATCACAATAATTGATTGAACAGTAGCAAAAATGATACACAGTTTTTATTAAACTCTTCTTCTAGTGCCGTCTCCACTAATGAAGGTTGGCTATAACCATCGAAAATTCGTCTCTTTCTTCTGCTGTGTGTTTAACCCGGTCCAGTCGCGAATGTTTTTTAGCCAGGATATTTGTCGTCTACCAGGACCCCTTTTTCCTTCGATTTTACCCCTCATAATCAGCTGCAACAACTCGGATTTATCATTTCTAAGTATATGCCCCAAATATGCTGTCTTTCACCTTTTAATGGTGGCCAAAAGTTCTCTGTCTCTTCCCATTCTGTGCAACAGCATTTCGTTCGTAATATGATCGGTCCATGGTATCTTCAAAATTCTCCTAAAAAGCCACATCTCAAAAGATTTCAGTTTTCTCATTAAGTTAACATTAACAGTCCAGGCTTCGACGCCATAAAGAAGAATATAGTGGATATAACATTTTACCAACTGATATCAGATTTGCAGATTAAGTCTTTGGTTACACAGAAATTTTTTCATCTTCAAAAAGGATGCTCTTGATTGCTCTATTCTTGAGCGAATTTCTGATTTCGGATTTAGATCTTCCGTAATCCAGACTCCTAAGTATTTTATTTTGTCCACTTGCTCAATATCTTCATTTTTTATCTGGATCTTTGTAATGACTTTGCCCCTCTTACTGATAACCATGGTTTTTGTTTTCTTTATGTTTATTGTTAATTCAAACTGTTCCCCAGTATCACACATTGTGTTTTGTAACGTCTGCAGGTCTGTCTCACTTTCAGCGATAATGACTATCGTCAGCATAACGGATCTTATTTATATTTTCACCATTTATCTTGATCCCTTCTGTACAGTTTTCAAGTGCTTACGTAAATAACTTTTCGGAAGATATATTAAATAGTAACGGTGAAAGTACACAGCCCTGTCTCACTCCTCTACTTATCTGTTGCGAATATGTGCTATTTCCATCTAATGTTACCACAGCCTGTTGGTTCCAATAGAGATTTCTTTCTATGTTTTTGTAATTTTTGTCGAGTCCTTTTCTCTTTAGACATTCTACGAGAATGTTATATTTAACTTTGTCGAAAGTTTTCTCATAGTCTATAAACGCAATGACAAGATCTTTTTATCGGTCTCGACATATTTGGGCAAGAGTTGTGAACCTATACAGAGCTTCCACTGTTCCGAAGCCGTTACGAAAGCCAAACTGTATATTACTCATATCCGCTTCGCACTTCCTGAATATTCTTGCATATATAGGTATAATCTTTAAAAATGTTTTTAATAAGTGTGACATTAAGCCGATTAATCTATAGTCATTACAGTGTTTGGGGTTCTTGGTTTTTGGTAGCGGATAAAAGGTCAATAGCAGCCATTCCGTAGGTATCTCACCAGATTTGTATATGTTGTTGTTGTTGTTCTTCTTCTTCTAGTTCCATGACCGTTATCGATTGTTGGATATCATGTTGGCTACCATATTCGCTATCGTGACTTTATTGACAGCAGCTCTAAATAACGACGTAGTTGATTTTCCATACCATTGCCTTAGATTTTTCAGCCATGATGTTCTTCGTCTACCAGGACCACGATTACCTTGGATCTTTCCCTGAATAATCAGATGTAAAAGATCATATTTTTCAGGGTGTCTCATAATGTGACCGAAGTATTTCAGCTTGCGTTTCTTTATTATATTGACCAGTTGTGTTGTTTGGCTCAGCCGTCTAAGGACCTCCTCATTTCTAACTCTGTCGACCCAGCTTATTTTCAGTAGTCGTCCGTATACCCACATCTCAAAGGCTGCCAAGCGTTTAAGCATAGCCTCAGTTGGAGTCCACGCTTCCACTCCATACAGCAGGAAAGGAAAGATGTAGCAAGATGTCATACGAACTCTAAGGTCAATGCTAAGATCGTGACTGCAAAGTACGTTTCTCATTTTTACAAAAGCAGCTCGGGCTTGTTCTATTCGGCTTTTAATTTCTGCGGTTGGATCCCAGCTCTCATTGATATTACTGCCGAGATACACGAGTTTCTGTACTCTGTCCAGTGTGGCATCTCCGACTTTTATACCGTCATCCTGTATATAATTTTGTTTGCTAACAGGACTAAGGTATCGTGGGCATATCTAATATTGTTGACGGTTATTCCATTCACAATAATACCTTCGGTGGTCTCCATTAAGGCTTCCTTAAATATTTCCTCCGAATATAAGTTAAAAAGTAAAGGCGACAATATACAGCCTTGTCTCATATGTTGTTAGAGTATATTTTATTGCACTTAAATTGTCTTCTTCTGTAAGTTTAATCAGCTCGATATGAACTTCATCTGGCCCATGGGCTTTGCCAGATTTTGAGTTGTTTACAGCATGTTGAACTTCAGATTTTAATATTATTGGAGCTTCCTCGTTATCAATTCGTGTTGGTTCCGTTCTTGTGTCCATGAATAGTACATTGTTTACCGAGTAGGAAAAGCTTAACATTCCTGGACGACTGTGAAGATTGCTAAGTCGAGGCGCAAGTCGAGACTTAGCAACACAGAGTCCAGGAATGTGGCTTTTCCTACGAGGTAAACATACTATTTTTCCGCAAATCGTTTAAAATTCGACAGGTATTGATTGATTTAAAAAAAACGCGATAATTTTATTCCCAAATAAATGGTGCTTTGAAATTCCTAATAAAATTACTTGGGTTACTATGGAAACGTATTGAGGTTGAGTTGTCAAACTTGACGCTTATATATAACTGTACGGAAATATCATTTCCTTACAGTAAGGAAATGACATTTCCTTACAGTAAGGAAGTCCTGACTTTTTCTTCAAGAAATTTTGACAGGAATGTCAAAATTTCCTGGCGATTTGCGGAAAAAGATATTTAATGTATTTAGTCCATAGTTGTTTTATTTCAATTGGGTTATTAGGTTTATTATATTTGTCAATTAATCGGTTAGGTGTATTTGTTCGTGATTTGTCCAGATGATTCTTTCACTTTTTTATGTAAATTATAATGATAATGCTTTTTCTGCAATTCTTCAACTTCGATGCATGTTTCCATCATCCACTTTTCCTTAGCCTGTTTTATTTTGTTGCTTATTAATTTATGTTTTTCTCTCTACTTATTTGGGTTTTTGTTTCTATATTTATAGTAAGTAAGTTTTTTGGTGAATATCCACCCACAAGGATTGTGGAGAGAAAGTCGGTTGCAAGAGTTTACAGCAGTGGTGGAAATATATACTCCAAATGACATCAAAAAGGGGGTTTTTGAAATTAACGGACAATATATGCATGTAAGTCTAGTGACTACGATGGTTCCTATGAGGGTGCGAGGTTATCGGAAAACACAATTGTTTAAATACAATATATCAAAATGGGAAAACCGGCTGACCAAATATCACAAGACGGGAGACATTACCGCCTGCCATGAAAAAGGTTTTTATCAGAAATCTCCTTGGAGATAAATTACAAATGATTAAATAATTTTTTTTATTTGACCTTACGATTTGGAAATTAACACCTCAAATAAAAAATTAAACAAACTAAAACAGTTCCTAAACTAAGATGAAAATAAAATATCTAGTTATCAAGTTTAAGAATATATAAATATGTTGTTCCTAACTTTTTCGAAACCTAAAGTAAAAATTTTCAATTGTTGAAATTGTTTCTGAACAATATTTAAAAAGATATATTGTTATATTTCCTGATTATATATACCAGTTATAATAAAAGTAAGAGTCTCAAGTCATAAATAAATAAAATAAACTAACGGTATACCGCATACAAAAATAATTTTGTATGAAAATAATAAAAAAAAACCTAATCAAACGATAGTTGCAATATAAGAAGAAAGACAACCTTTTTGCAACTCTGTTTCCCTAACGTCTCGTTTTATAATATCCACATACGAATTCGAATTGAAATGTTTCAGTACTTTAACCCCTCATAGTTTATTAATAGTACTGGGTACGTAATGGCCGAGGCTCTTTTACTTGCTGGCTTAATGACATTACATTCTATAATTATATACCTAGTGTCAGTTAATCGGCAAACCGACGAAAACGACGTTGTTAAAACTTAGCAACGTAGATATTTATTACTCATGTAAGCTTGATGGATATGTTGGTTTGCAAGAAAAAACAATTAAAAAACCAGTAACTGTATAATGTATAGATAAGCTCAATATGTAAAAGTTTACTGTTAATATTATGAACTTTTGAATAAACCGCTAAAATCGTTCTCCACCTCTATAAAAAAAATCAAAACAAAAACTGTTTAAAGAATCAAAAGCGAAAAAGGTATTTTACATGTAAGGGCTTTCACAAAAATTTTTCTATTATAATAATCTATTTTATTAACATTTTTAGTATATGGTAAAGCTGCTAATTTGAAAAAAGGGGAAAAGCTTTTAAAACGATTTCCCCGACATGATCTCGGGATAAACAAAAAAGTTCAATAATAATGACTATAGATCGCAACTCCATGAACTCCAAAAAGATTTTTATAAGGTATACTACAAATTAATTTTACAATACAGTAAATAGTGTCGTACAGCACCTTGGGCCCTAGAGACCCACTGCCTGAATTTTTTCCATTACTTTTCTTAACTTTTTTTCTGTCAGTGGCAGTTATTCTCCTTGCAGCCCTGTACCTTGCAGATCATCTTTACTTGCTTCTAAACATTTTTTCGTGGACATCTTCCTCTTCTTCTAGACTCTTTACGTAGAGAAAAACGTTGAAATGAAACGTTCTTGCTGTTTCATATAGAGATTGCTGCTAGCGTACTCAGGCATGTTATGTATGTTACTATAACGACCATATAGGACGCATTTCATTTCCGTTTGAGCTAGTGTTCCTCATGAGAGCTGAATAGCAATAAACACATATAGAACAATGGTGGATTTCAAAATGAAAGATAAATGCCATCGTCTACTTTATTTTCAACGTCTTTTTTCTAAGTAGAAGGCGCAAAAACGGTGTTTTTCAAGAGTAAAACTGTGGATGTATTGTCGGAATAAAAGGTTTTTCCTAACATCGTCCAATAACTTCCAGTAAGCTTGGATTTGCGGTTCACCTAATTCGCGATCGAAGAAAAGTGTCATTGCTTCAACTATTTTTTGTTAAAAAAGGAAAACAAAGACTTTATCCTCCTTAAAAAAATCGCCTGCTCTTCTAAACAACTGATTTCAATTTTTTTAAATGGGTTTGACATCTATGCTCTCCAAGGGGCAAAAAAGCAGTGATTTATATAACAAATAATTTTTTACACAGCAAAGGTTGAATTTTTTCGAATTTTCCGGACAATACTAGATTGCAAAAATGTGTGCAAACAGTGAAAACTAGGTATAAAATTTTTCTTTACGATATTTTGTGACGCAAATATACTGGTTTAACAAAGAAATATCTGGATTATCGCTTAATGAAGCTTATTATTAAACCGTTTTGTATCATTAACTTGGGGCAAATTTTATAATGAGATATTCATTACAGCACAAAGGAATCATTAACTTCTTGCTATTTATTTTACGTCTTTCTTATTTGTATTTCGCAAAAATCTTTTTTATTTTGTTAATATTATTTCCATTAATATGTAAATACGTTTCTACAAAATGCGGGTAGACGCCAGAATACATCTGAAACGTTTCTCAAGGAAATCAATTGACACGAATTGCACGTTTTCGGTTTCTTGTTTTATGTTTACTTTTTTTACACTCTATATTCTCGTTCACACATGCAAAAAGCACTACCTATCGTAACACATATTCAATTTCTTCTTCAAGGTTGTCATATCGATGACTATTGAATCGGAAATTACAAACTTCTAATATAAACAGGACTGGTTTCAGTAGAATTTGCACAAAAAGGTGTAAGCTCAAAAGTCACAATATCTTTTATCGTCACATAATTGTGGAATAAGGCACAATTGAAGTTTAAAATAAGTTTATTGACGTTTCAATTTCCACTTCGGAAATTGTTCTCAAAATACAAACATTAGTAATGTGGCTGAAAATATTGCGTACGATAACAACACTTAAAAACAATCAGTCGTCGCACTAGATCTTAAGGCAGAACTATCAAAACCTACAAATCTAAGCGTTTTAGTATATTTCTTACTATAACTATACCATCGTTTTGGAGCCCTCCATGTGTTGAGTTTTTCAGAGCTTGCAATTTTTGCGAGCCTCTCATCGGCCATTCTACTGATGCACAGTACTATCATACTACTGATGACGATCACTCTCTGCGTCTCTGTGTAGTCAATCCTACGATATCCCAGACGGTCATAACATAACCTAACGGCCCCTAAGAGTATAATCAGCAATGGATCTTAGCGTTCTCATTTCAGTTGTCGTTTGTGAGCTTTTTGGTTGCAGCTATTTCCGCACTGGGCTCGATCACATAGGTCATTGCTAGTCTTACACAGGTCTTATATATATTCTCACTTTACTTCCTAGTTATTGTGCTTGTTCCTCCAGATAATATTCTGTAGGTATCTAGATGTCATTGGGACTCTGAATAGTCTTTTGACTTGCTCCTCGACGTTTCTGCTACTGGTAATGCTGACTCCTAGATATTTGAAGTTCATAACTTGCTCAACACCTTGATTGTTTATTGCTAGTTTACATCTCTTAGGTTCTTTGTTAATCGTGAATGGCTGTGCCTTCTCAATAGATATAACCATATACAATTTTTCTGCAATGTTTTGGAATCTTTATAGTAATCGTTGTAGGTTATCTTCTTCCTCCGTTATAAGTACTACATCAGCATAGCAACATATTTTAATTTCTTTGTTCCCATTCTGTAACGTATTCTTGTCGTTTTAACTTCTTTTATGATCTCATCCATCACCAAATTGAAAATAATATAATTATTGTGCTCAGGCTGTTTTCTGCTTCTATAGTTATTTTCTTAGTAAGCTGATCTTCGCTCTTACAAATGTACTGTTATTGGTATTCATTCCTTTGATAATAGCTCGAATCCGGGGGTTTATATTTCTAGATCTGAATAATTTAATAATATCTTCAAGTCTTGCTCTGTCAAACGTCTTCGTAAGGAGACGAAGCACATGTAAGCAGTTGCAAAGTCGTTGCTTTGAGCGATATAATCTTTGCATATCAGTTTCATAACAGTGCTTAAGAGACTTATCCCGCGATAGTTTTTGGGATTGTCTGTTTCAGCTGTTTTAATTACTGAATGGTTATACTTTTTCTTACATATTTTCTTACATACCGTGTCTTTCTCAAACAATATACGCAATTCTTCAGTCAACTTTTCTCCACAGTATTTAAGCAGTTCATTTGTTATTCGATTCAACTCCAGCACTTTTCAGTGTTTTAGTTTGGATAGCGATGTTTTAATCATTTCGATTCTTATTTGCCATTTATTAGTAGTGGTGTTTTCGGTATCCTCCACCTGGTATTCTTTCTATTCAAAATGTCTTTCCATACATTTGTCGATATTTTGGGGTTATGTATTCATTTATTGGTTTCATTCGATTTTAAAATAAATTCAAATCTTTTTTCTGTCTTCCGTAGAGATCGTGTCCATGTATGCTAAAGATTTTTCCAGATGCTTCTTTTTATGGATCCAATTTTTGCATTTGACTCTTTTCTTGCTATCTTGTAGTACTCATATGTATTGGTTCTGTACTTCAGGTTTGATTTTCTCTTTGCCGTAAGTTTTGACTTTATACGTGAGCCATGATGTATTATTTGGTTTTCAGGTTTTGTTTACTTTTCTTTTCCCGAGTGTTTCTCCAGAAGCTTTTAGAATATTTGTTTGTAGTTTGTTCAATACATTTGGGTAAAATCGATCGTATCCTTATTTTCTGTGATAGTCTCTGTTCGTAAACGTATTTTGTCGTTTTGTCAGACAGAACTTCTACATTAAATTTCGGTTTACGGTTTCTACAGTTTCAATTTTGCATGCCTTCTTGAGTTGTATGTGGCTCCGTATTTTCGCTATTACCATATTGTGATTTGTTGTTATGTTTACCCAGCTAACTGTGGTCCAGGTATCTTGTATTACAATGTTGCTTTAGAAAATTGAATATAAAGCAATACTTTGCTCTGAGATATGGTTCTATTAACTGGGAACCGCGATATGATTGTATACGTAGATAGCGCGTGATGATGAGAAGACGACAGATTCTTCTGATAGTGCAAAATAATTCTGTGAGATACGTAGAGATCGTCGCGATGTGATAATCCAACTAAGGACGATAGATTTGTAATAATACAGCATCGAGATAATTTTCCGACTGCGGACTAGAGATTGCCATTGTTACAGACAAAGATGCAGCAATCTGTAGAGATTTTAAATGAGAGATTTTTTACTATTTTTTTTATATCGTTTTGTACATTCGAAATATTATTTTGCAAATGGTATTTTGTAAATTAGCTTATAGTTTTGTAAATAAATTAAAATTCAATATCCATACATTTCAGCAACAGCGCAGTAAATTTGTTATCTGGCAAGTGCAAACTTATTTAAAAAAAATACTTAACTATCATACTATAAGTATCAAGATAAAGTGTTTACAAGAGGTTCCAATGGTACAAGGTTACAATGAATTATTAAAAACTAGTGATATATTTTGACAATGATTCAAACATAACTCAAATAAATAAACATATCCTTTTTTTGATGTTGATAAACATGTTTATACAGAGAATAAGAGGTGGTTATCTGAACATTTTCATTTTTGACATCTTATATATTGAGAGATTACAAAATGCGTATTTCCTTAGTACATCAAGAATACTGAAATCCAAATAACCTTGAGATTCACAATATGAAAAACTCATGAACCACATAACCGAAAATTGTTACGGATGAACAATTTATCACAAATCTTACACAAAGTTTACTGTGTCGCAGAAAATTAACGGATAAGTTCAACAATTTTAATAGTTTTTGTTTTTGAAGATTTTGAAGATTTTCTTCTGCTTCTGTATCTGTTCACGTATATTCCCTACACTCTGTTACTCATTTGTCTAGACTAAATTCGTATTACGAATGCTTTCTACAAAGACAGAGAACACGCATGTAGAAGATAAGTGGCAAGATTTAAAAGACGCCATAATAAAACCTGCCCAGAAAATGCTTACCAAAGAGAAACAGAAAAAAGGACGAGAATGGATAACAGAAAAAATTTTAGGTCTCATGGAAGAGCGAAGACAGTTAAAGGGAAAATGCAGCCAAAAATATAATGAAGTAAACAAACAAATCAGAAAAGAAATAAGAACTGCAAAGGAAAATTTTTATACAAGAAAATGCGAGGAAATCGAAGAACTACATCTCAAACATGACACTTTTAACTTACATAAAAAGATAAAGGAACTGACAGGTACACAAAAACGAAAACATCCCAATCTCCTATGCAACGCAAATGGTGAAATAATAACCGATCTACAAGAAAAGCTTAGGACCTGAAAGAACTATGTAGAAGAATTGTTCGACGATGAAAGACAAAAACCTAATATAGATAACTTGCAAGGCGACGAAGGACCAGAAATAACTAAAGAAGAACTATTATACGCTATAAAAATAATGAAAAATGGTAAATCACCGGGTCCAGACGGGCTCACATCAGAACTTCTTAAGCTTGTGGAAGGCGAATCAGTGAATATTCTACTCGACCTTTTTAACTGCATCTACAAAAGAGGAGAAATACCAAAGGAATGGCTACTTTCAACTTTTGTAACCTTACCAAAAAAGGCAAATGCAAAACAGTGCACTGACTACCGCACTATAAGCTTAATGGGGCATACATTAAAAGTATTCATCAAAGTAATCCACTCAAGAATTAACAGAAAACTAGATGCAGATATTAGTAATACTCAATTCGGATTTCGGAACGGGCTTGGAACAAGAGAAGCACTATTTGCACTTAACGTCATATGCCAAAGATGTCTAGATATAAACCAAGATATATATATATATATATATATATATATATATATATATATATATATATATATGTGCTTTATTGATTACAACAAAGCGTTTGATAAAGTTCGTCACGACCACTTAATGAAACTGCTAGTAGAAAAAAACTTGGATAAAAGGGACATTAGAATTATCTCTAAGATTTACTATAACCAGAAAGCAAATATCCGAATAGAGCAAGAGACAACGGAGGAAATCGAGATCAAGAAAGGCGTAAGACAGGGTTGTATACTCTCACCGACCTTATTCAATCTATACTCCGAAGACATTATAAACACAGCACTTTCGGATCAAAATATAGGTATTAAGATAAATGGCATCCGAATAAACAACTTGAGATATGCCGATGACACGGTACTAATCGCAGAAACTTGGGAAGATCTTCAAATACTAATTAACAAAATAGTAGAATGCAGTGAACAACACGGATTATCACTTAACATAGGCAAAACAAAAATAATGCTAATATCTAAATCACCACAAAACTTCCCTGACATAACCGTGCATGATCAAAGAATCGAACGTGTAAGAAGATATAATTACCTGGGAACTGTTATCAACGAAAATAATGACTGCTCTGAAGAAATCAGAACCAGAATAGAGAAAGCTAGAGCCACATTTACTAAATTGAAAAAGGTATTCTGCGGAAGAGATCTAAGTCTAAAACTTAAAATTCGCCTTTTGAGATGTTACGTTATGTCAGTTCTCCTCTACGGGATGGAAACATGGACATTGAAAAAGATCGATACCAAAAAGATAGAAGCATTTGAGTTGTGGATGTATCGTAGAATATTAAAAATACCCTGGACAGAGAAAGTAACAAATGTGGAGGTTTTGCGGAGAGTGCGGAAAGAGAAAGAGCTGATACTTACTGTTAAAAAGCGCAAACTACAATATTTGGGACATGTTATGAGGGGAGATAAATACCAGTTGCTGCAATTGATTATACAGGGAAAGATAATGGGAAAGAGATCTATAGGAAGAAGAAGGCATTCATGGTTGAAAAACTTGAGAGAATGGTACAATTGCACCAATTACCAACTTTTTAGATCTGCAGCATCAAAAATACGCATAGCTTTGATGATAGCCAAACTTCGGAACGAAGACGGCACTTGAAGAAAAAAAAATTCGTATTAATGTGATAAAACGGCCTTGTACATTGCAGATAAATTTCTACCTTAAAACTAATATCTAAGTACATTGTTGACATATCCCACACTACCATTAGTCATATAATATTTGTAAGCAATCATTGCACAACTGTCTGATAAGTCGGTTTTATTGTATACACTTTTTTTTTTAATTCGTTATAACAGATTATTCCATTTAATAATTCGTAAAGTTAAAAATCGACATATAATGAATGCAAGATCATAACAATAGATTTTTCTCATTTTTTTTTTTTAAATAAATTTAATAATTTTTCTTGTACATATTTTGTCTGATCTTATCCATCTACAACTGAGATTTGTTATGCTGTCAGATTTTATTTTCATAAATCAGTAAAAGGTAATGCTCCTTCTAAAGCAAAAAACCAGTAACAATACAAACGTGTTAAAATCTTAAGTAAATGAATTTTGCTTGTAGTAAACACGGTAGGGACAATAATTATTTGATACAAGCACATAAATAAAACTCCAAATTCTAGTTTACTTTTAAATCCAGTGCATAATTTGTGGTACTTGGGGATTTTTAGTTTGTAGGCTTGAATCAATGATCTGGAAAAACTGTGACTTAGATTGAGTAAATTTAATCGGATATAATGTAAGCATGTTTGAAAATGCATTTTACACTTTACATATTTAAGTATTCTGAGATATAACAGCTGCGCAAGAAATGCATTAAACAAACAGATTCGTAACAGGCATTGTAAAATTAACAATTTCACTAATAGTGACAGATTATAAATACTGGTGACACAAGCGTTTTATTTTTATTCGAAAGAATACTTCTCATTCATATTTTTGAATAGGACTCGTTATTTCTGATCATGTTTTCAGTTTATTAGGATCTACAAATTGTATACAGCATTTTTAGGTGTTTTTGATGATTTTTAGTCTATCTTACACTACCTATTCCCTTTGGTTCACCGGACCAAAGTCTAGCTTTGGTCCGGTGAACCGGACTTTTCAGTCTAGCTTTAACTACTTTTATATTTAAAATTGCTTAAAACTGTTTGGTACTTTATTTCGTATTATTTTTTATTGTGGAATTGGCAATGGTTGGCATTAGATAAAAAAGACTAGCGAAACAGACTAAGCAAGATCTAGGCTCATCGGGTCACTGTTCTTCCTTATGCAACAACTGGAAAGTTTTCTGGTATTTGCCTTTTAGTAGTTTTTTGTTGTTCTCTTCTAAACTTTCTATTACGAGGATGACCAGTCAGCATTTGATCTTTTATTATATGTAATAAGTGTAGTGTCTCTATGTTCAAATTGTATTAGTATTTTCCAGTCATTGTTATTTTCTAGATGGTTATAAATAAATCGGTTATTGTATAAAACTTTTTGATAATAAATCAATACAAATTAATTTGTGATTCCATCTTGCAAAGATTTCTAAATTGCGGATATTTATGTGTAATTATTTATTATTCAAATAATGTAAATATCGTAATGATTTTCCATTGCTTAACCCTGCTGTCCTGTTCGGGTCTATTTGACCCAAAAAAAAAATTATTTCTTATTTTACAAATTATTACGCGGCGTAACGTTTTGGTGTTTCGTGACTTTATTACTTAATATGAGGTCTTTCAATTGCATAAAAGATAAAAAATCAACTTGCTCATTTTTTTGATAAAAATTAAATTGTTACCTATGGTACGCTCGGGTCAATATGACCCACTTATTTAAACCGTTAAAAATTACCTGTATAGGTATGTTTAGTTGGTAGTATTTTATATTTTCTAATAGTGTTTGTCAGTCAGGTACGTCTATAAATAAAAACAAGTTTCTACAAGCTAGAACTTGTAAAATATGTGTAGTGTAGCTGGACGATGTCAGGTAGAATGGCATGTCACGTAAAAGGAAGTGGGGGTGATAGACAAGTGGTAAAACACTAATATTCCAAGGCCAAGCGCATTCATTTATTCGTTTATATTTCAAATTTCAGTCTATGTTTGCATGTTGATAATGTCGCACCGTAGAGCGCTGACCGAAGATGAGCTTCGCGAGCTCGCGAACGTGTCAGAGAGTGATGAGTGCATATCAGAAACAGAAAACAATACAAGTAGTGAGAGTGAGGAAGAAAGTAGTGATGAATCCTTTGGTGTTCCATTCTACGTACAACATCCTGTAGAACCTTCTGTAACGGTTCCTTCAAAAGACGATACTATCCAATGGTCGCTCGATCCTCCTTATCAACGCGGTCGTTTTTCTACGGCCAATGTTATAAATAATGCTCCAGGAGTTACAAGGTACGCATGTGCACGAATTTTCGATATTAAAAATTCATTTGACGCACTCTTTTCTGACATAGTTGCAAACCAAATTATAAATATGACCAACATGGAAGGACAGCGTGTTTTTGGAAACAACTGGAAAGACTTAGATAAAATTGGTTTTCAAGCATACATTGGTCTGTTATTGTTAGCTGGAGTTTTTAAGTCCCATGGTGAATTAACTAAAATTTTGTGAAATGAAGAAACGGGTATTAGTATATTTCGAGCAACAATGTCCCTTGAAGTATTTACAAAAATTTCGCAAGTAATACGTTTTGATAACAAGACTACTAGACAGGATAGGAGACGTACCGATAAACTTGCTGCAATACGTGAAATTTGGGAAAAATGGGTTGAAAATCTACCAAAATTTTTTAACCCTGATGAAAATGTTACCGTCGACGAGCAATTAGTTGCCTTTAGAGGCCGCTGTCCATTCAAACAGTACATTCCAAGCAAGCCAGCGAAATATGGCATAAAAATTTTTGCCTTATGTGACAGTAAAAGTTCTTATGTTCTAAAATTGCAGATCTATACAGGAAAGGAAGCAGGTGCCGCGCCAGAACGAAATCAGGGAATGCGTGTGGTGTGCGACTTGAGTAGTGATTTGAAAGGCCACAATATTACATGTGATAACTTTTTTACATCGTACAATTTAGGACAACTTCTTCTAAAAAGAAAAAATACAATGCTGAAGACTATAAGAAAAAATAAACGAAAGCTTCCAGCACAAATTGCGAATAAAGAAGTTTATAGTTCGTCTTTTTACTTCACACAAGATACCACTGTTGTTAACTATATTCCTAAAAAGAATAAAAATGTTATTCTTATAAGTACTTTGCATCATGAAAAGGCTATTAGTGACAGAAATGACAAGAAGCCCCAAATTATTTTAGATTACAATTCCAGTAAGGGGGCAGTGGATACTCTAGATCAGCTTTTTGGTACATATACATGTAAGAGGAAGACAAATCGCTGGCCCATGATTGTTTTTTACAATATGCTGGACATTTCTGCCTACAACGCGTTCGTTTTATGGACATCGATAAATCCCCAATGGAATACCAATAAACTTACAAAACGACGAATTTTTCTTGAGGAGTTGGGAAAAACACTGGTGAAACCACTTATCCTTTCCAAGTAAAATTTACCGAGAACTAAAGACTCACCAGAACTGGTAAAAATAACACGAGCAGAAGCGAGTAGAGAAGATGGAAATTCTAGTGAACCGTCTATGGACCATCCAACTCCGCCTGCTAAACGAGCACGCTGTAAATTTTGCTCTAAAAGGGATAACAAGACTAATATTTTATGTTGTATATGTCATAAACATATTTGTAAAACCCATTCTTTCTATTACTGTCCCAGTTGTAAACTGAATTAAATTTTGTAGATATTTGTTCTTAGGGTTTTCTGGGAAAGAAAAAATGCTTTTTAGTTTTGTTAATAAGGTTTAATTTACAGTAACAATATAATTATTGTTTAATTAACTATAATTTTTTAATAATACAGTTTTGTTTAGCACCATTAGCTTATTTTATTTCTATTAGGGAGCGTAAATCATAGTTGGGTCATATTGACCCGAACAGTACATTTGTGTAGTTTACTCGAACGGTACAGCAGGGTTAAGAGGCATATTAAAATTAAAAATATTGAAGAGTTCCGCAAAAAAAATCTGACGATTATCAGAAATATTTTATCCTGCGAGGCCGACCAACGTTGGAAAAAATATTAAATGGATTTCAGAAAACACTATGGGAATACGGTTCACATACAATTATTATGATACACCATTTTTAAAAATATAGCAACAAAAGTAAAGATTTCATCATGCAGTATCCATAGGATAACTTAAATATAGAACGCAACAACATTTTACTATTACGGTAATCAGATCTTTAAAATATAGAAAGTATACTAGTATATGGGAAATGAGAAATACTCACAATCGTAAATAGTTTATATTTTTTAATGATTGTAAATTTTGGGCTACCGCTTGGGTTTCAAGTGTTAAATATGCCCCATCATCAGGTCCCAGTATGTTAGGCTTATTTTTGTTAAAAACTACAAGATATCAGATACAGGAAAGCTCTATAAATTAAGTTATTGCAAACCACCATTAGTCCAGCAGTCAGAGAGTTTACCCCTAAAAATCATATGAACAAGTTGAAATTTGCCGAGAATATTAATTTTGAGACACCAAAAAAGATGCAAAAAAGTTTACCCATTTTACCCTCGGGCTTCCCCCTAAAACATCCCTCGTAGGGGGATAAAAACGCAAAAAATTGATTTGCCAAGAATCTGCACGTCATAGAAAAAAATGTTTCAAACAAGACATGTAGTTGAGATGATTTTAAACAAAAATGTTTATTAGCACTTTTTGTGTAGAATGAACTGAATGAACAAAATTACTTAGTTCAGGACATCTCAATGGCTAGGTATTTACATATACTATAAGCAAACCTGCAAACCTATAGGTTTTCTGCAAAAACTTCGGCATGGTTTTTTAATTATTAGATATATTTGCGGTTTATTGCCAGTAAAAATAGTAAATTGTATTACAATTAAATATTTAAATTGGTAAAAGAAATAAGAATAAGACATCTAACTTATACATTTATTAGACTTAAACATTTAATAAAAATCTTTGTATCGGTATGTAATCATTCAAAAAATTTATTTTTCATTAAATCATTTTTCACTTAACTTTTATTTAGTTAATCTAAATTCATATTTTATAAATCGAACACATATAATAGTGGTATAATTTCGAGAAAAATATTGGTTTGCTTAAAATATTTCAAAGTTCAAAAAAAATTAAAATAATTCAGATAAGTAAAATAATAAACATTTCGAAGAATGAAAATCTTTTGTCTTTGGATTACCTATATTGAACAAAACGTAAGATATGCATAATTATTTTCTTTGTTAAAATATATTTGTGTGACTTGAATAAGCTGAAGTGAAATCCTAGACAATGGAAGCGGGTTTTCCAAATAAATTTGTGCAGTAATTAGGATAATAGAATAGATTTTAGAAAGATATGTTTTTGTTAGTTCTTAAGAATTAGTAGAAAAAGACTAGTTTATAAATAATGTTCGGAAATTTTATAATTGTAGGTAAAAATTTGTTTGTGTTATCGAAATGAAGAAATGGGAGAGGTATGACGCGTTTTGATTGGATGAGATTGAAAAAGGTGGGATGGTTGGTTTGAGAATGAGACTTTAGTTAGTTTTTGAAGAAAAAAAGATAGTCAGTTGGTTTTCCAAGTGTGCAAGGAACAGTCATTGTTCTCTGGTGGTTCCCGAGAGGTAGCAAGCAGTAGTGTTGAATGTTAGTGAGTTTTTGTGGAGTTAGTGTATCTGACAGAAGCTGATCCAGCAAAATATTGTAAGTCATATTTTTCTACTTATATTCCAAGAGTCACTGTTCAGGCCAACGAGAGATTCAGTTTATCGTAAAGAGAAGATATTCCAAGAGAATATTTTTCACTCAGGCCAACGAGAGATTCAGTTTATCAAGAGGAGAAGAGGCTAGCATAATTTGAACGATTAGTGCATTTGAAGGAGATCATTAAGGACGATAAACTTGCAACAATTTGTTGTAAGCTTGCTGATTACCTAGGGAGCTGCTAAGAATAGATAGTGTAGGCTACAAGGAACAAGGATTTGGACCACTCATCATCACAGAGAGATAGTTTTGTTTTTCTGCAGTTTTTCTTTTATTGATAACACAATTTTTACAATTACTTTAGAAAAGATATAAATATTTTGATTAGGAGATTTAGAATAATAATTGGGATTTTAAGATTTTAACTAATATTGTTTGTACCAATAATTTTGAAGGTTCACGTACGTAGAACAAAATTTTGAGAATCATTATATGAGATATTGTTTATTGAAAACATTTGAGTGTGAATTTTATTTCATTATTTTTATTTCAATATATAATGTTATATCATATGTGTTTTTTATTATTACGGTATTCTTTGGACCTTACCTTTCACATGTAAAGCACAGATATTGAAGCACGAATATAACCCTGAGATAAGAGAATTAAAAAGTGTGAGAGAATCATAATCATATCATTTAAATAATTATAATTAATCTATTAATTAATTAGCTAATTAATTGCTAGGCGCACTAAGATTTTGAATATCACAATAATATATATATATATATATATATATATATATATATATATATATATATATATATATATATATAGTACCAGATAGCACCCTAATACGATTTATTATATTTTCAGCAATTAGTTACAGCAAATTATAGTATGCAAAACCGGTTGTTGATGCTAGAATAAATTGCTAAGTCTAATTCTTATTTCTTTTATCTAATTGAAATGGACTCACACAGGCAACATATTCACGAATTGATATTTCAATTCTTCAATTCTGCTTTGATTTGTATCATCAGTGCTCTAAGAAAGTGATAAGAAGCAAAGTACCGAGCAAACTATTCTAGGATCTAGACTAATACAAACATCCTTGCGTGACATTTTCTTCTGTATGTACACGTTTTTATATGCCAATTTCCATTAGCTTCCTATTGGTTTTTAATATGTTTTTGTTTGTCATTCTAGGTATCCGTTCCTTTCTTAAGTTTCCGAATAAAATAAATACATATATTTTAATGTCTTCGAAATCTTCACTTCATAATCGACAGTTACCTAGAGTCCGTACCGTCTGACTTCAATCTTCGACGAGGCACACCCGTTTTATATTGACAAAACCCGGTGTATATTCTTGAATGAAATATTCAAATGATATGGAAATCGAATCGAAGAAATTATGGAACTGTATGCAAAATGCTTCGCAGGAAGTACGTACACCTAACCTCAAAACGCCCATTCGAAAATTTATTCTCTACATCTACCCACTACTACGTATACACTATTGTTAATTAGCTAAAACAGATCTCGTAGATACTCAGGTAGGTATGAGTTATTTACGTGAAAGTATCATAGACGTGATTCATTGTTTCGGCGTTTTTAGTTGACAAATCCGCTACAGACGCTGATTTACATGCAATTACCAGATGTTTCCTTCAGAGTAGATTGTATTTACGTTGTGGATACTATAATGCCAATGTACTTCTCTACTTCCTAACATAATTACCAACAAACTAGGTAAAAAGCTGGCCAGTGCATGCAGTGTTTTTCACTTCCTAGTATACACTTAATGTGTGCTGTCTGATCTGTAAATATCTTAATCCATTTGAATTCTTTATAAATGAATAAAAATGTAAATATTTTTAGAAATAAATAAATAAAAATTTCTGTCAAATAAAAAAGATGATTCAGATTAGAACCGATTAAGAAAAAATATGTTGAGTGTGATGGTCTCACCGACTGAACGTGCGAAAGAGTTTATATATTTATGGGTGTACACCCATTCGATATTTCGATGATATATTATTTTTAACTATCTGCTTACATTTTACGAAAACTCAAACATTACATATATACAGAGTGACCCAGAAGAAATGTACCAAACTGAAATGGAAGATTCTTAGCCTCGAACTATTATGAACGGACCCACCAAAAAAAACCTTACCAAATTTTTTCGTTCGTACATCCAAAATCTTTCAATTTACTGCGACAAATAATGTTCCAAATTTAAACTTTGCCACCCTGTATCTTTTTTATTGAAAATATTTTATCACAGCAGGTTGCTTCCGATCATAATATCTTCCATTTCAGTTTGCTACATAACTCACGGATTATCCTGTCTAGTGACGAATGATATTTTCCTACTAATAGTCCAGGATGCATATTTGACGAGCAGGAGATGAAGCAGTGACACATGCAATGATAGAAATCCAGAAGAAAAAAAGAGAAGGAAAAGACCAAGATCAAAGTGGCTGCAAGAAGTTGAAGAAGACCAGTTAGAAAAAACTAGAAACAGGAAAAAACGGACAGATATCGTCAAGAAGATAATAACATAAACAAAAGGGATTGATCCACCCAAGAAATAGGATCTAGTAGAAAACCTCTAATTTTTTTTGTATGCATCGATATGCTTGAAATTTTGACGGTAGTTAAAACATAGTTCAAAGATCAACATCTATAGCAATATGCAATTTTCCTCTGGGGTTGATTTTCACCTTAAATTAAAGGTGGAAAATTTTTATCAAAAAACAAATCAGTAATTATCGCTAGAACTGTGAATTTTAAGACAAATCTTAGGAGTTTTTTCGAACTTATTTTATTTAAAATAAATGAACTTAATAATTTTTTTGTCAATAATGATTTACTATTATGTAATTGAAATAAAACTATTTGCGAGCACTTTTTGACTGTAGTGATCCTGCAGTGGGATCTTAGATTAGTAGCTTTTAAAATAAACAACAAAGTGGTGTATACCATTTTTCAAAGTAAAAAAGTTGCACGTCACAATTTATATAAAGTGACGTCACTTATATTTAAAATTTCCAGAACGACAACCTTAGAGTTCAAATTTTCCTAACACAGATAATAATACAAAACTAATGACAGTTCAGCGTGTGGCACAATTGTTTAAAGTATTGCAGCTTTTTTAGAGTAAGAATTTTGTTTATATTTTGATTCCTTACACAATTTGATCATAATATATTCTATATTAATAAATTGTATTTATAAATACATATTAAATTTAGATTAATAGCTTTAAAAACTAATTATTGTCGTGTATTGTGATTGTGCTATGCCAAATCAACTAAATAGTCTGTAAAAAGCTGATAAGATTTCATATAAGATAGATTATTTTGAACAAAAAATATTGGCGGGACGTTTTTACTATTAATGCTCCAAAAGAAGTTCAAAATATAGAATATATAATTTTGTATTAAAATGTTTTCTTATGTATTTTAGTGTCTTGCAGTAGTCTTAAAACTAAGTGTATTTACTGTTAATATATAATAGTTTGATAAATAGTTGACATTTTAAAAATTCGTCACTTAGTAACTAACTATTCTGATGTTTTGGCAACGCTGTGGGGTTCTGAAGTCGTAAATCTTGAACGACGTGCAATCATTTTTATATGAAAAATTCTATATATTACATTTTTTACGAACTTCGTTTTAAAAAGGATTGAAGATGGTACTAAACGGATGCGAATACAACCTTTAAAACAATCATATCTCGTTTAATTTTTATTTTATCGAAATTAAAAAATCTAAATCTTCAGTAAAAAAAAGCTGTTTCTTTGTATTGCAGCATGTTTCTGTATATTTTTTAGTTGTTGAGCTAATTCAAAGAAAAGGTTTTTGAAAAATTTAGAAAATAGTGCCTTTACTTTAAACTCGGATATTTTCAAAACTAAACCTTCTAAGCAAGTTAAAATCCAGAATGTTTGTATATAGTTGAAGTAAAGTATAAATGAACAACGAATACTTTCAACCAAGGTGGTTTTGGAGGGGGGATGAGTTTGCTACTTTCTGCGTCACAAAAAATATAAGCGGACTTTATTTTAGTTATAACTTAATTTTCAAATAAAGCTTAATTTTGATGCAAATCACTTTTACCAGTGGTCAAGGGTTTTGTAAGATCTTTAAAAAGTTTGAGTATGTTTTCAGTGAAAAACTTACCGTTTTCCGGTTAGTCAACATCATATGTTTGGATTTTTGTATTCAATGAATAAAAGTCTAATTTCTAACAGCCATAACTTTGTTAATATTAAGTTGTCATTATTAAAACCCAATTTCTTTGTTTTATAAGCTTCACTTTATATCAAAACCCTTTAAAACATGCTTTTCTGACGTGAATTTTTGTAAACTTTTAATCAAAAATATTTACTTTTCGAAAAAGCTCTAAAGAAGATTTTTGACTTAAAATTCACTATTCTGGCGATTACCATTGATTTTTTTGGATAACCAAGTTTGGAAAATTCTTTGCATTTCATCTGCATTACAACAAATTAAAAAGATGTTTATTAGAAGTTGTTATTCGTCGCCTTTTTAAACCATTAACAATTTTAAATGAATTAAATTCGTACCTTTCCTTTTACTTAATACGTTTACCGTGAACTACTGCGGTTCTTCAACGAAAGACAGGTTCAAGAGACCCAAAATTAGTCTGCTCTTGAATGTTGACATTGGCCGTGGCACATGCAAACAACATATTTTAAGATGAATCAGAATAGAACATCAAATGCATAAATTGGTAAATTAAGCTTTGCGCTATTTCCGTTGTGTCATTTCAGGAGCTTGGCGTTGCCATTGTTCCTTTTATTTGTGTCTAAATACGTTTCAAAATAAATCTTCCGTTCACAGCGAAATTAAAATGCCTACAGTGTGGTAACATGTTATTACTTAAATACAAAATATACAAAAAATATGAAACTGCTTTGTTGAAAACGGTAATCAGCTACATCTCGTTTATAAAAGATTTAATATATTTTAAAACTTCTATGTAAAATTCTTAAGTAGGTATATCGACCGTTTATAATAGATTGGGTTTACTATTTAGTACCATAACTAAATTTTAGGATTTAAATATTTATGACAGCAAATGTTAGAACTTCGAATATAAGAGTAACTATACAACCACCAAAAGTAGGTGTTAACGAACAGCTGTCAGAAGAAATTGAAATTAGACGTGGAGTGAGACATGGATGCGTATTGTCGCCAATTCTTTTTAATGCCTACTCCGAAGAGATCCTGAAAAACGCTCTTGGGGGTGAAACAGCTGGAATAAAGGTAAATGGAGTTCCCATTGACAACATTAGATATGCAGATGACACTGTGATCTTATCCGAAAATATTGAAGATCTTCGGAGACTGGTGACCAGAATGACGGAGTATGGAAAAGAGTACGGTCAAACAATGAACGTCAAGAACGTCACTCTTTAGGGAAAAATCATTTTCATACTTGTTATACAGGGTTTTATAATACCATTCTCGCATTTAGCAGTACCACTTAAGACCGACAAATGGAACGAACACACTTTCCTTGAATATAACAAAACAAACATTTTTCCTTTCAATCACTATTAATTAGAAAGGTACGTTTTACTTTTTTTCGCAACACTCATTTTCCGTTTTTAATATTGCTACTTTACATAAAACTTATACTGATCTCACACAGAATTCTCCATCAGAACCGGACGTTTTAACCTTGTTTAAGCTTACGCGTCTTCAAGAAAGGGCTGCTACTTTGTGTTTTTTTGGAGCTTGGGAGTGTGATTAGGGTCAGTTGCGATATGAGAGTTTTGTTTTTGGATGGTAGAGTGCTATGGAGCTGGGTTTCAGAAGGTGGTGCATCTGTATAACATTGGAGCGTAAAACGAGATTTTCTTGATTAGCCAATCAAGCCATGAGAAGAGACTTCAGGTACTACCAGCCATGCTAGGAACGGCTCCTGATTCAGCGTTTTTGGGGGATTGCCTCTAGAACGTCGAATTACTCATCAGGAAGTTCGTTTCCAGAGTTGTGTAGAAGTTTAGCTGAAGGGAATGGAACTTTATTTTGGGGAAGCCTGGTGAGTAGTTGACAAAGCAAATACTGTCTGAGGTTCGGATTATATTCTTAATAGATGGCATATTTGCGATTTGGTGGATTAGTGCTGACGGATAATCTGCACGTTTCCTCGTGCATTTCCAGAGGATTTTTCTTTCAGTGGCCATGACGGCGTTGGTTTGACGGGTATTAAGTGACGCGTAGACGTACACCTTGTATTCGATAATGGGTCTTATGTAGGTCTTATAAGTGTGCAATAGAGTTTTGTTTGAGGTGTTACCGAGTTTTCCAGATAAAACTCCCATGGAGTTTCCGAATTCAAGATTTTCTCCTAGGAGGCTTCTAGCATTACGGCTGCGGGGGATTTAAATAAAATCATTTGAGTTTTGGACGCATTAAGTGTTACTCTCCATCTATTGCACCAACATTCTGTTTAGTTGGTTTTGAGCTCTTTCGAATACAGACAGCTGTACAGCTGTCATTGGGTCCTTGCAGTGGCTGCAGTCTGCAGTGAGAAGTGCAGTATCGTTAGCAAAAGGCAATAAGGACTTCGATCTAGTTTGAGGGTAGGAAATGTAACTGTTGTAAACTGTATATAATATTAGAGCTAGAATTGAGCCATGGGGGACTGCAGCTAGTAGAGTGAACGGAGTGGATAGTGTGTTGGCAAGTTTGACCCGGATAGTGCGATTAGAGAGATAGAAATATACTATTTTAATAAAGGATGTAGTCCAGCAAAGTGGAGCTTTTCGATCAGATCTGTGTGCCAAATCTGAATAAAGGCCTTCTGGACGTCTAGGAAGATGTGCATGGCGTACCTATTTGTTTCGTTAAATTATTGTAATATGAATGTTGCTGCTTCAATTAATGCATTATGTGTGGAACGTTCAGCTCTGAATCCGAATTGAAAGTTTGGGATAGTGAAGTGAGCGTCTAGAAATTTTACAAGTCTCTCCTTAAGGATCCCATAATAGACTTTACCTAGGACGCTTAGTAGAGAGATAGGTCTATATAATTCAGAGCTGGTTGGGAGTTTCCCTGGTTTGCGAATCATGACTGTGTTGGCCACTTTCCACAAGGTAGAAAAGTAGATTATGTTGGTAAGCAGCGGGATTATATCCTCCGGGCCAGGATATATGTTTTTAGAAGTTACACATCTGCCTGACGGTGTGCTCTGTCACAGGGGCTCTCATTATGGGACCAAATGTGAGCCTGCGGGTAGTAGGATATAATGCGCCATCGTCGCTACTTATTATATATGAAACAGACATTCGAGAAAAATCGGTAACATTCGCCGAACGTCGCGCAGTCGCATTCTCAGGATGAAAAGGATAAAATGAATAATAATAATGCTTAGTTGCAAGTTCCTGGAAGGAGTAGAAAAGAAGACCCAATTAGAGAAATTTTGGTATATGAATTGCAATCAGTGAAGCAGACTCAGACAACGTAGAAACTTAGACATGCCCTGTCTGCGAAAGTGATTACTCATAGTCTGGCCCAAAGTAGAAACTTATGGAGAAATTCAATCAGGAAAGCAGACACCGTAGAGAGATAAAGACATAATGTTCATGATGATATATACAAATCGTACATCGTAAATCGCTTGTGTTTGGAAAAAACAATGCATGTTAGGGTTATTGACGTGACACATTCAATTTCACAAAAAGCTCGTTGTTACGACAAACCAGAACTAAAACAAATGTAAATTAATCAATTGCCAACTAGTTCCAGTCAATGAAAATGGCGCCATTATTAACTACCAACGTTTTACATATTATCTACAGATTATTTTAATGAAAATTGTAGTCGGATACCAATTTAAAGCAAAAAAATCTCAATTGGACATCGCCTACTACGCTTCTAGTTAAATCGCTAATTGATATGCATAACCATTTAAAGGAGCGTCTATCGAACCGGTCGGTCGTGGAAAATATTAAATTACCCTTAATTACATTTAAAAAGATTACGACGTAAATTTTAAATATTTGCGATATTTACTGACTAATTGGGCGATTTAAGGGAAAAATTAGCAGCGGCGACTACATAGCAAAAACGTTTAAATTGAGAACACCTTGTAAAAACGATAGACCATTATCCATGTGTATATAAATCGGTTTGGTGACGTCTCTTAACAATGTTCAAATGATTATTTGTCCCGATGTTCTTTTTTTATTAATTGGCGCTTTATTGCAACCAATTTGACAGGTGACTTACTTGGCGAAGACAAGTAGCCATGTTTTGAGTTGAAATTTTGAGGGTGTTTATGTAGTTAATTGTAGATGATGTAGATTATAATAGGTCTTTTTCTTCTGCTCATGTTTTATTAATCAACACGTCTAAAAATACTGTCATTTATGCACTGTTCTGGAGTTATTGCAATTTCACACCTAAAAAAGCGAATATGTACTCATATATGGCCAATACTCATCACTGAAGGCCTATTTAATAAACGCAACAATAACAGGTGAGAGGAGATAGATGACAATGCAAAAAAATTTGACAATTTTTGTTTTTGGGACACACACACTCACGTACGTCGAAAATATACTAATATATAAATTCTAAGTGAGTCAACTTACTCCAATAATCCCAAATTCCATAAGTCGGTTAACCTCGTGTAATATGCCTGTGACATTCCATTCTTCAGGTAGAAATCTTGATTTCGATGCTGTATGAATAATTCGCAGCTGCCAATATTCTTGTGAATCAAGCTAATAATGATGCTGATGTTCTCAGTATTGAAACCGTAATACACTAGCACCAATATTATAGTTTTTGATTTATTAATAATACTGAGTCTACGAACTTTAACTAAAAATATATTATTCATAACAAACTTTAACTGTATATTCAAAATGCTCAGCTAAAATTTTATTCCTCAATGGGATAACTGGTTGCAACACATCAGCAATTTTCAGAGGCAAAACTGCAGTACATATTTACATTATTTGAAAAACGTAATGATTTGATTGATACCGCAGAAGTATTAACTTTTTATTAATAACTCATTAACTCTTCAACAGATTCTTCTTATTTTATATGTAGCTTCGAAAAAATGAGTCCATAGAGACGTATATATTTCTGAATATCGTGAAAAATACAAGGAACAATAAAAGAGAGCGCAGTTATCTTGTCTCCGCCAACATTTGCTACTACATACAAAATAAATGTCAGAAAAGTTAATCACCAGTGTATGCCAACTGTAAAGTCCACTCTTGCACTAATGCTGAATCGAATGCACAGATAAATATTTCTTGAAACCTATAAGGATCTAACTAATCCTGTAATTATCTTGCTGCTAAAAAGCTGCATCGTTGAAGATGACCGAATATGGAAAAAAGGAACTTAGTGCAGACTACTGCATACAAACAGAATCAGAACCGATAATATGGAATCCGAAGAGTTCATAGTAAATGAGGGTCTAAGTCAAGAAAGAGTCTTAGGCCTCATACTGCTTAACGTTGTCTTGGATGACATAATTAAAGAAACTAGAGCAGAAACATTGAAATTATATGCCGGACATAGATATCTAGAAGCACTGTGGATCTCAGAGTGTGAATACGCAGATGATCTAGTGATATTTGGGATAAATGAAGAAGTACTCAAACGAAATTTACAAGTATGGAACGGTGCACTAATTAAAGAAATTTGAGAATCAATAATGAGAAGACGAAAGTAATGGTATGTGGAAAAAATAGAAAACACTTAACGGAAATACATTTGAACAAGGCAATACTTACAAATACTTGGGAGTACAAATAGAGAACAGAAGACCTGAAGAAACTGAAATAAGTTCCAGAATAGAAAGTGCTGCTCGAATGTACCAAGCAATTTAAAGTACGTTTTTGTCGAAAAAAGAAGTATCCCAAAAAGCCAAAGTGACCATATACAAGACGGTGTTTGTGCCAATTTTAACTTTTGGTAGTGAAAGTTGGACGTTTACTGATAAATTAAAATCGAAAATACAGAGCATAGAATTAAAGTTTCTTAGAAGAATAGTGGGTATAACCAGGTTAGACAGAATTAGAAATGAGGCAGTCAGAGAACATCTTAAGGTGCAAAAAATTATTAAGAACATTGAAGAGAGCGATATCTTATTTGATAGTTGACTACTATGTCAAACCTCATTGTCTATTCAATTTGGTTTACTTTGTTACAACTGCTTTATAAAATACGTAAAAAATGTTGTATATATAGTACCTATATAAGTTTTTATCTTATATAAGTTAAAGAACTGAAATTATAGCAGCTTCAGGTAATACTCGTGGGATAATAATTTGATTAATATCTAAGTATTTGTAAATAATTGATTCAATAAACCTTTAATTTTTATTTCAAAAAATCATACGGTCTTTATCGATCTTTATGAAGGACTGTTAATCTGTCGGAGATCATTTCAATTTGATAACTCGAGAGTAGTTAATCCTAAACACTTAATTAACACAAAAACGGCACACAATCCGCAGAACGACATAGAGCATAGTGAAAAAGCGATTAAAAGTAACCATGTGTGGTACACAGTTGATGATGTGTGGCTCTCATACTATGAAAAAGCTTGTCTGACAGGTCAAGTCGTTTTTTGTTGTACATAACGCGCGGGCATGGGCAGTCTCCGTAATAAATAAATCGTACAAATGAATTAAAAACAGCGTATGGAATGTGAATGTGAACGAACGAACTGGTGGGATGCCTACAGACTAGACTTCCAGATTGAAGCAGAGAGAATAGATGTATCTTTGGACCATATGTGCGTGTAGGGGTTTGAATAACGTCTGTAATACACATAATGTTTATATTTGTGACTGTAAATGGCTTAACAGGCGATTCTAAATAGAATGCTAGTTTCACGCTGTACTAGAACTATTGTTTCATTTAATTATTTAGCTTGATAGATAATGGTAATTATTAAGAAAATTTATTTGTATTGTTTTTTTGTAATCTGTTTGACATTTTTTATTAAAGCTTTGAACATTTTAACCCCCGAAGACTCTCGCATATAACATTTTCAGTTTCACTATAGATGTTTTTTTGCACTCTAATTAATGCCATACTCAAGGAATACGTTATAAATGACACATACCAATTTAATGTAGATGGATTGGGGTGGGGGAATTAGATAGGGTTCGAAAGGTACCTTAAACTGGGCTTGTTAGTATAAATCTATCACGCGGGCAAAACTTTTCAAGTTTCAGCAGACCAAAAGATGTCGATGATCTAAGAAATCCAGAAAGGGATGCCACAGGGCAGTATTCTCTCGCCCATTTTATACAATATGTTTGTTTCAGATCTACCAACTCATCCAAAAACTTCTACAGCCCTCTACGCGGATGATACAGCAGTGTATGCAACCGAAAAGGATGACAGAAGAATCATCAGAAATATGGAAAACCACCTTGGAAAAATCACGTAATTCACGAACAAATGGAAGATAAAAGTCAACGCAGAGAAGACACAAATCATCATATTAGACAGGAACACAATCCACCAGTGTATGAAATAACAGTAGGAGGAAACAGGATCCAAGCAGGTGATTCAGTTAAATACCTAGAAGTCCACCTCGACAGAAAACTTAACTTCCGGTTGCATACACAAAAAACCAAGGTAAAAGCAGATGCTGCTAAAAAACTAATACTTCCTTATATTTTCCTTAGGACCAGTCCACTAACGAAGGCCAAGAAGATCCAGTTGTACCAGGCCTACGTTAGATCCGTGATATTGTATGCAGTCCCAGTTTGGAGTTCAATTGCGGAGACCAACTGGAGGAGACTTGAAGCCACAGAAACATCATGCTACAGGATTATAGACGCACCAACAAAGGCTCCAATACACACCACTGAGGGAGGTGCTCGAGAAAAGGACCAGGTACTTCTTCCACCAGGCCACAAGAAGACTCCGTAAGACCAGGAACATCCTCGAGAAAAACAGGGTCCAGAGGATATTCAGACATACCCATAAGCTGATCGACCACCAACCCTCAGGGTCTAGCCGGATGGTTGCCAACCAGGAAAATATGTACGATGCCACAAAAAGTACCTACAGAAGAAGAAGCCAGGAAGCCAACAGCAGAAGCCCAGGAATCCGAGAGGAAGAACCATCCACATCAGGCGATGCAAGAGCGGGACGTCGGGAAGAAAATAAGATACCTAATAATTTGAAATGTATTTTTATAATTACAATAAACGTTTTTATTTTTTATTTATTATCACGTTTGTGTCTTTCTTAGTAAAAATCTAACGATGCACGATCTGACTTTACAGCTCAGCAAGGTAACACAATTAATACATAACAGAATAGAAGATTATTTTCGCGGAAATTCCTAACTTGTTACTTACTTTTTTGCCAATTGGAGTTGTTATTTCTAATTAAGTTTTATACAATATTTCACACACCTGTATTATTGATTTAATGCATTATTTAAGCGAATATCCACAAATATAATACCAACTTTTTAAGATAATCTATTCCCTGAATTGCATATTTAAAAAGTTCTTTTTTTTTATATAATACTTTTTTCAGATAATATTTCAATTTATATGCACGGATAAAACCATTTACCGTACCACATAAATTTTAAATTCAAATTATAACCAATACCCTCCTAAATATAATTTTATGCGAAGTAATAACTTTTGTTCAAATAGATCGATTAATATGCACCATTTTTAAACATTTTTAACTCTTTACTGATCTTTGTTTTGTGTGCATGTATAAATATAAACGCTCATCTATTATTATCAACCCAATGAAACTATTTTTGTATTAAAACCAACAAAAGCATTATTGTGCTAGGTCAAGTTATATTTATTTCGGTAAAAGGTTACGTTCGCTATGCTAAACGGGTGTAGAGATGGGAGTGTGAATTATTAGAAATTTATGTACAATCTAATTATGTACCATTCAATTTTGAATAGTTGACAATTACATCGTACTAATGCTAAGAAATTTCATTTAATGCATAAGTATCAATTTATTAAATACGTAACTGTCCATCTATTAGCAATTTTAAGCGACAAAACGCGAAATCCAAAACCTTAACAAATTGACCTAAATGAAATAAAAATAAAATCACTAAATGAAAGAAAAAGATCATACCTCTAGAAGAAGATAAACATATATGAGTATATTTAATTGAAATTTGAGTTTTCAGAATAACTCAAACATTTTAATAATCCAGACAAGTAATCAATAACAAACTTTACATAAAGATTTAAATGTATCATGCGTTAAGAAGGGGCATTAGAGAAAAAATATCAAATGATGACACTCAGTATTAGGACCAACAGATCAATGGTCTATTAAAGCTAATTGAACAACGGTATTTCCATCTTGCAAACATTTTTTTTGCCGATGGTACGACACACCTCCCACTACTTGACAAACATTTACAAGACCTATAATTAAACACCCTTCTCCTCTTGACACTTAACTCAAACACAGGCATCCTGGATATAAAGAAAAAATTTAACGAAATTTTCAGAAAGATGATACACTACCATACCACACGAATCCATAACCTAGCCATTATGCCTTCTATAACCGACAGGATTAAATCCCTAGGCAACAGCTACTTTAGACGTGTCGGGGCATTAAAATTAGGACACCAAACGTTCTAAAACGTCTCAGAGGCCACATACTCGTTAGAATCATCAAATCTAAAGTTTCATTCTTTTCTGCTTCCTTGCTGCACACTGTCGGTAACTAACTTACTCCTAGAACTATATCTTAAGAGTCTACTTCTTGTGAGTTTTGTATCAGTGCATCCGAAGGACAGGGAGAATTGGTTTTCTGTAGTTTACTAATCTCAGTGCACAACGATACCTGCCCTAAGTGAGATAATAGACACAGCTACCTTTCACGCGTTTGCTAAATAAAAGCCCCAAATAGTACAGTCATAACACACAATCATCACAATACTGAACTTCACGACTGACTATCCATTCACTAGCTTGTGTTGAACAAGCATGATCCAGAAACAAATAGACAACGTTAATAAGGAAGTACAATAACGTAGCCTGTTATCTTGAAAGTATAAAACTGAATCTAGTTACAGGCCCTATTTAAAAAAATAAACCACTGAAAATCGGTAAGGAAAACTGAGATGAAGCTCAGCAAAAACCTAAAAAGGTTCAACAAACAAACATGAGCAGCGAAACGGTATTGAAGCAAGACCTCGAACCAAAAAGTCACAACTTTAAGACCTAATTATCTTTAAGACAAATCACAAACATAGGAGTATGACCTAAAAGATCGTTCAGAACGCAGTGTAGAAAGTTCTATGAGGTCAAACTAGTCTTTCATCTACAATCTTCTTCTTATAGTGCCGTGCACCTATAGTGCGTTGGCGAATTATCTTAAGGCTACACGTCTGTCTTTTTCGGCATGCAAAAGATCGCCAGTGTTATATATGCCTGTTCAGTTCTTTATGTTCCGTAGCCACATTTGTTTGCGACCTACTCCTCTCTTGCCTTTAATCTTTCCCTGGATGATTAGTTGAGGGATTGTGTATTTTTTTCCTCTCAGAATATGGCCAAGGTATCAAATTTTTCGTACCTTGATCAATTTGAGTAGTTCTCTCTCAGTATTTGCCTTTCTTAAGACTTCCTCGTTTCTCACCCTATCTGTTCATGGTATACGGAACATTCTTCGCAAGTCCACATTTCGAAAGCATGCAACTTATTATAATAAGGACCATACATAATAATATTAATTATAATAATAATTAATATGGACCATACATAACACTTAACCATCCTGTAGCGGAGATTGTACAGGTACGTACTTCGGTAATGTTATGGTCATCTACAATATATAACATTAATTCTCCATTTTGATGTATCGCCCTCCAGATCAGCAGCTGTTTCCAAACTTGTTATTGCTTGTTATAATTAATTGTTAAAATTACAATGCATCCTAGGCGAGTATTTGTCTATCTTTGGGAGATATCTAGCCCTGAAATGCTTAACATAGTCAGAGATGAAACATGGTTATACATGTTTCACCTACAGATTACAAGAGTTGTCATGACCAAAAATCTACATTACTGTGAATGCGTAATGATTTCCATCATATAAAGAATAAAGTGCTTAGAATTTCTAGCAAAACTTTGAACAAAACAATCTGACGGAAGCAGTCTGCTTTATATGTTATTAATTTTTTTTTAAATAATTTCATATTAACAAAACAAAGACATAATGAAGTATGAGTCTACTACTACTTTTAGATAACAAATAGAAAGAATTGATTAATAATACAAAATTAATAAAGAGCATTACATAATTGATTTATCAAATAGTTTTCAACTAACTATTTTTCAACTGAGAAAAAGAATTCCGTTCATAAACGTACACGGAGCACAGGCTGAAAAATGAGTGTCAGTGGTCAGAGCAGACCACAACACAGCTATTTAAAGAGCTATTAACAAAAGAACAGTAATGGATTTGATAAACTTGCGATCATTGCACGATCACGGAGCCACAAGAAGATAAGAAATGTCATTATTATACGACCGACGTGCCGCTGACCTGCTGTAAATAAAAAATTTATATTTATATTATTCTTTATATTAATTATGTTTATAAGAAAAAATAGTCATATGCCAATAATTGATTTAGGTTATCGCTCGTTTTTTTCTGAAGACTTTCTTCCACGATTATCTTAAAATAAAATATATTTTTCGAATTAAGTATACGTATTTTTTATCTAATGTATTATTCGTTTATTTCATACATTTTATGCCATGCCATTTTATGTCGCCGCATGTTGAGAATATCCTGGATTGATCATCGCACTAACGTATCGATACTAGAACAACTTAAAGTAAAGGATAGATTGCTTAAACAAATACAACAGAGATATTTATATAGTTGAAGGAAAAACACCTAGGGGAAGATTGATTCAAAAACATTGATTAACCAAGGGTTACATGAAGCCGAACAACTCTCCCAGGACAGAGAAGGATGGAGGGAAATCCTAAAAAAACTGTGAAGGCCTCATGGTGTCATCACATCCCAAAAGGGATTAGGACTGAGAAGGAGGATGCCATTGAATTACAATTAGAAGCGCAAATAATGGTTCGACAAGTTTATCCCACTGGTAAATAAATTTTTCATCAATAAGCCTCTAGTTAGAGTCCGAACATTACCGAGGAGCGGAACAACGAGGAATGGATCAGAGCGAAATAAAATGGTTTGAATTGTCAACAGAGTGAATTTTGCCGAGGCTCCCTAGTCTTATCAGCTGAATATTTCCGGAGACTGCTTTAGAAGGTAAAAAGGTTATTTATTCATCGTATTCTATCCTAGAAAAGGGAATATACGATGGAATGAATCTGAAGGATGTGGTAGAAGGCCGACGAAAATGTTCTTTTGTTAACGCCAGACTTCAAAGATGTGATTCTACTTTTAGTAGTAAATTACTCATATACTCTGCACATTGCGCTATATTTTTGCGCTGCATAGAAGATTAAGAATTTCCCTTTTATTCCTTTCCATTATAATTCATTGCGTTCTACAATAATGTGTAAACTGCGTTATTAAGAGTAAATCCACGCTGCTCTTGAACGTTCTACGAATAAAGAAAACATAAATCTGATACATAATGGGTGGAATGCATAAAACGTAGTATCTGCTAATGCTTCAAGTAATTCTACATTTTTGTAGTACTTGCTACACTTACAAAGCATTTTGCTTTCCTCCGTAGTATTTACTACTAGTTACCAGATACATAGAAGGATGTACTACGCTTTTGAAGTATTTGCTAGTTTAGTAGAATTTGCTTCAGTTTAGGTGAAGTTGGTAGATAAACAACTTCGGCTTAGGTGTTTTTTGTTATGTTTGTTAAATGGCAGCATTAATGAATGTTCGTCGTGGAAAAATCTACAAACCAGGAAGAATATACAATGACGATATTTATCGTAAAATATTCAGGTAATTATCATGAATCGTGCAGTTTTATGCATACAGTGCGCTGAAATAAGTGTAACTGTATTAAGTGTAATGTAATATTAACTCATTTATTTTTAGTATATAAGCAAAACACTCGAAGAGGTCGATTTTTAAAATAATCGTAGTATATAATAGCAATGTTTCGAACTTTAAGCAATCTTTCTTCAGGTGACAGTCATTACTTTGATTTTTTAAATGGGAAAGTAGGAGAGTAGGGGGCGGGTAAGACTTATTTTAGCTTACTGCATATGTATATATATATTTAAGTATTGATATAAAATCTTTATAAAAAGTTGAAAAATCACATGAAAAACTAGTTCGAATACGATTGGTGTGATGCGCACAAGGGCACTACGGCTGGCGTTACGTTTAGTAAGTAGTAGAACCTTCAGGTCAGTAGCAAGTACTTCGGTTGTGTAGTACGGTCTTTTCAACAAAGCACCTCCTTTTATGTAAAAGTAAATGCTACAAACCAGATACTATTTGCTGAAGCAATAGCATCTGCTACGTTTTATGCATTCTACCCAAGGTTAAGAATAAAAGTTGGGTGCAAGAAAACAATCATGATCATAATATGAATAGTAAAACGCAGAATTTGTACACTGAGATTGAGAAAAATCAAACCACAAATCACCCAAGAGGTCCATAAAAAGGTCAACATCAAGAACTGATCCGGAAACAAGTCACTTGTAAGACATAATACGAGTAGGGTTGCGAACGTATCAAGGATCAGTAAAAACTGAATATTATGCCACTGAATCTTCAATGTAACCAAGATTCTTCTTCTTATGGTGCCCTATCCAATTAGTGGATGTTGGCGACAATTCTGGCATACTCCTCTCGATCTTGTGTTTTTAAGCCATGAGTATTTCTTTCTTCCGATGCCCCATTTTCCTTCTATCTTCCCTTCCATAATAAGCTTTAAGAACTGGTACTTGGAATTTCGAAATATATGACCCAGATAAGCAGTTTTTCTTATGACTGTATCATCAGTTAGATTACTAATAGTCTGTCCGTTGATTTTGATTCCGTCTTCAGTCTCACTTAAGGCTCTATCGAAAATCGTTTCAAAGTAAAGATTAAAGAGGAGGGGTGACAGAACATAAACCTGTCGTACACCTTGTTCGATTGAGAAATATAATGTAGATTCCAGTCCTACTCTCACAGATGCCACTCATCTTTAGCAGACTATACGAATGATACAAAAATAATAATTATTATCCGCAATACAATTCAAAATATTAATTCCTAGTGGCACCTAAGTACATCTTATTAAAATGTATTAAAATTCTGATTTTAATTGGAGACTGTTTTACTTCGAAAGTTTGAACTTGCAAACATGTTTTGTTTGAAAGTATACAAACAATTAAGAAAGTTAAGAATTGAGTTTTTTGACATTGTGTTTTAGCATGTTATATTGTATTGGAAGTATTGGCATATTGCAAACATAAAATTATTACGCACGAAATGCTTTCCGATAAAAATACTTAATTAGTTATAAATTACGATATAAATTCATAAAAATCTTTAGTTTATACGCAAAATTGCTTCAATTACTATGAACAATATCCACAGTACGTGTAATATTTCAGAAAATTGATATATTTTGTCAATATATCAAATTGTTTATGTGTTGCTGTAAAACAAACTCAAGATAGCGCATCTACATGTCTACACAAATAAAATAAATACTTTATGTGAAATATTTTTAAGGTTTAAATAAAGTACGAAAAATAATATTCACATCTCGTCTGCCCTTCTATTATAAGGTATTTGGCTATTTTTAGCTCCTCAGATAGAATGTGCTGGTCAAACGAAATGAAGAATATATCCCTTCATATATCGACCGTAAATTCAAAACCTTTCAGTCATTTCTAGGTTTGTCTTTAAAAATATCTTCTAGTGAACTAAATATTTGCTGCAATAACACCAAAGCTATACTTAGAAATTGAATACCACTCAATTCAAAATCCAGTGGTCAATGCAAGTTTAAAGATCAATTAATTTTGTTTATTTTCATTGTTCAAATTGTTTGATATTACTTTTTATATTTAACTGAGCATTCAGGTGGAGTACTAGGAACAAGATTTTTGATATGAGGAGAGACTTTTTTTTTGATGAAATGATACAACTGGTTGATAAAGTCATTAGAAATTCCCTTAAAATATTTGTATATAAATTTCGAACAATGTATTTTCTTTGTTTGGTTGATACAAAATAACTAAACAGAAAAACCCATTCCCAGCTCTTTACAAAAATTTCATAATAAAAAAGGAAGACATATGACTCGCCTACACGCAAAATCAAGTAGTAGTAGTCTGGACGTAGACGGACGTCGTTAATTTTCATTGCGTTATTTTTGTACAAAAATGATGGAGGTGATTCGCTCTGGTGAAATGTGTGCATGGCCTCCCGTCGAGGTTGTTGTAGTAGTGTTAGGTTAGTTGTACTTGTAAACGCAGTTGCATATGAAGAGAGTGGGTTTAAGTTGCATTCGGCGGCGTAGTCAGATCTCCGCACAATTTCCGAGAATCTAGAAAAATGATTTTGATATTTTTCTATAATCTTATTAATTTCAAAATTAATTTGTCTCTAGTACATACAACTCCTTTTTTGTTGTAGGGAAGTTATTCCCTAGTTTATGTCTAATAATATACCTACAAATAAAAGATATAAAACATATGTTAGAAAAACCTCTAAATGGAACAAAAATAATTTAGATAATAATACATATACAACAATTGCAATAGACAATTTCTCACGTTAAAGAACATTCAATTGGAAAAATGATGAAAAATATGCATGCTTTATTTAGAAACTATACAGAAATTTTGGATAGAATGAAGAGTTCTTAAAATGTATAAATCGTACACCTAAGTGTTGCATTTTTAATAGACCGTTCCAAAGTGACGTTACCACATTATCAGTATGTTTGACCAAGATAAAACTTGAAGCTATTTCATTGTGGAATATTAATATAATTTACTATGATGATTGGGAATAAGCCACAATTTTACTTTAAAACAACCCAGAACTACCCAGAAAAATTGAAATTACTATATATAAAACACTAATAAGGCCAGTGTTAACATACGGGTCATAAACGTGGTTTACTTAAACACTGACACAGAACAGAATTGCTTAAACGTTTCGAGAGAAAAATTCTAAGGAAACTATATGGAGGAGTCCAAGAACAGGGTTTGTGGCGTAGATGTTACAACTTAAGTTAAGTGTGAGAGAAGTTTTGGGGAATCTGACGTTGTAAAATGTATTAAATTAGCACGCCTTCGAACGATCAGAAAACTTTTCGAGCGAAGAGGACCAGTGGGAAGACGAGCCAGAGGAAGACCAAAACTTAGGTATCAAGATAACATAGAGGATGATCTAAAATCCATCGGAGTTAAAACATGGAGAAGAGTTGCCAGAGACAGGGGCGAATGGAATATTGTTCTGAAGAAGGCTTTGGCTCATAACGAGCTGTAATGACACTGATGATAAGTATATTTTGACATTTCGATTTACACTTCTGACTTACTTTGAGAACTACTTCAGAAAATTATTTAGTTTACGAATTATAATTTATTTAGGAAATCAAAACGTCAAAATAAACTTATTTTACACTAACATTAAAGCTAATTTCCTTTACAAATAGTAACAAGATCAAACCCTTGGAGAAATGGAACTTTATTTGTTATTGGGCCTTTAAAAGGAGAACTTTGGACGATACCTTTCTGAACAAGACCTCAAATGTTCAAAACACTTTGTTACTGTCAAGCAGAGCTGCTTGACAGATACTTATTATCTGTTACTTTACATATATAGGTTCGATATATTGTTAAATACAGGAAAATTGTTACGCAAACTAGTGAATGAAGATATTCCTACGGAGTGCCAAATTATAGTATGAGATAGGTATACTTCATCAAAATATAGTAATGAAAAAGATTCATAACAGTGTTAAAAATAGAAGAAAATGTTTAATATTCGCTGCGAAGAAGGTATTATGACAATGAAGCTCCCCAATCCTTAATTCGCATAGAAGTGCCAGTATATAAAGAAATTTCTATATACTGTGGCATAAGGAGACATGGAAGGTTTCAACTCGTTTAAATGTGTTCGATTTGAATTTAGTTCAATGCCAAAACATAAATAAGGTATGCACACATAATGCAAATAGTTTGCATCGCTGGCACGGATATAATGTAGGAGTGATCCGACCTGGGACAATTCTACCTGTGTTAAGTTACATAATAAATTAAAAAGTACAATCCTTCTTTCTTTTGGAAAAAGTGGACATGAAAATTCAGTTATAACTAGTAATATGTGGAAAATAACTTCAATCTAAAATCAAAATACTTTATACACCGGTATATTTCAATCAAATCGTTTATTGTTCATCTTCCATTTACTCGTGATATTAACTCCAGAATTGTAGAATCCTATACCCATTCACTAGACCTGTACCAGCTTGTACAGTTCTAGTGAATCGATATCACATGTTTGTGGAAATATGAATAATAAAGGGCTTGCCGCCTACGTTTTCCGCAGTACTTCAGCACTAATCAAAATACTATAATAACAGCATGAATACAATAGATTTAGGATCAGAGTATGGAAATATTAAATGCAAAATACGGAGCAAATCTAAAGTGAGAATGAGCCCGACTTAAATTATTGTAGAAAAATTTTTGTTGAAAATATTGCTGATGTGTAGACCGAGGTAAGAGGAAAGAAATACAGCTAACACAATGATCAGAACATTTAAATAAGCTGAACCAAGCCATATCTGAAACATGTAGACCTACATTTAAAGTGAACTCGTTGCTACAATTAAGAACATATTAAAACAAATGATTTTGATTAAGAACACTTGAAGGGAAAGCAGTATATTTAAAAGTCAGTGTTAGTACTGTGTTGTTACTCAGCATGAGTAGATAAATGAACTAAAAAATTTCTATTGAGCAAATCTTTCACAAATTGGTTAAATCATTTTCACTTCAATTTGATGCGATACTATAAATAAATTCCTTTACTACTTTCTGATTTGCTAAACGCGGAAAAATTTCCCACATCGGCAACGTCGCACGCTATTCATCACGTACTTTTTAAATCGCTCACATGTAGAGTTGCGTGGTACGTACGTAATGTCTTGTCCCCCAAGCCCAGCCGGGTTGAAATCGCGTGCCTGGCTTTCATGCGAAAATGCGAGGGCGTTTTCCACTGACGCCGTCTAGCGACTAATCGAAGAATTATTTGTTTTCGCGATCTTCTTAACACATCGAATGCATTCAAATACATTTAACAATGGATATATGCATGTATCCATTATGACCAACATAAGGTTGTGAATGTTTCGAAGGGCGTTGAACGATTTATTTCGAAGAATAAAGTTTACATACAATAAACATTAAATGATAGTAAATTTTAATGATCATCTAGATTTCTGTGGGTTCTTCTAACATTTAGCTGAATATACAATTTAATGCCTATACCGATGAAATTTAAGTGACAATTACACTCCTGTTTAACACACCTTATTTAAAACACATAAAACCATAGTTTGCAGGAGGATAAATTGGAATTGAAATTTGCACATGGCACTTTGTCATCTACACGGGATCAATTTAATGCAAATTAACGTTCTTTGCCCCATTCGTAAAATTTTCAATATTTATTGAATTTCATATTCAAAATTAGTTTTTCCAACTTCAGCTTCGCTGTAGGGATTTTGTCAACTAAAAATGTGTGTTCTCAACAAATATGAAGATTTTCGTAAAAAATTATAAATAAAACTTCTTGTGGTATTACGTCTGACAAAATGAGTCATACATCCTCATAAAAAAAAATTATTATACAAACTAATAGCATGATTCTTTATCGTTTAATATCAAATTATATACAATACCATCCAAATTAACAAATCACCTAAAATATAAAATAATTTAAGGGTTTTTTTCTACACTATTTAGTTCTAGGGAGCAAATAAAACTTGAGGAAACACTACCTAAATAGATACTATTTCACGAATTCATTCAAAATTAATAATTTCTATGACAAGCTTTTCACTTTGCTGACTACCATGTATATTTGCTGACGATGAGGATAATCTAATGTATATGGTCAGAAAGTTGGATGAAGAGTACCTATAAGTACTTATAAGGCTTGAAATTTGACTATTAATATGGCAAAACGAAATATTGGTTTCTGGAGAAACAGATCAAAATAACACTGTGCAATTAGGAATTTTGACTCGTACAAATATTTTGGAGTTACAATTACTACAAACGTCTCTAGTGAAACCGAAATTAAGAAACGAATTGGACAATGTAAACAGGTAACAAAACAATTAAATAGTCATACTTTGGAACACAAAAATTAGACAAGAAACAAAGATCAGAATCTACAAGACTATAGAAGAAAGTATCGTGACTTACGGAGCTGACGCATCAGTATTCTCGTCAAGATACTCTTTGGTAAATTGCAATCAATCTACTTGTGCAACGATTTGCATACTAACTTGAATATCATGAACATTTACTCGTATTTGTAAATTCCTCATTCTAATAAACTGTTCTTTTAAAATACGAAATCTGATAAGAATGTCTTGTAACTGTTCTTCTACTTTGACCAGGCCGTATCGATCATATGTCAATTGATTTTTTATGGTTAACGAAGCTGCTTACATTGCGCGAGTATAAAATTTAAATAAAATTACATTGTTAAGAGATGATTAATTTGTGGCAAGATGATATCAGATGTAGCGATCGTTTTTTATATCTTCCAGAGAGTTTTCAATAAAATAAAAAAAAATACAAAACTTTAATTTTACATCCCGAATATAGTATATGAATTGGAAAAATCCAACAAAATGATAAAAGACATGCTTAACCCGTAACTACAGACGTGTAACACTTATTACATACATACAGACGTGAGGTCTCTGGGACGTACCTCATTTTTGTTATGTAAGAGAAAAAACGGTAATGACTTTTAAGCAGTAGATGTCTCAAATAAAGTATGCATCTATTGTGATTAAATTAATGTTTATTTAAAATTTCGTAAATAAAACAGAATTATAAAAAAATACGTTTATTTCAATACAAATAAAAAAGGATCATATTTAAGGAGGTCCAAAAAATTGTAAAATTGAAAGGGAAAATATGACAAAAAAAATTCCGTGAAAATTAGGGAAAGATAAAGGATTGTTCTTAACATAAAAACCATCCGTATGAAATAAAACACTAACATCACAAAAACTGCAAGGCTCCAACTTGTCATTCATGTCGAACAATCTACACATATTTTTCTGAAACACTCAAGACAAATTGGTCTCCTGCATTGCAAACAAATATAAAAAGTCTGTCTTTTTTTAACAGCAGGGCATTTTCTACAGGTCTTTCTTCTTTCCAGTTTTGTTTCATTGACAATTGGAAACTGTTCTTGGATTCCCAATACTCGGCTTATACACATTCTTACTTCACGGTTTATACGAGGATTATTAAACCGGCGCTGTAACTCAGGCGTTACCAGTTGCACAGCTAATTGTTTCACATATTCATATCTTGTCAATTTTACATTATCCCGAAACGATTGATACAATATACAACAGTTTACCAAGCTGCAAGAATATGTGGCACATTTTTCATCCAATGAATCTACCCCTCCTTTTGTTGTATTATAATCTGCAATTAGTTCAGGCTTAGATGTATCTGGTTCAGTTACTTCATAATGGTGCATGGAAGATACAAGCAGTACTGCTCTGTTTTTCTTTTGAACGTGAGGATAATAATGTTATATATTTCGTAAAACCATACAAACTGGAGTCTACTTCTCTATCTCGTCTAGGCAAGAACTCCGGAGGAATTTCATGTTTGTTCTTTTTTAGTGTTCCAACAAACGTTAATTTTTTTGTTTTTAAAACGTTTACAGCTTCAATAGATGAAAACCAGTTATCAGCTGTAACATTTCTGTTAGAAACGAAAATTGGTTTAGTAAGGCGAAGCAGAGCTTGCGTCGGTTTTGAAAACTGTTTCTCCTCATTTGGTAAAGTTCTACCATCACTGTCTTTACTACTGTATATATAGGCATTTAATAAATATCCTGATCTAGCATCACAGAGGGCCATAATCTTTAAACCATATTTGCAAGGTTTTTTGGGCATATACATTTTAAATGACGACTTTTTAAAAACTTCGACAAGATGTACTTAGATCGAAGATGAAGAAGTTTACAGGATCGAACAGCAAAAGCGTTTAAAAAAATATTTTCATTTTTTTGTCTACCTTTTTAACTACTGGACCTCGAAGATCACATACAGGAATCCCTCTCTATGTTCGCTGCATTGTGGAAAGTGTGCGATAGCCCAAACTTACATGCCTCAACCTCAACCAAGACGTTCTTCCTACTCCCTCTTTGATCTCACTTATCATTACATGTCTGAGATCATGCATTTTATTAAGATCACCAGTTCTCTGTTGTTGACTTATTGATTTTTCTACCAATCCAAAGAATTCTTAATATTTGTTGACAGCTTCAAATTTCAAATGCCTTTAATTTATCGAGCATTGGTACGAAAACTTACATAGGTACGCTGTTAATTTTTTTTTTGATGTTAAATACAAACGTAAAAGTTTAGCAAATGTATTTTATATGGTATGCTGCATACCATAACTATGTAATATTCTTTGTAATAGCCAGTGAAGGCCAATATCAATGTTGAAGCATTATGTACTTAATATTGATTAAAAACAACTCGAACGGATCATTGAAAAACAAAGCTGTTTAGATAGAAATGGCGGTGTTCTAACAAAGAAATTTATTTTCATTCAAGTTTGGATCTTAAGTTTGAAGTGAACCACCACTTCCCGCAATAATTCTCATGCTTTTTTAATTAAATAACTTTTAGACAATATTAATAACATAGTCTCCTACGGTGATACACTGATTCATTTCTCACATATAACACTCGTAAAAATTGTATGCTTTTTGACCTTTTTTGACCTTGATATAAAGCTCTTTACCTGATAACACAGCTATTTGATTGACAAATATTCATTCGAAATGGGAAATACATTGCCTTCTAATATCTTTTACATCTCTGATATATTACATAGCTTTAATTTATAATCGTAGAAAACGATGTCATGTACTTTTTATAAGTTACCGGAACCGGAGTTTTTTACTATTCTATTTTTAAATAACAATATCGCCCATTAAGCATTGTCTCCGATGAAGCAGAGTCCGAATAGTACGTATCAGGCCCTTGCTTTATTTGAATAGTATTTTTTCTTTTCAAAAGCAATGCTTTTAAGAGCACACAAAATCAATTTTTCTTTCGATTGTTTTGAAAATTGCAAAAGTATCGCCAATTAACCACTGCAATTTATAAACTAAAGATCTGAAACAGCTCGAATTTGGACTGAGGACGTTTGAAGGTTGACATTTTCTAATCATACAGATTGAATGAAAGTAATTGATTTTGTTTTTTAGTTAAAAAATGCACCACATATTATTCTTTTTCACGTTTAAAAAATTATGGAATCTATAAACTTATAAACTTATTTATTGTAAAACTTTTTTTAATAAATTCTTATTTGGGTGATTACCCTGAAGTCATTGAGTAATAATTTCAGACTTTACGATATGATGGTTTATTTTTGTTAATGCTCAAATAACGTTCCTTAGTAATGTGGTTGCTACAGTTTAAATATTACAGATATAAGGCAGAACATCTATCACACACGTTCTATGCACACAAGAATACGAAAATATACGAGATAATTAAAATTTATAACGTCGATTCTCTTTTAGGCTGCAAGACATGAATTTATATTTGGTTTTTATTCGAAATCAATCACGTGAAAATACAGTAGCCTCGAGGGTTGACGGTGAAACTAACTGAAAAACTCAAACATAAACGAACTCATCGACTGGAAAAATCGAGAACAATATGAAAAGATAAGCGAAGCAAAAGGATATTCACAGATGGAAGATTGCTCGTGACAAAGACAATAATACCAAGATTTGTCTAATACTTGTTGAGAAAAGTGTACGGGGAAATCCAATTTAGGTTAATTTTTTATACGGAAAAGGACGTAGGCGTCATTTAGTAACTACGAGATTATTTAACTGCCATAAAAATCAGGCTTGAAGGCTATGAGGGTAGGAAACTTTATTGTATTGGATACTCTACTCATGGGTGGAACTTATTACTAAAGATGCTACGAGAGTCTTTGCTAGTAAATAGCTACTAAAGCTATAAACAAATAATCAACTTGAGTATGGAAATTGGAAATGTACATCAGCTTTAACAAAAAATACAAAAAGCAAAAATACCCCTCTACAATACTTAAAAAGGAGATGGATGACTTGTCATATGTATACCCTTTTTCAAAGTAAAACACTTGCACGTCACGATTTATACAAAGTGACGTCACTTGTATTTAAAATTTCCAAAACATCAACCTTAGAGTTCAAATTTTCCTAACACAGCTACAGTCTGTCCCAAACCCTTCTTTCAGTGCGTCATAGTTGTTCGAATTCTCTCTAACGCATTAAGCTAGAAGTGACAGAAAAAAACGTGAGTCGCTGATTATTATTCATAGAACTTAGAAAATTAGGTATCGTTCACGGGTATTCGCATATTAAAGCGAATTCTACTTACGAACGTATAATTGGTTGGAGTTTAGAATACGCTAAATAGATATCCAATCAATTATGCATATAAATATAATTTGACACAGATGATCTTGATAATGACAGTGACAGTACTTTCACAATGTCAACTGATAAAATGATAATTGCCATTCCAGGTTAGATTTTCAGACATTTTAACTACAGTGAAAATTAAATTTTGTATTTATTGTCATAAAAATATTTTAAATATTCCGAGATATACCGAGAATGAAAAAAGACTAATATTAAAATTATTAAATTAGTTTCAATTAGAAAAAGAGGCTGAGACATCTTTATTATCAGTTTCTGTCGTTCGCGAATCAGATTGTGAATTCCGGAATGAGATTGAGGAAATATCTTAAACTAATGCCTTTATGGATATTTATATGTATTAAAACGGTTCTTTTTAGAACCACGACATTTTTTAGAACCACGAATTATAGATTGTCTGAAATATAATATTCATTTTTGTTATTCATAAAAAATAAGGTAAACTTACATTCGGTATCTTGTTTTTTAACTAAACTCCATTAGCACGATTTCATCTGGATATCGGAACTGGTAGATTAACTCAAAAATCAACTGCTTCACCATTTAAACTATTTATATTGTTTTTTTTAAGTAAACTTTATAACCTTCTTTCATTTGCACACCAAATCTGGTAGAATAACTTAAAAATCAACTGCTTCACTATTTAAACTATTTCCGCTATTTAATGGCAACTCTTCACAAAATTAAACTATTGGCTGCCACACAAACTTATCAGAAAATTACTTATCCAAATATGACTGATTTAAATCGATATTATTTTATCACAGGAATGTTTACTTTGATGCCTTGCAATTGTCAGTAAATTTTTTTACCTTGCAGTCAACTCTTAAAAGATTCTAGGAGGAAGCGTTATTTTAAATAAACAAACCTTCCAATTCCCTAGTGTTTGTAATAAATAATAATAAATCCATAAACAAATCTTAGCTAATTAAGCACTTTCCATGGAATGTATAAAATAGAACAGAATAGAATAGAATTATGAAAAACTGCTATGCATTAAAAAAAATAACCTTTTCACGTTTAGCCGATTACGATCCTGCAACTGTCAGAATTAACTAAAATGTCATGCAATAATTCTCGACATTCTTAAAATCCTATATGACGTTAAAATTAGTGAAAAACTAATTAAAACACTGAAAAAAGGGTTTGGGACGGACTGTATTAATACGAAACCCATACGGAACTGCTCGATCTTTCATAGGCGTCAACATGGTGTAATAATCAGAAAAATGTAATCATCATCATATTGGAAATTTTAGAATTATATTGATTAAATAACCAAAAACATTTTGTTATTATTAATAATATAAATTTTATGAAATAACTCTTGTCTAATATTCCACAAAATAATAATTTTAATTAAATATATTAGATAATTGTACGCAACTGATACGCAAATACTTATAAATATTGACAATTAAGCTTGTGGCAAAAGTGTATAAAGTGTTGCCGCTTTTTTAGAGTAGGAATTTTGTTTATCTTTTGATTTCTTACACAATTTGATCATAATATAATATATATTAATAAATTGTATTTATAAATACATATTAAATTTACATTAATAGCTTTAAAAACTAATTATTATTGTGTATTGTGATTGTGATATGCCAAAACAAATAAATAGTCTGTAGAAAGCTGATCAGCTTTCATATCAGATAGATTATTTTGAACAAAACATAATGGCGGGACGTTTTTACTATTAAAGCCCTAAAAGAGGTAAGTTTAAAATTTAGGATATATAATTTTGTATTAAAATGTTTTCTTATGTATTTTGATGTATTACAGTAGTCTTAAAACTAAGTGTATTTACTGTTAATATAGTAGTTTGACAAATATTTGACATTTTAAAAATTCCTCACTTACTACTCTGATGTTTTGGCAACGCTGTGGGGTTCTGACGACGTAAATCTTGAATGACGTGCAAACTTTTTTATATGAAAAATGCTATATGATGTGGTGAATGCACTACTATTTAATCGTGATCATAATTTTTAAATTATCCCCATTTGCTGGCTATTTTCCTCAAGAGATTCCAATACTTACAGCGCATCTCTTCCTAGCATTTTCCAGATATATTGGTTTTAAATTCAAAATGACAGATAATCAGAAATCATAAAACAAGTTCAAATAGAATTACTGTAGATATGAGATGGTAGAAGTAGATCTAAATCCTCAAAATAATATTTTTTAAAAGAAAACAGTTGGGAAAATGAGTCTACTTTCTACTGAATACACTCTTTTATATTTCATTGATCTCCATAATCTTCAAAGTTATGAGCCGCTCAATTAAGTCGTCCTTTTTATGTTCATTAAGAAATTTGAATCTCATCATAGTAGTCCGAATTAGTTTTATCTGTACTTTATTTCACTATCTTCATCTTCAAAACAGTGTCATAGTTATTACACGTGTACTGTTCTTAGATATTTTTGAGAGTTCCTATGGCTTCATAATACAATTTTATTTGTACAATATACAAAAATGGTTATGACATCTGCATGCAAAAGGTTTAGCTTCCTACAGAGTTTGTCCAGTAGAATGCATAAATAGATGCAGCGCATCACATTCATCTAAGATATCTGAGTCCACAGGTAATAGTCCTCATTTATCCTGATTGGTTTTACTCTTAGGCCCTCCGAATCGCAGGTAGATTTAAGGTTTTCTAGACATGACAGGGGGAGATGTTAAAGAATAATTTATTTCCATTTGGCAAATCATGTTCTTTTTGGTGGATCTTCTAAATAGATTTATTTGACCAGAAAGCTTTTCCGTTACTTGAGTCTTCTTCTACCACGGAGCAAATGTCAAGGATCTTAAATTTGTTTCTTTTTTTTTCTCAACTCTAGCAACCTCGTTTGCCAGTCTGAGACTGAGCCTGTGACAGAGTCTTTCGTACTCGTCTTTGATGTGTAGCCGGTGGTTGGAGCCGGTGAGATATTTAATAGGTTCAATCAAAACAGACTTTAGTTTGTCTCCACCCTTTGGTTATACGTATAGTTTGGACACAGATATTTATCATGTGCAAAAGTCATTCTAATGTTTTCGGCACAAACTTCTATATTTGCTCCGTTTGCAGATTATCAATACTAAGAGCTTTGATGTTGATGGCGGATCTAACCTTAGTATCATTGAGAGGTTCGCAACTGGTTGGCTTTGCCTCCTCTCATTTTGTTTTATTATGTACGTTTCTTTCATGGGTTTACCGTTTTAAGAAGCTGTGAAACTAGTTGGTTTACTGCACTACTACTAAGAAATTGAGGGAAAGCATTGAGATTGCTAAATCCGGAAGAGGTAAATTCATCAACGGCATTATGTGGAAAGCCACGAGATGACTGGAAATACGAAAGAAACGGTCGTTAGTCCCGTACACTACTTAGTGAGGAAAGGGTGAATAGGATTCGCCGGTCAACCGATAATGACCCAAAAATTAAAAAGATCGGTACGTAAATATTCGAAGTAGGTATGTACCAAGCAGGCAAGGCAGCAAATATTCAAGAAACGACACGCTTTAATATACATATTTTAGGATGTAATGAAGTTTGATGGACAAATTCTGGAGGAACAATTATAGATAAACACCATTATTCGGCAGATGGCATAACACAAAATAGAAATTTAGTAACGATAACAGTAAAAAGAAAAAAAAAGCTAAAACAGTGATAGGATTTTTGCCCATATCACACTAAGTTGCGTTATTGAAGATTAAGTACAGCCCCTCTAATATAAACATTAACATAAAAGAAGACAGCAAAAATTCTATCAGATTCTAGAATAATCTCAAAAACTGTAAAAAAAACATAAACTACGTATAATCTAGGCAAATTTAACGCCAAAATAGGTCAAGGTATAGTCGAGAATGTTGTATGGACTTATAGTCTTGGCATAGGAAACGAAAAAGGAGAAAGGCTGAGCTAATTCTACCACGAAATGGATATGGTTATAATGATTACATTTTTCAAAATCCTTCCAAAGAAGCTTATATATAGAAAACTCCCGGTCATACCCCAGGGAAAACCTTAAGAAAAGAAATTGATTTTATCAACATATACAAAAAGTTTCGGAACTCTCACCTCAGGATAAACATATATAGGCGCAGATGTCTTCTCAGATCATAATTTATTACTTGCAAATATGACCATACGACTAAGAAAATGAGGCCCAAAATAGATATAAAACTACTGAAAGAAAACAACATTCAGTGAAAAGTAAAAACAGAGCTTGATAATAATTTTGTAATAATCGTTAAAAACACTAATAATAACAAAATAGAAGAACAGTGGAACGAAATGAAGACATCTATTACCATACTTTCGCATGAACGCCATAGATAAAAAAAAAGAAAAACACCAAGAATGGATGACAGATAAAACATTGCAGATGGTGGAAGAGCGAAGGAAATTAAAAGGTAGGAACGTCAATAAACACAATAAATTGCTAAAAAATATACTACGGTAAATAAAAAGAGCAAAAGAAGTATGACTGACGGAGAAATGTATGGAAATTGAAACACTACAACGCAATTGAAACATGACGACTTCCACATTAACTAAAAGATTCAAGAGACAGAGAACACCAGAAAACAACGCAATACCAGCATAGCTGTAGACATCGAAGGCAAGATTTTGGCTATAATTAAAGACAAATTAAGAAGATAGAAAGAATATATGCAAGAATTATTCGACAATACAGCAAGAAAGAACAACTGAAATAGACATTCCCTATTACCTAGAAATAACAAACGAATAAGCAACAATGGCTATCAAGAGGATTAAAGATGGGAAATCACCAGAACCTGATAAAGTGCATGGAAGTGTATTGAAAAAACCAGAAGCACTTTTAACGGTTTTAGCAAGATTCTCTGCAACTTATATTCAAGTATCAATATACGCATTTACGCATAAGAATCCTTAGATGTTACGTGTTTAATGTCCTCCTCTATGAAGTAGAAAGCTGGAGACTCATAGAAGATGCCATAAAACAGTTAGAGGCATTCGAAATGTGGCGATACCGACATATGTTAAGGGTTTCATGTATATACCACACAACTAATATAACTCTTCTCCAGAGGCTAAGAAAAGACAAATTATTACCATCGAAAAGAATGAAAGTGGCTTTACAGTTAATTCTACAACGCAAGATTGAGGGTAAGGAGGCCCTGGACGCAGATGTATATCCTGGATGGCCAATTTTAGGAAATAGACTGGTCTTAAGTTAACCGATCTATTTCGAGATGCTACAAATAGAACGAGATGGGCCAATGTGGTCGCTAACATCACAAGAAGATAGCCACCTTTAGAAGAAAAACTAAGAATATTCTAAATATTGTGTCATTTGCATATAACGGAAGACTATTAGTTTGTAAAGATATGCAAAGATATTAGTTTTCTAGATCAGTAAAGACAAAAACCTACATATATTATCTTACTAACACAGAGTAATTTACCTGACGTGGCTAATGTATTTTGTCTTTCGACTATACACAGCAGATCCGTCCTATATTACAAATTTATGATTAAAGTCTTGTAAGGGGCATATTAAATGTTTCTTTTAAACCGAAGACCTTATCTACACAACCGATCTTTAAATAACAAAAAGTACAAGAGAGAAGTACAACCGCAAACGGTAAACACTTAATAGCTAGGTGCTGGCTGGATTAGAAACAAAGAAAAAGGCCACCGAACTAAGCCAAACCTAACAAGCTTAGTGACTAGATGTGGTCTCGACTTTCAATTACCTTTATTACCGTTTCGTTTTACTACTACAAATATTTTTGTGTTGATATTTTAACCAGGAGCGTAACTAGTACAAATTACTATAACGGAGTCACTATATTTACGGTTTTCGATAACTAAAATCGTACATTTATGATAGCATTAATAATTATTATATCCACGAACAACTTATAGTCAGACACATGTTGAATTAAGCGAAATGCAATAGAAAAATATATCAAACTTTCCAAATCATATTTTATCAAAATGTGTTTATAGTTTATATTTATTAAACATTAAAAAATGATATTGTAATAATAGATTTGGATTTATATTTTGTACAGTAAAATTTATACATACATCAAAAGTGTGACGAATGTGACTGCGATGTAACCTTAGATATGACTCACCTGAAATAAAAACAAAACGAATTAGTTTATTAACAGTTAACTGCAATATGAAAACAATAATACATAATGCCAATAATAGGAATATAAGACAACTTTCAAAAATTAAAAAATTAGAAAAGTGTCTTTTAAAAATGATATTGAGCACTTAAAATGTTTTGTTGTTTATTAAGAAATAGTGTCGAATAATGTCGAAAACGAATAACTAATATTTGTTAAGCTTGTTGTCGAAAATTATACCAAGAACTAACAAAATAATTGGAACTAATGATGAAGCTGTATGTTTAAAATTAAATATAAAAAAAATTTACTGAGCTGGTTGTTATTGATATCTTTCTTCTTTAAGTTCCGCTCCTATTCTTCTTCTTCTTCTTCCAATGGCGCTACAGCCCAAATTGAGCCTTGGCCTCCTGTAACTTCTGCCTCCAACAAAGGCGATCCCGCGCCACTCGTCTCCAAGCCCTGACGTTCAATAAGTTGTGCGCACCTGCTGTGACTTCGTTCTCCCATCTATTACGTGGTCTTCCCTTTGGTCTTCTGCCCTGCATTTTACCATCCAAGGCCTTTCTCGGCAATCTGTCGGCATCCATCCGTACCACATGGAGAGCCCATCGAAGCCTTTGTACTCTAGCGAACTCTGCAATAGGTGCTTCTTTGAACAGTTGGTAGAGTTCATGGTTATATCTAGATCTCCACATCCCATTTTGAGTGATGGGTCCAAAGATCTTCCTTAGGATTTTTCTCTCGAAAACCTCTAATCTTCGTTTAGTGCTTTCTGTCAAAACCCATGTCTCGCATCCATAGCATACTATCGGTCTGATGATAGTTTTATAGACCTCAAGTTTCGATTTTCGATGTACCGTCTTGGAGCGGAATATGTTAATCAGGGAAAAATAGGCTTTATTTCCCTTCATTATTCTCTTCTGAATTTCGGCCTCTTCTGTTCCCTCCGTATTCATTTCGACTCCCAGATAAGTAAAACTCTTCACTGTTTCAATGTCATCCTCTACTTTGATTTGATTTCTTGTTCGCTTTGTCCGCGTCTGTGTTAGTATTTTTGTCTTCTGTGTATTTATTTCAAGTCCAATCTCCTTGGCCGTTTTTTTCAGCTGCGAATATGTTTCTGCTGCATCATCCACTCTGCGGGACATGAGGTTAATGTCATCCGCATATGCGGCGAGCTGGACAGATTTGTTTGTTAGGAGATTGGCTCTTCCGACATTCAGCTTTCTGATGACATATTCAAGGGCCAGATTGGACAGTGTTGGAGCTAGTCCATCACCTTGTTTCAGCCCTTGAACTATTTCGAAGCTGTCAGTTAATTCGTACGGTATGCGTACAGTTGCTATTGTGGAGTCCATCGTTGCTTTTACTAGTCGGATATATTTCGAGGGAATATTGAAGCTTTCCATGATGTTATATAACCGGCTTCTATTTATGGAGTCATAAGCCTGTTTGAAGTCGACAAATATATTGTGAACATCAATATCGTGTTCCCAAGCTTTATTAAGGATTTGCTTTACTGTAAAAAGCTGATCTATTGTCGACCTGCCTTGTCGAAAACCGGTCTGGTATCCGCTCCTATTGGAGATTGGAAATCATTCTGGCAATAATTTTGTTTGTTACGCATCTGGCAAGTTCAATTGAACTATAAGCCAAATAATTTACGGAAAATGCATAGCCACGAAATTTTACGTCTTCCTACGCTTATTCTGCCTTTGATTTTGCCTTGCATTATATTCCTTACCAGTTAGATAATTACATTATGCATTATATTCCTTACCAAGAAAATGGCAAAATTTTTGTAGAAAATTTCATGGGGGAATATCAAGCCGGCTTCAGAAAACATAGATCGACCATAGATCAGATGTTTACTCGTAAGACAGCTGCTTGAAAAAGGATGGGAATTCAATAGAACTCTCCATAATCTCTTCATAGATTTCCGGCAAGTGTTCGACATCATTAAAAGGGATCAGATGTGGAATGCAATGGCAAAACTTTCAGTTCAAAAAAAAATTATATCCAGTTTGTTAAGTTATGTGTGAATAGCTGTAGATCCGAGTCTGAAACAAGAGGATGCGCTGTCACCTCTCCTGTTTAATATCATTCTGGAGAAAGTAGTAATAGCAGCATAACTTAAAACAGAATTACTGACATTAAATGGGCCAAAATTACTACTTGCATACGCTGATGACATTGACATTGTGGGAAACACAGTCACCAATGTGGAGGAGACTTTTAATAAATTGGAGGTAGTGGCAAAGAAAACTGGTTTAAGAATAAACGAAGAGAAAACCAAATACATGTGTATCAACAGACAAAAAAGACGAGATAGAATAGGGCAAAATGTTACAATAGACCCATATAACTTTGAAAGAGTGGAGAGTTTTAAATATCTCGGAGCAACAATGCTGTACGTGTACATGCTGTTTTGTCCATTCTAACTATTTTATAGAGATCATATCTTAGCTAGCAGTGTCCAGTGAAGCGAGCAAAATGTAGTAATAACCTTTTTGCGTAATTCAAGCCTAGAACGTTTTCCCATAGGCTACAGTAAGTTTCCTCCTTTCCAATTTTTGAGAAAATTTTGATTTAACTTGTACCTATTCCTTTCTCTTTATGGCTTTCTTTATAGTTTTGTTTAACATCATTAAATACGAACAAGACATAAACAATATTATTTCTTATATTCCATTAATTGTCAAACACGCCACTGTTGATTACATTCACTTCGATGTTCAACTTTCCGCAATATACTGTAGAGATTACGGCACAACCATTTTTTACTATTATTTCTATACCGTGTCGCGTTTGCACCATTAGATTAAATCCTCTGGCGTTGCAAACAATTCTATAAAAGTTTGATTACTATATTATAAAATAATATATAGTGTGAAACCGCATATTTTCTATCGATAATAATGTAAATTGGCCACTTTCAATATTTCTAAGCTGATTTTGCGAAAATGCGTTAGTGTTTGGCAATTTTAGAATAAACCATTTAGATATAGTTAATAGCAATATTAACCTACACTTACTTCTTTCCAAAAAATTCAGATATTATATTCACTAAGAATATATAATTGACAAACAATAATTCACGTAAGCAACCTCACTTTTTACATTCTATACTCATTCGTGTAAGAATCAGAAACTCAAAAACCGGAAAAAGCTAGGATCTGAAGGCAACATAACTCTGGAATAATATAACCGATACATGTGCTAATATGATTGAAGTACTGTGGGAAACAAGCAGGAATCAGCTGAGAGTATAACAGGCTTTCTGACTGGATATATGCCAATCAAGGGATACTTGCATACCTCTGAAACAGAGAATGCGAGGCAGTCAATCGGAGGTGGCAATCACTTTTCGGAGACTCTAAATGACTTCAAAAACCTACGGTACCCATTCTGTAGACCAATACAAGCTGGTACATGGTTGTAAAATCATGTAATGGGTATTACGAGGAAAGCCAACTGACTGCAGTATGACCAGTTTATATAGATGGCTTAAAAAAACATCTTTATGTCTAGGGTATGCCGTAGATAACTCAATGGGTTTTAGATCTAAATTTCTAGATGGTCACTCCAGTACCCAAATTTTATCATCATGGAGTTACTGACGACTTATCACAATGGGTGGTTAAGAGTGCTTTCTTGCTTGGAAGGTATATCGTGTTCTTCAAGATACTCCCTTCCTTACTTGTCAGTATAACGACGACTTCTTAAGGACAAGCGGCAGGTAGGTGGGATGTAAAAATGTGTTTCCTAACCTATTAGTATAGCATCGAAGAAAACATTATACCACGAATATCCGCGAACCTTCTAGCCGTAAAAGGGTTTCGATTTTCGTAAAACATAGCTCATTCGACTAGGAAAACTACCTCCAACAACGTTAACGACATTAACAAGCTTCTTTGAAACGTTTAACTCCATTAGACATTGTACTCTGAGATAAACATGGCGTAAAGACGATATATTAAATTATATGTAATTTATTCGGGATACAACACTAACGACCACTTACTAGTGATAAAGAACCTGACAGAGAAGTTTGCAGAACACATCAAACCATTGGTATTGATATTTGTGAACTACAAGAAAGCATTCGATACCAAAGCGCAGAAAAAGTTAAAAGCATTAACAGAATGCCGAATAAACCTTTGCTACATTAACATAATCAAATATATCTACCAAAATGCCACAGCTAGCGAAAGAATATCTGAACCTTCCATCAACAGCAACAAATATTGCTATTGATGGAAGGAATATTGTGCAGACTGCATCGTATAAGTAGTTAGGACACGAAATTCGGTTGGTCAGAGTTCCCACGTGGAATATGATTAGCTTGGGCAGCGTTTGGTAAATTAAAAGATATATTTAAATCGGACCTACCCATATACCTCAAATGGAAAATCTTTAACCAATGTGTGTCACCTGTATTCACTTAATGGAACTAAAACAGTAGCACTCACAAAAAAGGTAGTGAATAAGATTATCATGACTCAGAGGGCTATGGAGAGCCAGATGTTAGGTGTCTCTTTGAGAGACCGAATCCCAAACGAAGAAATATGTCGTAGAACAAAAACAATAAACGCCACAAAAAAAAAATCTCGTCGCTAAAATGGAATTGGGCAGGACAAGCCGTCAGATTATCAGACAACCGAAAAACAAAACGTTTTGTCGAGTGGATACCAAGACAAGAAGCACTACAGAGCAGAGGACGCCCACCAACTAGATGGACTGACGACCTGAAGCTGAAGCGTGTATATGGAATAACTAAAATTAAGACACGCAAGTCATACGATAAAGACTGAAACATTTAGTATTCTTTTATACGCTGCTTACATGTTACGAAATACCGTAAACCAATGAACAGGATATTGTCCAGACTTTGTACAACACAGTGGTTCATTTTGCGGTGTAGTAGGTATATAAGTTATATATAAGTTTTATATATATATATATATATATATATATATATATATATATATATATATATATATATATATATATATATATTTTAGTGGATTCTCTTGGGCTTAGGTTCATAAAAAAGAAATTTAGTTTGATACTAAGACATTTTTATATATATTTTTTCCGACGTTTCGGCAGGAAATCCATGCCTTTTTCAAGAATATATATTGACTAAAAAAAACATTCTATGACAGACATAATATGGTTTAAAAAATAAACTTTTGACTTACCAAGCATGTAAAGATTTGGTGTTAACAATTAGACGTCACAATTAAAATAATAATATTAAAACATAGGACATACCCACTAAGTCACTAAAAGTAAAATGTATTTTAAATCTAATGTGTTGTTTATTGATGTTAGCTTATCGTTTAAACAATCAGTTATTTTAACATCATAGGCGTTCTGAGATTGACTTATGTATATTTAAATTAAGTTAAAATATATTTTGTTCAAATTTTTGACATCTTTTTTATCATTTATTGCGTTATTATTTTTTTTTATTTGTATAGACTCTAGAAGCTCTCTCTTCTTCCTGTTGGGTTCACTTTTTAATATCTTGGTTTGCTCAAAATCAAATTTATGTTTTTTTTCGTTTTCATGTTTTGTGAGGGCGGTTGAGTTTTTTTTGTCATATTTGTGGGACCGTATTCTTGAATTAAGTAGTTGACTGGTTTGTCCAATATAAACTCCATCACAATTCGAGCAGGGAATTTCATATACAACATGTGATCTTTTTAATAGAGGGGTTTTTGTTTTCAATCTAGTAAAATTCCTTTTCAAAAGATTGTGACCTTTATGAGCAACCGTAATATTATGTTTAGACAGAAGATTTGCTATTTGTTCTGATAATCCTTTTATATAGGGGAGAGACATATAGTTTTTCTTTACCGTGTTGGTTTTATTATTATTATTGTTATTGTAAAATTTATTATTATTTATATGCTATGGGTGCTAGCATATCCAGTGCCATCGCTCAATTAGTTTTAGAACATCTAGAAGAAATTGTTTTAAATAAAATAGATTTTGATATACCTTTTTTCTATCGCTATATAGATGACTGCTTGAGTGCAGCACCAGAGGATAAAATGGATAATTTACTAAATGAATTCAATAACTTTCACCAAAAACTAAAATTCACATTAGAAATTGAAAAAAATAATCAAATTAATTTTCTGGACCTGACCTTGCATAGAGAAAACAGCACTATAACTACTTCATGGTACACCAAAAAAACCTGGTCGTCGAGATATCTAAATTTCAACTCTCATCATCCCCTGTCTCAAAAGAAATCAGTAGTTATCGGACTCGCTGATAGAGCTATTAGATTATCCGATCCTATCAATAGACCTCAGGCCATTAAAAAAGCAAAAACAGCACTTACACTTAATTCATACCCACACCACCTTATCGACAACACTTTCAAATCGCGACTGCATAAATTTTACAATAACAATAATAATAATAAAACCAACACGGTAAAGAAAAACTATATGTCTCTCCCCTATATAAAAGGATTATCAGAACAAATAGCAAATCTTCTATCTAAACATAATATTACGGTTGCTCATAAAGGTCACAATCTTTTGAAAAGGAATTTTACTAGATTGAAAACAAAAACCCCTCTATTAAAAAGATCACATGTTGTATATGAAATTCCCTGCTCGAATTGTGATGGAGTTTATATTGGACAAACCAGTCAACTACTTAATTCAAGAATACGGTCCCACAAATATGACAAAAAAAAACTCAACCGCCCTCACAAAACATGAACACGAAAAAAAACATAAATTTGATTTTGAGCAAACCAAGATATTAAAAAGTGAACCCAACAGGAAGAAGAGAGAGCTTCTAGAGTCTATACAAATAAAAAAAAATAATAACGCAATAAATGATAAAAAAGATGTCAAAAATTTGAACAAAATATATTTTAACTTAATTTAAATATACATAAGTCAATCTCAGAACGCCTATGATGTTAAAATAACTGATTGTTTAAACGATAAGCTAACATCAATAAACAACACATTAGATTTAAAATACATTTTACTTTTAGTGACTTAGTGGGTATGTCCTATGTTTTAATATTATTATTTTAATTGTGACGTCTAATTGTTAACACCAAATCTTTACATGCTTGGTAAGTCAAAAGTTTATTTTTTAAACCATATTATGTCTGTCATAGAATGTTTTTTTTAGTCAATATATATTCTTGAAAAAGGCATGGATTTCCTGCCGAAACGTCGGAAAAAATATATATAAAAATGTCTTAGTATCAAACTAAATTTCTTTTTTATGAACCTAAGCCCAAGAGAATCCACTAAAAAATATATATTAAGGTTCAAGAACTAAACTCAAACTATATATATATATATATATATATATATATATATATATATATATATATATATATATATAAGTTATATATATATATATATATATATATATATATATATATATATATATATATTGTTATGATATGTAAAATCGAGAAAAATATTGGTTTGATTAAAATATTTCAAAATTCAAAAACATTAAAATAATTCAGATAAGTAGGATAATAACCAACAAACATTTCGAAGAAGGAAAGTTTTTAAATTTTTGGATTACCTGTATTAAACAAAATGTAGGCTATGCATAAATTATTTCTTTGTTATACTTGCGTGACCCGCATAATTTTAAGTGAAATCCAAAGACAATTGAACCGGGTTTTCCAAATACATTAATGCAGTGATTAAAGACAATAGAAGAGATTTTAGAAAGAGGTTTTTGTTAGTTTTTAAGAATTGTAGAAAAATATTATTTGTAAATAAGTTTTAGGAAATTTTATAATTATAGGTAAAAAGTTGTTTGTTATCGAAATGAAAAAATGGGGGAATTGTGACGAGTTTTGATTGGCGGAGATTGAAAAAGGTGGGATAGGTATGTAGGAATGAAAGTTTAGCTAGATTTAGGAGAGAGAAAAGATAATCAGTTGGTTTCCAAGGGTGCAAGGCGAACGGCCGTTGTTCTCGGGTAGTTTCCCAGAGGTAGGAAGCAGTAGCAGTGAAAGTTTGTGAGTTTTCGTGTAGTTAGTGTATCTGACAGAAGCTGATCCAGTAAAATATTGTAAGTCATATTTTTCTACTTATATTCCAAGAGTCACTGTTCAGGCCAACGAGAGATTCAGTTTATCGTAAAGAAAAGATATTCCAAGAGTCATTTTTCACTCAGGCCAACGAGAGATTCAGTTTATTGAGAGAAGAAGAAGCTAGCATAATTTGAACGATTCGTGCATTTGAAGGAGATCATTAAAGACGATATACTTGCAATAATTTGTTGTAAGATTGCTGATTACCTAGGGAGCGGCCACGAGTAAATAGTATAGTCTACAAATAACAAGGATTTGGACCACTCATCATCAGAGAGAGATAGTTTTGTTTTCTGCAGTTTTTCTTTCATTGATAACACAATTTTTACACTTAATTTAGAAAGGATATAAATATTTTGATTAGGAGATTTAGAATAATATTTGGATTTTGAGATTTCAACTAATATTGTTTGTACCATTAATTTTGAAGGTTCACGTACGTAGAACAAAATTTTGAGAATCATTATATGAGATTTTGTCGATTGAAAACATTTGAGTGTGAATTATTTCATTATTTTTATTTCAATATATAGTGTTATATCATATGTGTTTTTTATTATTCCGGTATTCTTTGGACCTTACCTTTCACATGTAATAGCATAGATATTGAAGCACGAATTTAACCCTGAGATAAGAGAATTAAAAAGTGTGATAGAGTCATAATCATATCATTTAAATAATTTTAATTAATAAATTAATTAATTAGCTAATTAATTGCTTGGCGCACCAAGACTTGAAATATCACAATAATATATATATATATATATATATATATATATATATATATATATATATATATATATATATATATATATATATAAGTTAAAAATATATTTTGAGAAATTTAAGACCGATAAATACAATACGAGAAAATGAAACAATGAAATGAAAATGAATGACAATAAAAAAGGAAATCAATCAATCAATCTAGTCAATTCATGATTTAACAAATTTTTTTTATACCTAACAAAATTTTCTTTGTTTTTTTATTTATTAATACCTATGTATACATGTGTGCATAAGTATACGCATGTATATGTACGCATTTGTACTTAATATTCTTATACTTAACATTGTATCAAACAGTATTATCCATCGTGGCTGAATGGATCAAGCAATCCAATGCCAATACAAAAAAACTTTTTATAACCTTAAAATATATTATGTATCTAAAAACGTGTACGAACAGAAGTAATACATTTATTGAGCGAACATCTTGAGCTTCTGAATTTCAACACTAAGTAGGTACTATTATAATTTTAGAATGATGACAGAAATTATCAAAAATTACCGATTACATTAATCTAAAAATGTGTTTACAGTTTTAATGTAGAAGATATGAATATAAGAAATTGCTTATTAAACAGAAAAAATAAAAAAATTCAGAAACTTTGAAACTTATCTAAAAATGTAAATCTGGACGACTAAAATTATGCACCGATGTACGGAACCTAAAATCAAAATGCAAAATGACTCGGATGTTGCGGATACGGAAACCATATAATGGGAAAACCAGATTTCGGAACTTCCACATAAATCTCGTGAATTTCGGAGTCTTTATGTAAAATTTTATACGAAGAATTACCTTCTACAATTTTGTAATACCAAATTAAGTTTACACAACAGCGAGCAAAGTGAATAAGCAAAACCAAAAGTTATGTGATAACATATTTCTTCGAAAAATGTATTGAAGATGTATTTGTAGGCACGTCATATTTTTTAACAGAAAGAAGATTAACAGAAATTAAACAAGATAGTTTCTAATGATAACTTAGTATTTCCTAGAACATAAAAGATAAAAAAAGGTTTGAATTTTAATCCAAAAAACTACAGCATTAAGGAACGTCATTAGGCATGCTTTAAATAGTTTGTTGCTATGTATTCGATGCTCTATTTCGACATAGCAAACGTAAACCAGTCGGAATTATAAGGATGTAAGAATTATCACATGCATTTCATAAAAGTTACTGCAATTTTGCTACTCAAAAAATACCAAACTCACAAGAAAACTATGGAAATACTTCAAGTAAAATATAACAACTCATAGTATAGTGATCAACAGAAGCATAAGAGCCAAGTGACATCACACTCACGTCCCTGCTAATAAAGCTCTCAATAGAACCAATGAATTAAAACAAAAGTTAAGAAAGTCAATGAAAACTCATTTTAGGATCATATCACAAGGGTCTAAATATGTTTTACATCGCAACATGAAAGCTCGAAGAGAAGCCGAACATTCAGATTGGTGAAATCACTAGAATGATTCCTAAACATTTTGCTAATGTATTTACACATATCAGCATTAAAATAGATGAATAATTAGATTTTATTTTATTCTATATCTATCGGATATTTTAACCAACATTCCTGCTATCACACTTTTCACATCAAAAGGGCTACAAAAAATCTCAGTTACCTTCAACAGCACTGAAATAGAAAAAAATCATTTATTTACTCCAGACGTCAGAGACGCAAATGTTACTGAACCTCTAAAAATGATACAAACAAGCTGAATTTTGCTGAGAATGTCAACCCAAAAAAAGATGCAATAAAGTTTACCATTCCTACCCCAGGTATTCCCCCTAAGAAACCCCTTGTAGGAGAGAAAAACGGAAAAAAATGGATTTACCAAGAATGTGTACGCCGAAAAACTAGGCTCTAAAAATTAAAATTCCATTACGACCGGTTAATGGAATTGCATTGGATACATTTTATTGTTTAAAGATTATTACTTTAAACGATCAACGCTGATCCTAACACAGAAGACTGGATTTCACAGTATCAGTTTGGATTCCTGTAAAAACATTGAACTGCCAACAAACACATAGGATAAGCCATGAAATAAAATTTGCGTTGAAAGAAAAAATTCTATAAACGCTTTTTATATTTTGTTACACTTTTTGTGTAAAGCGTTTGTTACGCTTTTGACAGAGTTTGGCATTTATTGTTATCTTCTTCTTTAGGTGCCATGTTTATATTCAGACGTTGGCCACCAACAAATACAAATACAGTCACAGGAACACTAGCTGGTATTACCGGCATATTAGCATCGCATGACGATCCCATAATCGCTTTAAACATCTTACAGGGTCCTTCGTATTGGGAAAAACTGAAATATTTTGTTGACTAATTATTTCTGAAAACTTCTTTCTGCCAATAGACGGGTCGCTTTTAGCTTCGCATTTACTAAGATACAATTTAAAAACATCAGAAATTGTATGAAATATGGATTTCAAATATAGTTTAGATGAATGTTTTCTAGCGTAGTGTGACGGCATTTTAGGCAGTTCATTTAAAAAATTTTGGAGGAACCTGTTTCTCCTTGCTAGTTGTGGTCGGTTACTTACTTGTTTATTACACTGATCTGCTAGACGAGGGATGTTATATGAACTTGGTTGACACCATCTCTAAACCATTTGGTAATTGATACATTTACAGGGTCATATTTCACACATGTTAAGTAAATTTAACTTCAAGGTAAGAGCAATATCCAAAAGTACATGTAATCAAGCTAAGAAACAATTCGATTTAAACACGAAAGAACTGAACTGGTCAATCAAGCTGATCGGCAGGTAAAAGCTATCCTTGGAGAACAAACTCCTTTTATATAAAAGTATCATCATACCAATTTGGGTTTATGAAAACGATATTTGTGGTTGTACCAACAAGTCTCAAAAGTCTCATCTCAATAAATGGTCATAAACTAAACAACCTACGTTTTGCAGATGACACAGTTCTTGCAAATAGTCAAGCAGAGCTGATGGAACTTATACGACTGATCGAAAACGAAAGTCAAATATTTGGTCTGCAATTAAACATATCAAAGACAAAGATCATGATAGTGGATAGACTACACAACAATCATCCACACATAACCACAATTGACCGGTTCGAGGTTGTGAGCTCATACTTATATCTGGGATCATTAATCACAAACACAGGGTCATTACAAGAAGAGATTAAACGTAGATGTGATCTAGCAAAAGTTGCCACAGCAAAAATGACCAAAATATGGTAGGAATGTCAAATTTCAAGAGCGATAAAGATGAAGTTGATCAACTGCTTAATATTCCCAATACTGACCTACGGATGTGAATCTTGAACTCTGAGACAATCGGAGAGAAGAAAGATAGACGCCACTGAAATGTTCTGTTGGAGACGAATGTTACGAATTCCTTGGACCGACCGTAGAACAAATAATTCAATTTTAAGAGAGCTCAAAGTTAGCCAACGACTCTCTAGTAAAGTCCATCTCCAACAATTAAAATATTTTGGGCATGTTATGACAGCAAACACAGAAAACATGGAAAGACTCATAATACAAGGAAAGGTAGAAGACCGAAGATCACGAGGAAGATCCCCAATACGATGGATAGATCAAATTACAGGAATATGCCAAAGACCTATGCATGAATTAAAAGAAATGACCAGAGACAGAGATCTCTGGAGACGGACAATACACGACATCACGTCGACCACCACACTCCCCATGGGGGGTCAGGATTGAAGGGAGAGACCAACAAGTCAAAAATTTCTCTATTTCAGAGCTACCAGCCTAAGATCCTTCATATGGTGATTTTTGCTTCTTGGTATGGCTCAAACCATAGATGCGAAATGAATATTTCAAAATAACTCTTTTCATGAACGTCATAATGAAGCAAAGCATTAACATCTTTAAGCTAGAATAATCTATAGTGAAAAGTATCTCTCTAATGTGGTTTATAGAATAATATAATTACTAACTATAAGTAAAACCGCAAATTGTAGGAACAATCTTTATGTAACAATAAAACACTGAAAAACTTTGTTTTCAAACTTCCACAAAATTTATTTTAAAAATTATCACTACAGCTGTTTCGGCTGATTGCCTTTCTCAAGTGATCTATTTTGGCTTATGTTTACAAATTTATAGTCTCTAATGAAATAGGTTGAGGAGGGGAGAACTGTTTGTCTCAAGTTGGTCATTCAGAATTATATCTGTGTTTTTTAATTTGTTGATTTCCATAGATTCTAACAAAGATAGCTTAAGGCCTTTATTTTGAATGTGAAGAATTTTAAATTTGTCATTAAAAGAATGATTATGATCTAGAAGGTGAAGTGCGTATGTCGAATCTGTTTTACTATTCTTGAAAGCCCTTTTATGTTCTGCTATTCGTTTATCAAAGTTTCTACCAGTTTGACCGATGTAAGTTTTTGGGCAGTCGTCACATGACTTACATCGGTCAAACTGGCCATGTTACATGGCTACATGTAACATGGCCAGTTTGACCAAACATGGCTACACCATGTTACCCTAACGAGGGTAACATGGTGTAGCCGTATAATTTAATAATCATCAAATTAGCCTATATAGTTGTATAATTTCATAATTTGATCGCTAATAATGTATTGATTAACAAAATAAATACACAGGGTCGAGCAATAAAAAACCAACTTCAGTTTTATATCGTAATTTAAATTCGACTCTTAGTATTATTATTATCTAACATCTTTCAATCCCGTAGGATAACTGTTGACGGTGTAAAGTGCCTTTTTGATCCATTTTATGACGTGAATTATTCCTTTTTTTTTATCCTCTATTTGTATATTTGCTGAGTCGTTATATTGCAATATCTTCCGTTCATCCCGATTCCTGTTAATTTTAATATATACTTCTCCCTCCACACTTAGGACTGTTGGATTTCTTTGACTTCTTTTGTCATATGGTCATTTTAATAATTATTCTTGTTGTGGATTTCTGTTATTTTTCTTATCGTACATATGTCTATAGTTTTCCATTCCGGAAAAAAGTGAGAAGTTTTTCTTTCTATTATTAAAAATAATTTTAAAATTGTTACATTCACTAATGGTCGTAGAGAAAATAACAGATTTATAGTTCAGTCATTTGGTTGTCTTATCGGGAAAGTTTTCCGGGAGTTTTAAAAACTGGTAATTTTATAGATTTCAGTATGCTCTTTCCGAATTTCAAATTTGCCATTTCATATATCCGCCGCTTTCGCCGCCTTATTGGAAAAATGGTAAAAGTTTCTTTACAATATACCTTTTCCGACACATTTTACGAGAAAGACAAACATTTATATACAAAATTAAACTAGTACAAATTTATTACAATGTATGTATTTACAATTCTTTTTAGAAGAAGTATTCTTTGAAGTACATTTCAATATGCGTTTTGAAAAAAAAAAACTCATTTTCACATTACCTTGAGGTAGAGTAAGCAGTGAGTTTTTTTATTGTGGTGTTCTCTGTAGGCCTAACCTACATGTGATGCACACTTTCGAAACTAAGCGCATCCGCCTTCCTTTCGATGTTCCTGATAGACCAGGCGTTGTGAGTTCGTCTTGGGCACCGATCGAGATGTCGCAGACCGAAATTTCGTACGCATCATCTGCGATGCAATTATCAGACTCATCAAAAGCCTCTTCGTTTTCGATTTCATCAAACGTTTGCTCGAAAATAGTCGCCGTTTCTTCCTCTTCGTCGTAATCATATGATGGAAGTTGCGAATTTGTACATATTAAGGGAGGATTTTTAACCCAGCTTTTCTGCATCCAGGCTTTTTTTACATTTACAACAAATAAGTTTTAACAACGATTTTGGAGCTGGGGCTCGAGTATTATAACAGGAATTAGCGCATATTTGTTTCTGTTCCATATCCATGGTGACAGGTTCTGAATAAATGTTGTCGTGCTACTGCTTCTACTGGTAATAGCGAAGCAATATTAAATTTACTTTTTAAGCTGCTTTTGTGAAGCGCGCATATCTATACTCGTTTAAAGACATGCTTTTCTTACTTTTAACTGTAACCGCATCGCTGTAACCGCATAATTCAAGAAGAAAACGCTCTCCTGCTTCAGCAATGATCTCTGGATCGGCGTTTGAATTTTTAAATACTTCAGTAAGGTCGTTTAAATTAGGATTTTTTCGAATTACATTAATGCATTTAATTTTTCCTTGATAAAAGAGTGAAGATGTTGTATATCAGCTACTGGAGGCATGCAAAAATAAAATATGATTTAATAAATACACGTTTAATCGCGTACATAAAGATTCAAAACTAACCGACCCTATTGAACTGGCAATGGGTTAGGACAGGGAGATTCCCTGAGTTCTTTATTGTTCAACCTGATTATGGATGAAATAATAAAAAAAGTAGACACTAAGAAAGGATACCAAATGGGAGAAAAACAACTTAAAATAATATGCTATGCAGACGACGAAATACTACTCTCTCAAACTGAAGATGATTTACAACGTATGATGCACCAATTTAATATAAGCGCCAGAAAATTTAACATGTAAATATCTCCAAAAAAGACAAAATGCATGGTTACAATAGCAAATTTACTAAGATGTAAATTGGAGCTGGAAGGTCAGATAACAGAACAAGTGATGGAGTTTAAATATCTAGGCATCACATTATGTAGCTACGGGAAGCTCAAAACCGAAGTGGAAGATCAAGTGAATAGAGCAAATAGAGCCGCAGTCTGCGTAAATGAAACAATATGGAGAAATAAAAATATCGGGAATGAAACTAAAGGCAAGAATTTACAAAACAGGCATCAGACCAATAATGACATACGCGGCAGAAAAAAGACCTGGCACAGAGGACAAAAAGGATGTTAGAGACAGCAGATATGAAAAATTAATGGTAAGACACTATGGACAGAGCTAGAAGTACAGATATACGACGTATATGCAAGGTGGAGAACATCAAACACTGGGAAAGAAAAACAATAGTAGAATGGAACGATCATAAAGCCAAATGACACCAAATAGGGTAGCAAAGACAGCAAGAGACGGTTCCCCAATAGGAAGACGATCAGTAGGAAGACCACGAAAACGATGGAATGACAACTTACTGAAGGCACATTAAAAAACAGACAGCCATGTCTATATAAAAAGAAGAAGATGAAGACATAGAGCTTCAAAAGAATAAGAAGATCTATATATTTGTCGATCACTATTACGCTATCGAATGCCGATAAAAGACTTACTGCGGTATTGCTGATTAGCGCGTCTTCCGAGGTTTGTAAGACCATGAAATTTTCAGCTTTAACCTTTGTATTTAGCTTTCTAATGAAGCGGTTCTTGTTCGCATCATTTAATTCCACAGGAATTTATTTTGTGACACAGTTGGAATCATTGTCTCGCCAGAAAGTATGTATAATGAAGCAATTTTCCGTGATCGTCAGAATCGATCCGCGTATTTGGTACTACGATTTGCTACATGTTCAGGTATCTGTCGAATACGATTATGGTATTGAATTTATATTTCGTTCGAACGAAGTGACGTAGTTTCGTCGTTGACGTATTTCAAATAGATAAAAATGGTTCACCCCAATATCAAATGACTCGCTGTAATAAGTGCCCTCCGTCGATGACATCAATTGTATCCATAATGTTGCTTCCATTATCGCTTTTCAATGACAAAGACATGCGTAGATGCATTCTTCTATGTGTAGGACATTTAAGCAATATCCTGGAGAAATAAATTTTGGCGATACAATCGCATCTGCGACAATAGAATATGTCTGCGACAAATATACGAAAAAACGTGGTGGTGTAGATGAATAATATTGTAGCGTTATAACTGCTACATTGCCTGCTTTCTTTCTTATGTTAATATATTTCGTTAATTATATTCTCCAATTTCCGTATCTTCTGTCATAATTCATATTCTTCTATATCCTCCATTGTATCTCTTATTTTTCTATATATTTTCTCGGATATAGATTGTATCAGAATTATGTCGTTACTTAATTGATTCATTATTCTCTTTTCATTTTTACTGGTATTTGGTATAAAAACCAGTTGGCGTCCAAATCTATCTTCTTTATATATATATATATATATATATATATATATATATATATATATATATATATATATATATATATTTTAGTATCTACCTTTCCTATTTTCTTAATAATCATCATTTTTATCTTTTACTCAAGTTTCTAAAGAGTGAATTTTATTTTCATCTCTATTTCTGTTACTTTGGAACGAGAGGTCCCATCTTTATTCTCTGTTGACTATTTCACCTTCCCGTTCGATACAAAAGTCGATATAAAGACTTCTATTTTCTAAAAATGTCGATTTTCTTCATGACTTCTCTAAGAGTAGAATAACCAATTGTTGTGTCGTCTCCAGATTTGGAGGTAAGTGTATAATATATTTTATCGATTTCCTAATTCCACTTGTTGTATAAAAATCTTTTTATAATTTTAACTTTGAAAATTGTAAGCTCATTATTTATGATTAGGTATGACATGTAAGTAGATACATATTTTTGTTGGATATTCTTATGTTTTTTATTTTATATAAAAAACTAGCGATAAGAAATATATAGTTTCTTTAATATAGTGTGTAAAAGTTTTACGAATATTTTTATAGTCTTAAATATGAATTTTAAATCCATAATATCTTTTGATTTTAATAATAATTAACTTTTGACAAACTACCATTTCTATATAGCAATGTTTCTAAATTATCTAGCTTTTCAATAAATATATCTTGTCATTTTTTTTAATTAATATTAGAATATTTCAGTTTTAAAAAAGTAATTACCATTTGCATTAAAGTTATATATATATATATATATATATATATATATATATATATATATAATATATATATATATATATATATATATATATATATATATATATATCCTTACTTTTACTTATTTGCCTATAAGTACATAAATAAGAATTGTTTCTCGACTTGCTTGGGTGAATAATGATAAAATTTTGTTAAATTTGATTGGTCACCTTATTCATCCCCCAAGCAAGGTCTCTCATTTTGGTTTCACCATTTTCTAAAGCAAGGTGTGTTTTTCTTCATTTTAGTCAACCTCCGGGATACATTTCTCAGGTGCGGGTCAAATTCTATTAACATCCAGAAGACCAACCGGCCTGAGAATGGAACCATTATTCCAATAGGAGAGTTGACTCCGGAGCAAGAAAATCCACCACTAACAACATGGCTTGCTAACAACCAGAGCAGAAAAGACCAGGATAAAACTTAGGATTTGGTGACAAACATTGTTCTTTCATATACCTAATGTAACACTGTAGCAAGAAGTCGAATAATTTTTATTTAAATTCAATACGATATTTAACATTTATTTTTCTGTTTTTTTTTATATTGTAATAAACATGTGTTAATTTAACTGTGTATTGTTTCTTCTTTTTACTTGTTTGTGTGTGTTGCTCCAGAGTAGGCCATATTCACGTCCTGAGTGAGCTAGCCAGGGAGTGTTTCGCATAACGTCTAATGTAGCAATTTGCAATTGATACATTAGGGGTTATGACGTTAAAAATTGGTCCCAACGGGAAACGATTTGTCACTCCAACGTTGTTAGTGATGTTAGTCAGGTTGGTAGCAGCAAACTAAGGTTTGCGGTTACAGGTTGACAACAGCAGCTCAACGTTGGGATGTTACAAATTGAGCCTCGAAGGGTTACAAATTGGCACCCAATGGAATGTTCGTTGGAACGTTACAATATTTTGAGTCGCTGGTATGCCAGAACTTGATTTTCAAGAAAAAATTGTGAATACATAAATTATATGAAATTTTATCTAGTTTAATTTTATACGTTTTTCTCGTAAAATGCGCCGGAAAGAAGATATTAAAAAAACTGTGCTATTTTTTCAATACGACGGCGCCAGCGGTAGAGATACGAGGTGGCAAAGTTAAAATTCGGAAAGATCACATCAAGATCATGAAATTACCAATTTTCAAAACTAACGGAAAACTTTCCAGGTAACCTCCTGTTTTTTAACCAAATGACTGAGCTAAGACTAAATATTTGGATTTTTTTCTGCAACTTTCACGTCTGGTCAACAGTTCGACTGCTCCGTGTATTTGTATTTTAAAATAACCATTTAACATAGCTTGTTATAAATAACAAATTCTAAACATTTATTTAATACTATTTGCACTGTTGTCTAAGTCTTAAAATATATATTTTGTTTTTGTGTATAATTCATATTTTGGTTTTACTATGTTACTATTACTGTTAATTACAAACCTATTTACTTGTTATTTCAAAGTTTCGAAACTGAATATCAATTAACTTGATTGTTATATTGTCTGACGCCTCTTCTCTGCCGGAGGGAGCTCAAACGCGTAAATTCTGTTTACTATGCACAATTTACACTTGTTCGCCCTAATGGGTGTATTCAATAACTGTCTGGCTATCTATATTATATCTCTAGATGCATATATTTATATGTAATCTCTTATTTGACCGACCGTCAACTATACCAAACAGGGAGTGCCCCTTGTACATACGTATGAGTGTAGATACTTTAAAGTGACTCACCGTCTGCATTATCGGCACGGCATCGGTTAAATACCGGTCTGTCAATGAGGAAATGCAAGCCACAAATGGGGTAGACAAGGCAAATCTTTTTTAAATGTAAATAAAACAATTATTAAGTTATAACAGTTTAAAATCAAGGAGTACAATATTTGTTTAGAAACACTGTAAACGCTGCGCTAATATAAACGACAAAAAGATTCTGTTCATTGTCAACAAATTAATAATTACAACTGGAATAACAAAACCCTTAAGTGCATCATATAGGAATCAGAAAATGTAACCAAAGCTAAAAACATATACAAAATGAACCAGAAAAGTCATAGTAAGATTTTGCAGGTGGCAACACACATGACAGTAAAAAAGAACTGACTTTTTGAGTGGGAATGGACCGCCGGAGTGATGACGTATGTTTTATTGACATGTGCCAGTTTCACTTTCCAAACAAACGTTGTTTAGTGTGGATAATTTGTATTTTTCGTTATTTTTTCATTTTTTTACAGAATCTTTCCGCTTTTTGCAATATTTAAGTATTCTAATAGTTACTACAGTAGTAAGGTTGTGTAAATAATAAAGCATGTTGTTTTATAAAAATAGCAATAAAATGCATATATCAATAAAGTAAGGTTAGAATTTCTTTAATTTATACTTTTAAACTATATTTCATATAAATATAACACTGAATTGTGATGGTATTATCGTAAAAAATACTATACTTAAAAAGAAAAAGCAGCAGAGGAAGCAAAATGTTAACTTTATAGAAATTAAAAAGCCTTGAGATTGGGCATTTCAACTTTTGTTTGGAAAGTAATATCAACAATATGGCCGCCGTAACGTTACAATCCAGCTGTCCATTTGTGAGACACTTGTCGAGTTATAAACTATAATGTGATCATAAGTAAGAGATGTACCGGAATTTGGCGGAATCACTAATCCGGCGGGATACGATCAAACACATAACAAAAATATATTTTTTAAGAAACGAATACATTTTCTAAAAATAAACATTAAATTTAAGTAACATTGTATAACAAATGTGAATTACAAGATAATCCTACTTTAGCGTTAACGGACATTCAACAAAGGGTTGCAGATAAAGTTGGACTTCAAAAAGTGTTTTCAATGTCATTAAAAGTACCCACATATTATCTGTACCAAAAACAAACCAAAATTGTTCAAAATTATAGATGCTGTTGATGACTTTGTCATCAACAAGTCAGCTATAAGAAGAAAGGTTCATGAATATTTTTTCCCTAATGAAATTGCTACAATTGACAAAGTCCTAAGAGATGTAAATAATGATAATGGCTTACCAAATTTTAAGAGAATCTCGTCTTACAAACTCTTACGAAAATTAAATTTTAAATTTCAAAAACGTAGAAGAAACAGTTTGATACTCGACAAAAATAAAATTGTGCTATGACGAAGAGATCATTTGAGAAGAATTAGACAATATATGGCTGAAAATTGAACAATTTATTACTTAGATGCTTCTGATTTCTGCAAGACGTGCATTTTTGGATTGGCTGTCGAGCGGCTTAAGAAGACCCTCAGGTAATTCAAATTAAAATAAACCTTCATTTTTTAATTATTTTTGAATAAAAATTCCATATTGGTTATCAATACAAATCATTTTCGCAACTTTATAATGAATTCTCTCCGCATGTTTATCATTGACGTTCTATACTTTCTATACGTTCTATACTATAAAGGAATAAAATGTTGGAATACTTCCTTACAGATGGGTCCTGATCCAGCCGGAATTCCGGGGTCCGGTACCGTTAGCGGTAGGAATTCCGGTTCCGACCGGATTGGCCAGGTACTCGATCCGGTATACAGGTATACCCCTAATCGTAACACCCAAAACAGGGTTAAATGCATAACTGTAACGATATTAGAAGTATGTTTACGAATATCCGATTAAATAAGCTCTACATCTACTGAGCCTACATAAGCACAGATTAGAGTCGAAAAGGGGTGGTGGCAAACTCAGACTAAGCTAATTTCTAACAAAATCTGCTAAAAAAATCAAACTGTATCTTTTGGCCCCAAATTTGCACCAGTGTATGTTCTAAGAGGAACAATGTACCAAGTATTACTTTTCCTTTTAAAGTTATTGCAGAGACAGACTGATAGACATACAATGAGAGATATTTTAAGAAGGGCCTATCGGATACTTACGAGGGTGGATTGATATAAAACTAGCCTTTGATAGAAAAAACAAGTTTTTTGGAATTAAATCGATTTATTTCTCAACATAGTCCCCTTTTAGCTCGATACACTTAGTAAGACGACGTTCCAATTTTTTTATCCCATCCGAATAGTACTTTTGCTCGAGCTCTTCAAAATAGGCCGAAGTTTCAGCGACGACTTCATCATTTGTTGCGAAGCTGCGTCCTCCGAGCCATTTTTTAGGTTTGGAAACAGGAAAAAATCGCTGGCGGCAAGATCTTGGAAATACGGTTACGGTGGGTGTTCAATCAATTCATAGTTCAATTCGTGTAATTTTGACATGACGATGGCCAATCGGTGAGAAGGTGCATTGTCTTGGTGAAAGAGCACTTTTTTGCGTTCCAAACCGAGGCGTTGTTGACGCAATTCGGCATCGAATCGATCCAATAATGCTGCAGTACTCACCACTGATTGTTTTTTCCTTTTTCCAAGTAGTCGATGTGAATGATGCCCTTGGCATCCCAGAAAACAGTCGCCATCACTTTGCCGGCCGAATGTGCACTCTTTGCCTTCTTTGGCGTCCCTTCGCAGGGTTTTCGCTACTGTTTCGACTGTTCTTTGGTTTCCGGTGTGTAATAATGCACCCAGGTTTCATCAACGGTGATAAATCGGCGAAAAAATCCTTCGGATCGCGCCGTATCATAGCCAAAAGCGTCTCCGAAGTGGTCACACGTTTTTGCATTGGGTCGATTGTCAGCAAACGCGGCACCTATCGCGCGGATAGCTTTTTTATGTAAAAATGATGGTGAATGATGAGCTTACGCATTCGTAGGAAATGTTACCGACCTCTTATTAACTCGCGGAATTTAATTCGGCGATCTACCATAATCATGTGATGGACTTTGTTGATCATTTCCATCGTGGTGACTTGGCCTCCGGAGACGCTCATCATCAAAAACACTCGTACGACCACGAACAAATTCAGCTCTCCAAAATTTTACTGTTGCTAACGAAGGTGCAACCTCACCACAAACTTCGTCCAGGTCAGCTTTGATTTGCACATTCATTTTACCCTTTTTGTGGAGGAACTTGATCACCGAACGATAGTTGACTTTTTCCATTTCTGAAAACACAAAATTTGCTTGCTTTTGACGGTTGTAAAAATCAATCTAATTGTTTTTAAATCTTGAAATTTTGACAGACGTCATGTTATGAATGGCAAATGTCAACACCGAAACCAATTCAGTATCAAGTAGCTCCATCTATCAAAGGCTCATTTAATATCAATCTATCCTCGTAATAAATAAATAAATAAATATTTTAGGTAGCAATACATGATCAGGGTACATGCTGTATAAAATTGGACATATTGGTTTGTTAAAACATGTAGTATTTGATTTTTAAACAAAATTTAATATATGAAATGTATTTCTGCCTGTTTAATTAATTTTAATTAGTATTTGGCGGCAACTAGATTTCACATTCCGCTGTATTCACGTCTGTTGATACATATCACACTTTCAACCACCGTGTTTAACTGAATTTGCAATCAACTGCTTTTGAAGAGGCGAAATTTTAATCCAGACCGATTTTGAGTTCCACTGAAGCACTTTATTAGCTTTCAAACATTCACTTTGAACGATATTCAAGAGCTTTACTCTTTGATGTTAAACGATCAATGGAAAAGTGCAAGAGTATAGTGTCTGTTTAATAAGAATATGAAGTAGAAAAAACGATACAGTAAAAACTATACAGCAGCAAATATAAATATTCATTATGGTAAATTTTCCATACATATTTCTTTAAACAACGTTAGGTTAGATTCCTAGACGTGTTGTTGGAGTTGATAATAACTCATTGGTGGGAGGTGACAGTACCTAACTAAACCTTAAAGAAAACAATCACAAATGTATTGGTGATACCTAAAAAATCCAAAGTTTCTAGAGTCTAGAACTAAGTAAAAAGTAACAATGAAATTTATAGGGTGTGATAAAAGAATCGGGATGGTCGAATATTTAGCCAGCCACACCACTAGAGCGGGAAGAGATTCAAATTTGAAATCTTAAACGGAAATCCCAGTTTTTATTGCAGATCTGGATGCTTTATAAAAAATAAGGAACATAACTTTTATAAGGAACATCTTTTTCGAATCGTTGATAGATAGGAAAAAACGATATATCGTAATACCCTAGGAAAATTATGGAAACGGTTTAATATCTCGAGAAATATACCTCCAACTAAAAAAAAAACAATAAAGCACGTGTTTAATATTTTTCAAAAATATATCGAATAGCACCAAACATGACCCCACATTATCACCTAATGGAATGCGGCGGGGTACACTCTGAAATCTTAAATATGGACCCGCATTTTTTATCGCAAATTCCGATTCTACAAAACATTCTTAAAAATATATAGAAAAGACAGTTGTAGCTGTCTGTTATATCAAGTTATGTTATAATTACTTCTTATGGCGGAAAAGATTTGACTTCACGTTCAGGACTTCTACACCAGTCGCTCTGATGAGTCTTGTTAGACGAAATACATATAAGCAAATAATAGAGGCACTAATATGCAAAATCAATTCTTAACTGTCTTTTCTATAACTTTATTTACTCATTTATTTTGAGTATAAGAAACCAATTCACGAAAGGTTCTTACCTAGGTGAATCGATATGTCATAAAATGCAATTTTAGATTCTCCATGTCGGTCCAATTCACCGTGTTTGCCTTGAAAATCGTAGGAGGCAGAGATTTAGGTATTAATTTGAATTTGGTTTCGAACACTTAGAAATCTTCGTTCGAACACTTGGAACATTAGCTATTGGTTTTATTCTTAAAAAACTTTATTCACTACCACAAAAATTAGTTTGCAAAATATGTATATGTTTTTCTATGATTACAGCGCCATCTATCGAGAATTGAAACAATTCAGATCAAACTTGTTCACTTTTTCATGTAAAATCTTAATCTGCAATAAAAATGTGGTTTTTGATTAAAGATTTCAAAGTTGCTTCCCGCTCTATCCCCAGGGGATGGTGGTGCGGGGTCGTGTTTGGTGCCACTCGATAGATTTTTTAAAAGTAGTAAACATGTGGATTTTAGTTTTTCATGTGGAAATGTATTTCTCGAGATTATAACGCCATCTATCAACAATTTGAAAAAAAAAAATGTTCCTTATAAAAGATACTAATTTTTTATGAAGATAGAATTTTGCCACACCGGTAGAATAGATTGACATAAGATAAAGAAGGAAGCAATTGGGGTGGATGGAAAATGGTCGATGAAGGGGAAGAGATTAAATTTGAAATTATTTTAGAAATTATTCTTTTTTAACTATTTTCGGTTGTACAATTATCCCATTTCCTAAAAACCATTATCAGCATAGTGTTGGTTTCCGTAGTTTTAACGTCAATTGTAAATTGTTTGTGTTGTGTTGTTACTGTCAATATATTTCAATGAGCATAAGTTCTGTTGTAGCAGCAAGAATTGTAACGGCGTTAGAAGATGGCCACGACCAGCGCGAAACTGCGACAAAACATTGATGTAAGTCTTTCCAGTATGCAACGAGTATGGAACGGTGCGAAGAGACCGGTCTTCTTACTCAAAGACCTAGTTCATGTTATGGCAGAATTACAACAGCTAGAGATGACCGCTTTGTCATTTCTAGTGTTTGAGAAACCGAACAGTCACGGCAATTTCCCTTCGAAATCATCTGTAAGAAGTAAGAAATGTAAACATAAGTGAATGGACAGTTAGGAGACGACTTCATGCTACTAGTTTATCGTCTTAAAATAGAGTCACTGGACCACCACTTTACCGCGAACACCGAATTGCCGGATTGAATTTTGCACGAGAACACTTGACTTGGAGAATACAGGATTAGAGTGGTTTATTGTTTTTTGACGAATCGACATTTTGTATTGTGGGCTCAGACAAACGTGTATGAGTGTGGAGACCTCCAAGCAAAGAGATGTGCTTAAGCATGTTTTGCCGAGCGATTTTCATTTAGCGAAGGGTCAATTATGGCATGAGGAGGCATATCGTTTGACGCTCGCACAGGGTTAGTGTCCAATATCAAATCTTCAGAATTCATATCCAAAATTGGACAGTATAATTTTATCACCCAGTAGACCGAATGAATTTATTTGTTACTAAATTCACACACGTTGTTAATTAGGTTACATTAGATTTGGTCAATTATCAACAATAAAATTTGGACATCAGTCGAAAGTGCTGACGAAAGTTAAACAATTTACACACAACTTAGATACACATGTCATTAGGTCCGCGAATATATTGACCCAATTAAAACTTATATAAAACTAAAATCTCTTGCCTAGAGAAGCATTCAATCAATATTCACTCAACAAACGTGATAGTCTTCAACGCTCAACTGCAACAGTCTCTACTCAAAGTAATCCCGGGTCAACACCCATAATGAACGTCTCGTCAATAAACTCTGCTACTATTATTTTGTGTTTCCATTACAACTGAACGAACATCTTCACTGAGCCAACGAAGGGGAATTTGTTCAGTTAGTCTTTATGTAGAATGGGATGTTGACTGCGCATAGCTACCTGACACAGGTTCTAAAAGACCATGTTTTACCGTTTATGGTTATTCTTAGTCACGACGTAACATTTATGCACGATAATGCACGGCCCCATACTACTCGGATAGTTATTGAGTATCTTGACGAGGTTCAAATCATATGATTTGTTTGACATGTTCGCTATCCAGATATTAATCAAATAGAACATATTTGGGATGATATGAGGAGACATTAACGGAGTCATTTGTCGGCTCCTAGAAATTCAAGAAACCTTAGCAATATATTGGTGCAGGAATGAAACAATCTTTCCCAGAATGTGATTTCATCTTTCATTACTTTCAGTAAACTTTAAAGGACAAAAACCTCGTTTTCTTTAAGCAATCCGTCATAATATTATGTTACAACCGAAAACAGTTAAAAAAAGAATAATAATTTCTAAAATAAATTCAAATTTTCAAATAATTTTATGCTCAGCAATGTAGATAAATAACCATTATTTATATAAAATACATAAAAAAAAGTTATGTGAGGTGAATAATTCATCTAAATGTGGATTAAATGCGTTAATATTTTCCATGTTCATGACACATGTCAATAAAATAAAGTTGTAAACGTTTGTCCCGTATTCTAGATATTACAAGCAAATTATTCGAATGACGAAATGTGGCGACTAACCTACCTTATTGTATAATTAATATATATTTTATGTATTTTTTTATGTAGATCGCTGCAAACGGATACTACTATGCTACCAATTTTGCGCCATTCTATTATTCATTTTTTTGTCTTGTATAAAACACGTATCGTGATAGAAGGTTTGTGGTATATCCATGTATACCACATAGCACTACTAGCATATAGCACATAATGTTGTCGATTGCCCTAAATGTATTACAGAAAGACAAAAACACTCAATATCTGACAAGATATTACAAGTTGTAGGACCTTGTAATTACTAAAACTTATTTAAACTGGACAACTTGAGATTTGCAGACGACATAGTCCTTATTGCAGACCGGGTAGATCATGCCTGCCAGCTTCTTCAAGACCTTCAGAGCTCGTGTACATGAGTTGGAGTTAAAATTAATTTTTTCAAAACACAATATATGACCAACCTTGTACTGGCGAAAAACATCTCAATTAACGGCACGCAAATTGAACAGGTGTATAGCTATTAATAATTGGGCCACGAGATCAAATTAGGAAGAGATAATCAAACAACGGAGCTAAACAGGATAATAGGACTGGCATGGGCGGCTTACGGAAAACTGAGAAAAGTCTTTAGATCAGATATTCCCATGTGCTTGAAAAGGAAGGTCTTTGATCAATGTGTACTCCTAGTTCTAACGTATGGAGCAGAAATATTGACCCCTACAAGAAAAGTAATCAATAAAATACAAGTGGCACAGAGAGCTATGGAGAGGTCAATGCTGAATATATTCCTCGGAGACAGAGTATCAAATACAATAGTTAGGAAAAAAAATTGGTGTTATTGACGTAGTTCAAAGGATTACAACATTGAAATGGAACTGGGCGGAGCATGTTGCCAGATTAAAAGATGGAATGTAGACAAAGAAACTTCTGCAATGGAGACCTAGATACGATGCTTATCGTAATCGATGACGTCCTCCAACAAGGAGGTCAGATGACATCAACGGCATTCAGCACAACTGGATTCAGGGTGCTCAAGATAGAATGCGTTGGAATTATTTACGGGAGGCCTATGTCCAGCAGTGGACTCAAAACGGCTGATAATGATTGCTCAGCTGGAAACTGAAAAACTTATTTAACACGTTACTTGCTATGGAGGATTTTGTAATATTTTCCGTTCAGACCATAGTCCACACCATGGCACCACAGTTAGATTAAAATTCTCGGTCAAATAGACCTCGTTGCGTGCAGAGCAATTTTTTCTCGGTCACATAGACCGAGACGGCAGGCAACGTGTTAACTACCTGAAGGGCGTTAATATTATCTACAAATTATAAAATTTATAAAAAGTACAACCCCCTCCCCCCTCTAATAACACTCAGTAGTTTATGAGGTTAATAAAAAAAACTGAATACATAGCCGATATTTTTATTTGAAGATCCCTCGTAAAACTTTATATATTTATTTGATTAACAGTTGGAGAATGTTTTATTAATTACATTTTGCAAATCCGATGTCGACGTATATAACCTTGTCGTTAATTTAGACATAATGATCCATTTGTTTAAAGTCAACGACCTCCTCTTTTAAACAATAATAAAAACATTTCATTGTCTAATACCGTTGCACTTCCATTAAAAAATGTTGAAATTACTGTGTAGGAATGTCTTTTAATGTTTACTGTTCATTGCAGAAATTTATTACCGTACGAAATTTAGAATAATTAAGAATCGAATAGGTAAAGTTGCTAAAATAATTAAACAAAAATGTAACATTAAACCTGTAAAAATATTGTCACATTTACTGTACGAATAGAAGCTGTATATCTTTGTTTTTTTATGATTTTTAAGATCTGCATAAAAATCTTTAAACAAACATTTTATAGCCTAGTCAAAATATTTATGTATATTTAATTAATAACAATACCATATATAAAAAAAAATAGTCACATACTTAATTGGATATATCATAGCCCAAGGAAATAATTATTTTTTTGGCGTTTTTGGTAATGACAAGATATAAACTAATGAAGATACGGTAATTCTACGGGTAACGTATGAAAGATGAAGACCTTTACTTTTAATATACACCAAAAAAAGCTCAATCATTTTATAAGCGAAACTCGTTTTGCAAAGTTACTGTTATTTTTAAATTATAATCAATTAGATTAATTTTTAAACTATTACTGGTAGACGAAATATTTTTTCATATTTGACAATTTTTAAACGAATTTAAACAAACAAAAATTATTTTGGTACGATTAGATAAAAAGTAGGGATTTTTTAAGCAGCAACAAATTAGCAGACCGCTAACTTGCTTATAATTAATAAAATTTCGCCCTAAAGAAGTGAATAAACATTAAACTAATCCATAAGCATTAAACAACAATCCATGTGAGAACGGGCCTACGATTGGGAGATGCCCTATTCTGTATTCTATTTAACATCACATTAGAGAAAATAATTAGAGAGTCAAAAGTCAATACCAGAGAAACAATAATAACAGAAAGTGTACAGATATTGGCATTTGCAGATGATGTTGATATCATAGCCAGAAGCGAAAGAGAGATGATGAAGCATTTAATGCGATAGAAAGAGCTGCACAAAACAGTGGCTTAAACATTAATGACATAAAAACCAAATACATGAAGGCCAGCAAATCGACAGGCCAAAGAAATCTACAGAATCTGACAATAGGAGACTATAACATCGAAAGAGTGAAAAATTTTACAGATCTAGGTTAACCAGTTACTGCAGATAGCAATGTCAGTGAAGATTTTAAGATAATAATACATATAGCTAATAAAACATGTGATGGACTAATTAAACATCTAAGATATAACATCACAAGAAAAACCAAATGCAACATATACAAAACTCTGATAAAACCGGTCCTTGTATATGGATAAGAGACATGGACAGTGTCGAAAAGCGATAAGAATTTATTAGGTACGTTTGAACGAAAAATCTTTAGACACATATATAAAGGGGGTGAAAGAAAATGACATATGGCGCAGAAGATATAATTTTGAACTGTACACAGCATACAATGGTGTGACGAGGTCATAACATCCATAAAGATCGGACGTCTGTATTGGATGGGCCATGTTGAACGGATGTTGGAGACTAAAACACCAAAACATATAATGAGGCAAATACCAGTAGGGAGAAGGTCAAAGGGAAGACCCAAACTTAGATACATGGAACAAGTGGAACAAGATCTAAAAATACGTAAGATTACCAACTAGAAAAACAAAGCAAGGAACAGAACAGAATGGCGGAAAATCCTAGAACAAGCCAGGACCCAGAAAGGGTTGTCAAGCTACTGATGATGATGAGGAAACATTAAACTAAAATGTTAGGCGATACAATTGATACACATTGAGATTTTTATTGCAGATTTCCACAATATTTAGAACGTTACTTTAAATGTGGTTTACTAAGATAGTGGAGGGTTCTCGGTTAACAGTTGGATAATACAAGAAAGATATCAGATATTTAAACCTTTTCTTGAAGACGTTTCGTGTATTAAATTTATACGAATGATCAGTTCATCTACAAAATTATTTAAATAACTTTAATAAATTTAATCACTGCATACCTTTTAAGGGAAACCATGTGTAATTTTTTTGCATCTATGGATGTTTACTTATTTAAATAATTTTGTAGATGAACTGATGATGTGTATAAATTTAATACACGAAACGTCTTCAATAAAAGGATAAAGTAGCAGATACTCTTTCTTGTATAATTAACCGAGAAACCTCTACTATCTTAGTGAAGCACATATGTTCCGAAATATTTCCGCGGTTAGCACAATTAAACATCATTCCAAATGAGCAACACGGAGTTTATAAAATTCCTTGTGCAGACTGCCCCCGATCCTGTATAGACTAAACAAATTATATAATCCAAAAAAGGATTTATGAACATTCCATTTCTGTTCGCAATTCCGACTCAATTTCAGCTCTAGCTCCACACTATCTTTATGCATATTACAAAATTGATTTTGAAAACTCCAGAACCATTTGATTTTGAAAACTCCAAGCACCATAGCCCCTATCCGCTTCTATAAAGCAAGAATTATCCGAAAAACATAAATTAAAAAAAGGCCAAATTGTCTCAATAAAAGAGATGATGACGGTTACCTTCGACATGGAGACTTCTTATAAAGAAAATACCGTCCGCTCCACAAGCCAATCAAGAGTCAGACATTAGAGAAAATTTGGTATAATTGCTTAAGTAAGTTGAGAATGACTTTTCTTTTAAAACTATTAGGTATAGGGAACCCTTATGAAACTATACCTTATTTTTTGGTGACAATTAGAAAATGCAATAAAATACGGGGTGTTTCATACGAAAATAATATAACTTTGATACGCCGCAATTTATTGGGACATACTGTATATTTCAATATAATTTTAAAATGAAGCTTTTACCCTTTCGCTGTAATATTCCGTCCCGTTAGTGGTGAATCATCCTGTACATACATATATAATATATATACACTACTCCAAGAAATTAACGCACCATTTACAAACACAAAAAAAGCGATTCATTCGTGTTTTAAATTTAATTGTATTCATTTTTGTATGGAATACACCACGTATTTGGAATGCTTTTATCAGGTTACTTGTATTGTTTTTTTGTTTCAACCGGTTTCTAAGGAACACAAAGCAAAGGTGCTGTAAATTTGTTAATGTTGATAAGAGGGTAGTGTCATTTTTCAGTCGTTGTGTGAACTATTGCTTTTTGGTGGTAACATTTGACTATTATTTTAATCAAAATGCAACGCCAATCGAGAAATTTGACTAATGAAGAGTGTGCTCAAATAGTGGTTTTGCACGAAGAAGGTTATAGTTACAGACATTTAGGGGAACGGTTCGGCGTACACCATACATCGGTCTCACGAATGATGGAACGGTACAGACAGACCGGTAGTCACTCTAGGCGTCCAGGACAAGGTCGACATCGTGTAACAACGATTTGTAACTACCAGAAGCTTACAATCACAATTTGAAGATGTTCATAATGTTCGAATCAGTTGTGAAACTGTTGGCCAACGTCTCAAGGAAGGTAATTTGGTCAATCGCATACCTGCCAGAGGGCCAGCCTTGACCGTAGTTTATCCCAGAGCGCATTTAGAATTTGCACGAAATCATATCCACTGATCCATTGTTTGGAGGCTGATTGGAATAGAGTTCTGTTTACAGATGAGAGCAGATTCTGTCTTTACAATTGTGATACGCATATTCACGTGTACTGACGTCGCGTCAGAACGAACGGTATGCACAGTGTAACATGCGAGGAACAACGTTATTCGTTGGAGGGTCGGTTATGGTCTGGGATGGCGTTTCTTTAACGGATCGTACAGACTAGGTGGTGTTGAATAACGGTATCATCAACGCTCACCGAAATATCGTTGACGTTCTTCAAGACCACGTTGCGCCATTTGCTCCTTATATTGGCTAAAATTTTGTTCTAATGCACGATAATGCACGACCGCACGTTGCAGCAAAATTATCTAGAGGAAGTTAAAATCGTATGGAACGGTCAGCAAATAGTGCTGATCTCAATCCTATAGAGAATGTTTGGGACTTGCTTGGTAGACGTCTACGGAATTTTTCTAATCAACGAAACACTCTGCAGAAACTGGAACGAGGTCTTGTCCAAATTTGGAATGAACTGTATCAGAATACTTTAAGACCGTTTATTTTAAGTATGAATTGTCGATGCCAAACTGTCATTCGTAGCAGGAGTGGGAATACGTATTATATAAAAAAAATTAACAATTTCTATTTTTAAAATTAGAGATTTTGTTGTTAAATGTTTTAAGATTGTATTAAGTTTAATATTGAAGATGGTTAGCGACAACATCACTAAATATGTTTGTTTTACAAAGTAAAGTAATACGAAATAAAATGCTTTTCATTTCAGTTAATATTTTCCGCTTATATGGTAAGTTTTAAAGTGGTGCGTTAATTTCTCGGAGCAGTATATATATATATATATATATATATATATATATATATATATATATATATATATATATATATATATATTCAAAATGTAATTATAAATATATTTAAAATGCATAATAACGATAATAATTAGAGCGAATAGTTCGTTGGCCAGGGAAACTGATGATATCCTAGTGCCCTCTGGAAGTCCAAAATTCTTGCGTATGTACTACATTATAGTATACAGAAACAATAAAAGAGAATAATGTCACAATAATTTATAGCACCGTAATTTGTGAGTTTCTAATTCTGGACTTTTATTGCAATTCGTACAAACGCGACAAGACTCTTCAAAGAAACCGTAAAAGTATTAAAACATTAAACAAGTATTTGCGATCGCTTATTTGCATTTGACACTTATTTTGAAATCTGGTTTTCTATAAAAAAATATTCTTAAAGTCAAGTTAAATATTCACAGAGAAACTTGTAATAAGAAGAGTAGTGCTTAGATTTCATGACCTGGAAGTCCTTGTAATCAGTTACAGATGTTGATGCTGATGATGGGCGTCTAAACGCTGTTTAAAGTAAATGCGACTACGAAGGAATCTAAATAGAATCTGTCATTTGCAAGTCAGATTTTGAGAATTTAACAGTCAAAACACCTTGCTTATTTAACACTTAAACCTTTATACAAGGAGTAAAAATTTTACGATTCCTATTTTTAAGGTGTGGATAAAGTTTATAAATTAAAATTAACGAAAAATTCATTTGGTGAATGTTCTAAAAATATTGGAATATGAATGATGAAATATGATTATCTGAAAATCCTGCCAAAAGTTTTAATATATGTATATGTCGAAATGTTTCAGTACTTATCCTTATATTGCCTGACTCAAATCCAGTAAATTGATCATGTTGGGACAAATATATCTAAAAGAACAACGCACTGATAAGGTCTAGGTTCTTCGGGGAGCCTAATGTTATGAAACTTATTGTAGAGCACCTCAAATGGACAAGGCATGTGATCAGACGAGATAAGAGTTTTCGCCAGAAGATGACTGGTGTGACGACAAACCAGAGGAATATCGAAACTTGGGTACCTGAACTTTAGGATAAAATCTATTAGAATTATAGGATGTATAATAGTTGCCAGAGAGGGGAATGGAGAATTATTTTAAAGAGGTTTTGTCTCATAAAGAGCTTTGCCTCATAATGAGCCACTGGTAATGATGATTTAAAATGCAAGACCAGGCGTAAAGTAAAGTAAACGCTCTTGGACTTTCTGCCTCTACACTAGCGGTACATGGCTGGCTGTTACAGAACAATGACTCTCCCTTACTTTCTCTATGATTACTTTACCGCAAGTATTTTGGCTTGCAGATTTACCAATCCCATCTTAGCATTGATCTAAAAACATAATGGTATATATTGCAGTAGTATGATTGGATGACTATAATCAAGTTGTGTTCAGTGACGAGTGTCGTTTTCGTTTATATACATATGATGGACGAACAAGAATTCAAAGTACCACGTTTCAAGACTTAATAAATTATGAGAAATTCAATTTAGTGCGTACAGCATGGGAGAGCGATTACCCGAGGTGTTATGGTGTACGGAACAATTTTATATGTTAGTAATATAAACAGAAAATGATAAATGTAATGAAACTAAAACTCATCAACTAGAAAACTCAATTTTTCAACCAGACAATGCCAGACATCATACAGTATGAATCAGTACCAGTATCCTTTGTGACTCCTAAGTAACTGTTATTTCTTGGCTAGCTAGGTTTGCTGGCGTGTCAGCCATTTAACATACATGTTACATAGTAGATTCAATATGGTGTCAACCTCTTCACTTAATAATGGATTTGCTTTGCATAGTACATATATTTAAGTCGCTTAGGACTCAATTCCAAAATAAGACAATGATCTTCTTATTCGAAGAACGACTGAGAAATTGTAGTGTTAATTTAAGAAGGAGCTCGACTCATTACTCCAGTTAAAGACTAGGGAATTGTTTTTAAACGTTGATTATTTCATGAAGTATAAGCCTTTTTGTTTACCAAAAATATACGAAAATATTTTCATGTTTCATAGGTGTTGCATTTTCTTTAGGTATTTCCATCATAATTGGAAAGATAATGGTTGGTTTGGTATAGCTACAGATGGACCTGAGATTGCTAAATGTCTCGGATTAAAGGAGAAAACCAAATTTTAAACTTTTTAAAAACACTGAGAATATAAAAACTGTATTTCAGATAAAATTCCTATATGGTTCTTGGTAACGCTGATCTAGCAAATACATCTTCAACAATGAAAATAGATATTACCGATTTATCACATTATAGGCGCCATGAATTAAAAAAAAGCTTTTTTGTGTTCATTAAAGCTATGGTTTTTTTAGAACAGTGAGCGACGCATAACTCACAGTCAGTCGAACGCCGCCCACGTTCGTCAAAATCAAAGGAATGGTTCTCTATAGTAACGGTTTGTTAGGTTCTGCCGAGCTGAGTGCACTGCAGAGCGATAGCCGTGTACGTCGACGGTGTGCGCTGCAATCAACTGCGATTTGATTTGGACGCAAACGTTCAGCTGAACTCACAGCGTACACATCTATACCGAAATATAATTGTATTTTTAAATAGTTATTATTATTGTAATAGTTATAATTAGGTGTATAATTAGTATTAATAATTAGGTGATGTCTTCTTTTGTAGGGTTTTTAGTAATATCATCCCTTACAATTTGTAAGAGTTTCAAATAAATCCCTGGGAAGTCTAAAATCTTCTCAAATTTTTTCCTCGTTTTAAAATAATCTTCTTTCGACAAGCACCTTCTGTATTACGACATGAAATAATTTTGTTTACATTTTTATTTTTTTTTATTTAGATTTGATATTATCAACTCTTGTTCTTTTTTCTCTTCTTGCAGAATTAACTATTGCGTTAAGTTTGCGAGAAGTCATTTTTCTAAACGTACAATCTTTAAGGCTGTTTTAACGGTGCACCAAAACCTAGGGACAGTCTTTTCTCTGATATTTACCGACCAAATGTCTCGAAATTTGGACACGTTATTCGAAATTATGTTGCCTTTAAAATGATGGTTTTACTTTTTTTTATTTTTTTTTTTGAAACTTCTCTTGAAAAATTGGATTATACTGTTTAACGTTCTATTATAACCAAACTTTTTACGCCCATCACTTGAAAGAGTTTTTTTTTCTGTAATCGTTGATTTTTGTTTCACCTTTCTGTGTTCAGTAATAATCGAGAAAAGCGTGTTTCAACTTTGAAGAAAATTGCTAAAAAATACTACAATCTAATAGTGAAACGTGTTACTCATCACTATCGCTTAGTTTTATCGTTATCGCCTTCGTGACGTCAAATCTCATGAACGTACGGTCAGTTAGTTCGTGTTAAAACTAATTTGTTGTCATTAAACTACTCGTCGGCCGGCGCCGCTGAGTAAAGATGGTCTGGCGTAAGATGACCTTGGCTTCTTGAACTGCTAAAACAGCCTTAAGAGAACAAACTTGGAAATCATTTTTAAACTTCAGCGCAACAGAATCTATGTATGCCATACGACTGTAACAAACCGACTCACCCAAAACTGCTGTGAGTCGAGTACAACAGATTCTGCTGTACGTGTATGCCGTGCACTGCGCACTGTTCTAACAAACCGTATCTTAAGTTCAAAATATAGAGCAATTAGGATTATTCAGTTCAATGATTGAAGAGGAGAATACCTTAGATCTTCTTGATAACTCTCATTACTTTAATTTCACACTAATGCATCAATCTTCCTATTTTCTTGTTATCAGGTCTTGTTTCTACAGTATAGATCATAGCAGCTTGGCTGTTGCTGTATAGAGATAAAGGCATGTTGATAAAACCAAAACATGAATTTTACAAGCAGAGAAAACAAAAAATCGGGAGCCATTAATAAGGTAACAATACGCATAGGTATTATTTAGCGTTTTTATTCAAACTATTTGATGCTGAAAAGACGTTCAGTATTACTAAAAAAAAAAGTAAAGGTATAAGAATCTACAAAGCTAGCAACTTTTCTTAAGAAATATATGCCTTCTTTTTCTTATTGCTTCTATCTACTTTCGAAGTTTGGAGATCCAAAAGACAATTGTAGCTAATCTGTTACACAAAAGATTTCTGCGAATGAGCGGTGGGCGGATCTCCTCAGATCCTTCAGCCATGAGTTCTATCGCCTTTTTACTGATATTTTGCTCTGTACTTTGCCATCTAATACGATTCGGAGTAGTTCATATCTTTCACCGTTTCAAGTATTGTATTTTCCTCTCTATGGTCGTGCTTAGCAGTTCTTTTTGTTTACTCATGCGCCGAAGTACCTCAAGGTTAAAAACTTTTTATATCCATAGAATTCTCAGCATTCGTCTGTATTATACATCACAAACACATCTATTCTTTTTTTCTGTTATGGAGTCCATTATCCAACTCTCACAGCCATAGAGCAAGACAGAGAAAAAGTAACATCTGTTCATTGGGATTCTGAGCTGCAGACTAAGGTCTGATCTTGTAAAAATGTTTTCATGTACGTGATGTATTCCTCGGATGTTCGACTTTTGATAGATTTTTTTTTAGGTTAAATTGGCTGTTGGTATTTGCTGCCAAGTATTTGGTGGAAGTTACCTTTTCTATTATTTGTTCCTTGAAATAAAAATTTAAGTTTATTGGTGTCTTTGAAAATACTAGAATTTGATTTAAAAACATTTTAAATTAAAAATATATGCATAGAATTCTAATACACTAAGGTAGAAAAAAACTTCACCACCTTCTAGTTTAGGGATGTAGAGGTAATCTCAAATATCCTAATACCTATCCTATCCTAATATATTGAAATTTAAAGCTGAGATTATCATTAATTCGTATCATTGCAAAAATCATACACAATTTAAACCGAACTTCATTTAAAGACACAGTAAATTTTATATTCCAGTTTTTTTAGCTTAACATTTTAATCCTCTCTTTGTGAACATATTTAATACCGTTTTTTTAATTTATGAGGTTGGAGGACCCATACTTTTTTTTAGATTACTTTATCGGAATAAAGCCCTCCGGTTTTCTGAGTTTTTCCTCTTCGCAAAAAAAACTGCCAAACATTAATTTTTCATCTCTAGATAAGAGTATTTATTATAAGGAGATGGCGTAAGTCTTTGAATGGAACAGATCTCTTTTTTTTTTTAATTCGACATCAATTTACAAAATTATATTTAATTTTAATAACTCGTGGATAAATTATATTGAGAATGTCGAAGAAACTATGCCGTTGATAACAATAAAACAATTTGTAAATTGCTAACCTAAAATAAGTAAAAATAAACGTGGCGTTAAATGTCGTATAATTATTCTATTCGAATATATAAAAATCGTTTCGAAGTTGCAATGCTTTCACAAAACTAAAATGCCAAGGAAATAGTGATTACTGTTTATCCATTTATTTTATTATAAGCAATACGATATACCATACTTCCATCGTAAGTACCTATTATCCTTCTAAACTTTATAACAATAGATAATACTCGACCAAACCGACAATTAAATAGTAGGATGAAAATAGTACATTTCTAAAGATAAAATTTGGGCACCTAAATATACGAAAATAATTTAAAGAATCTAACTGCCATACATGTGTTAAATACAGTGTATGGTTAAGCCAGAAACAATTTTAAAATATCATTAAATCATTGAGGTTTCGGCTTTTGTGCAGTTATCAATCAAAAATATGTATTGTGATTTTTAAAATGTGCTGTTACAGAGTTAATCAAATCACGGACAGATAGTTTTCTACAAAGTAAAATAATGAAATCCTTAACAGTGTGAAGAAATCCAAAATCCATGATATTCTATGGTTGATCAGATTTGAAGAAAATTAAACGTCATCAGAAATAATGAATTTGTTTCAAATTAACGGTTTTAACTCTAAATACGGAGATGCTACACCTGCTACATATTTCAAACATCTCGTGGAAATAAACAGCATTTATTAAATTAATGTTTTATTTGATTTTTCGGTTTCATATTGTAGCACACCAAACGATAGTGAGTATTTGAGGCACACAAAATGAATGAGGACAAGCTGCTCAGAGTCGGACGAGATGTGGGAGTGGTTCTTTAGATATTTCCACTAGTACACAAATTAAAATAGAATTGGGGAGAATGAAAAGAAAAGACTTCAAGATGATAGCTCCTACAGCTAAACTAAAAACATCTAATGAATAGAATAAAGAAAACACAATAAACAAATAGGGCGTCACCGAATTTTTTGGTTTTAGCTTCTAAAAAAATAGGAAAAACTAGTCATTAAACATATAAACCTAGGATAACTGTATATTACATTTAATAAAATTCGTTAATTTTTAGACATCCTTTATTCGCTCCGTGCGTGACCATGGTAGGGGTACCTTGAAACAATGTCAGCGTGCCTAGCGGCGAAATATGACAAAATTGGACCTATCTTTTTACGCATAAATTTTATCAAAAATGTGTGCAAATACATGTTGCGTATTTAATTGTGTTAATAATAGCAAAAATAGTGAGTGTAGTTTTTATAGGTTCCCAAATATTACATATAAATTAGAGAAAAGAAAAAGATGGATTCGTGCTATTAAGCTGAAAAAGTAAATATCACATAATTTCATTTTTATGCAATTGAAATAGGAAAAATTTAAATAATTTACCTTAAATGATATTTCATACGGTTTCAAGCTATCTGCAGAGTGCCTGATGACTTTAGCTTTGATATCATAACTTTTACTATTATTGTTTTTAATGCTCTTTCACGTTACAATCTTGATTTGCCAGTACTAGATTTTCCCTTTCTTTTCCGTTTGGGGTTGAAAAGATATATGATGATGAATTTTGAAAAACCCAGTTTTTAATACTACATTTATTTTGTACATAAACTGGAAAAATATATTTAAAAAACTAATTATTAATAATTGTCAATTTTGCGTGTATTTAATAATGTCAAACATATGTCATATATTTAACCTGAAAATTGGGAGGTCCAAAACTGTCAGATGAAGGCGGTAGGTGTCGCGTCAGTCACGCACGGAGCCAATAACAAACTCTAAAAATAATTCAATGATTATATTTCTAGTCAAATGTAAAATAAACAAACTAAATTGCGTTGATAAGTCAATTGAAGTATTAATTTCTCACCTACATTTATACGAAGGTGCAATGTATAAATTAAATTTTATTAAATTGTTCTTTGTTTGCCGGCAATCTATAATAATTTTCAAATATTTAAAACAAATTAAGATAATACAACAAATGTTGACAATTATAATTGAAAATTAATTTCAAATTGTAACTAAAGCATAACATGTATCTATTATTTGGAAATAACAAAATAAACATTTGATAAAGATTGGTGTAGTATCGTTACTACTACACAGGAAGAGATAATCCATTTGTGAATCGGTCGGGAAAAAGTGCTCAAAGTGCTTTTGAAGTTCCTGGCTATCCATCATAGTAAATATATCCATATCACACGTATATCTTACGTATACCTGAGGTCCATCAGAAAGAATTTTATCAAAAGAAGCCAAGCACGTAAATATTTAAGATGTTTATTTTTCCTTCTGTAACAAAGCTAAGAAAAAATGTACTGTTAGTGTTACATTACACTAAAAATTGGTACCATAAAAACGATTAATAATCACCAAAACTCACCTGATGGATCGGAAGAAATACAACACTAGCTCTTACTTAGCACCGCTGTCTGATACGAAATAACGCCACTTGTTGGAAACCTTACCCGCTCCCTTGCTTAAATTACGCTGCAGATTGAATTGTATAATATCTTTGGCCAATCAAGAAAAAAGGTTTTAAAAGCAACTACAAGTGTTTATGGGCACTTACGAAATTCAAAGAGGAAGCGTAATGACCGAGGTAATTTGAAGATAAACACTAAGATGTTTAGCTCAAAGATTTGCAATGCGTAGTTGTAAAACATACAAAGTCACATAAAATTTAATGCTTTCTGAATTAAATTAAATTTAAAATATTAAAGGATTTTGAATCGTTACAATATTCAAAGCCAATCTGTTGTTTTAAATATAACACGGCAGATTTTTTTAATGAGATGTGTGGATTTTGATAATATAAATGATTATTAATAATCCCACTCAAAATTAGAAGTACTACTACTACTACTAAGGATTTCCACAGTTTTCACTGTCTTCCTTCACTCAACCGGTTTCTCCAATTTTCTCTGTCATTCCAGTCTCCATCTCGAAGGGTTCTTTTCTCCATAGCCTCGTCGATTTCGTCTCTGAATGACCTTCGGGGTCTTCCTCTCTTTCTTCTTCCGATCAGGCTCCATTCTGTGATTTTGTTTATCCAGCGTCCTCTGTTCGCCCTTCTGACGTCGTACCAGGATAGTCTCTTCTCCTCTATATAGTCGATTATGTCTGATTGCACTCCCATTCTCCGCTTAATCTCTGCGTTTTCAATTCTGTCTCTTTTTGTAAGTCTACAGCTTCTCCTCAGGTACTCCATTTCTACTGCTCTTATTCTCCCTCTATTTCTCTTGTTTATTGTCCAGTTTTCGGACCCATATGTCAGGATACTTCTTATCAGATTATTATATATTCTCTTTTTTGTCTTTACCGTAATGTTCTTATCCCACACCACTGAATTTAGTTGTCTTATAGAGTTTCTTGTTTGTCTTAGTCTGTTGTTTATATCTTCTTCTGTTGTTCCCTGGTTCGATATTATGGTTCCTTAATACTTGAATTTATCTGTTCCATTTACTTGTCTTCCCTCGTCTATCTCTAGGTTTTTCATATCCTTGTTTTCTGTTGTTAGGTATTCGGTTTTCTTTAAGTTTATTTCCATTCCGTTGTTTTTATATTCCTCTTCTAGTTTTCTGAGCATAAAGCTGAGATCTTCTTCATCTTGTGCGATGACTACTTGATCGTCGGCAAAACTTAAGGTGTATAGGTATTCGTCTCTTACTGGTATGCCCATTCCTTCGCACTTTCTCCTCCATGGTTTGAGTGTCTTTTTCAAGAATATTTTAAACAGAGTAGGGGACGTAGCACAGCCTTGTAGAAGTCCTTTTGTCGTCTTAAATTGATTGTGGGCTTTATTTCCACATTTAATAGCTACTTTGTTTTCTTTGTACAGTGCTTTAACTGCTTTTATTAGTGTTTGTCGGATTCCGAGATCATTCATTGCTTCCCATAATTTGACTCTAGGTATTGAGTCGTATGCTTTCTTTAGATCAACAAACGCCAGATGGACCGGTCTACCTTTTGCCATTTTCTTCTCTATCAGTTGTTCTAATGTGTACGTATGATCTAGACATGATTTTCCTACTGTGAACCCTGCTTGGTCTTCTCCAATTTTTCCTATTATTTCAGTTTCTAGCTTTTCCTTGATAATTTTCCCGTAAAGTCTGCCTACCGACGATATTATACCAATTCCTCTGTAGTTTTCACATTTTTCCTATTTCCTTTCTTATGTATGGATGTGATGTATGCTTCTGTCCATTCCGCAGGTATTTCCTCTCCATTTAGTCCTCTTTCGAACATTCTGTGTAGCATGCGGAATAACTTTTCCGTTCCGTTTTTAATTAGTTCGTTTGGTATCCCTCCGGGTCCTTTGGCTTTTTTGTTCTCCAATGTCTTGATTGCTCTCTTGACTTCTGTCAGACTTATTTCTATCTGGTCGTATGTCCCATTTCCTGCATGTTCTGTATTCTCTTCCTGAAATTGGGGACGGTTTTCTGTAAGTAGTTCTACGTAGTATTCTTGGCACTCGTTTTCACTAATTTTGCCGATCTGGGTTTTCTCTGTCTTCTTTCGTTGGAGTGCTTTTAATATTCGCCATGATTCTGAATTTCTCGTTCCTCCGATATGTCGTTCTATCTCTGTGCATGCTTGTTCCATCGTTCGTTCTTTTCATTTGTTACTCTTTTCTTTACCTCTCTGTTTTTCGCTCTATATAGGTCTAAGTCTTCCTGTTTTTTGGTGTTTAGGTATTTTATGTGTAATTTTTTCTTTTCTTTAATACATTTCAATGTGTCTTCCCTTAATTTGATATTCTGATGGGTGTTCCTTTGGTCGTCTTCTCCAAGAGCTTCTAAGGCCGCTGAAATCAGGCAGGTTTTTATGTGTTCATACATTTCATCTAACGTGTCATATCTGAATTCTTCTAGTTTTTGGTCTAGTCTTCTTTTGTATAGATCTTTTATTGATTCTTCCTGTAATAGATGTAATTTGAGCCTCTTTTCGTTTATTGTCGTTCCCGTTGTAACAATCGATGTATGTTTTTGTTTTGTCCAGATATAGGGGAATTCCATCCATGCCAACACAAGTTTGTGATCTGTTCCACACTCTGCATTAGAGGAGGTGGAGTTTAAAAGATTCTTAAAATATTAATAGAAAAACCTAACAAATACAACCTCATACCACACCTAAAAATCATTGCATATAAAAAATATTTCGACAGTATAGAACTAGGTGTCGTCCAAGACGATCTAGTAAATTGACGCATATATGGAATCCAATATGTACTAAAATGCCACTATGAAAATTTAGCTATATCGAGATTTATGAACAATTACACATAGTAGAGGAATAAGATAAGGGGATACATTCTCAACGAAACTATTTTTCTACTAAAACTAAAAATATTTTGTCGTTGGAATATACATATTTTCATGTCCAATAACTGGAAAGATGAAAGATAAGAGAACAAAAAATATTTTTGAAGTACCTTTTTATAGGAAGAATATATTTACTTAGAACAAGGAATAAGCTGATAATAAACAGACGAATAAAAATACATTTAGAAGACTTTCATAAACCATGAAAAACCAAAAATTATCTTCGAAAATTAGGGATGAAGGTATTCAGTATAAGTCCAGTATGCAAACGACTTAAAATAATGTGCAATACCAAAACAACAGAATAAATCAAGCATGCTCTAAAAGTAAAAGATAATGTAACGAACATAACAAGTCATGAAGATTTAACATAGAACAAATATTTTGGACGTTGGACATCGTGCAGATTCCATCTGAGAAACACAAACAGGAGACAAAGAAAAATGAAGACGGATGGAAGACACCTATATTCATAATATCAATAATGTGCTATTAATTAAATTAGAAGTAAACATAACAGAAGTTGGAACAATAAACAAACGATATGTAAATTATATATTTAATTTCTCATAAACGAGTATATACATAATAATTATCTATAATTCAAGAATAATAATTGGATAAGGTGACAAAGAAAATCAGTTTAGATTTAATATGTACGGAGTAAATTTCTTTCTTTGAAAATTGTATTATTCATACACTTTTATAATTTTGACCTTAAAACCAATTTAATGCGAAACAAAAGAAATACAAAGTTGTTTGTTGTTTAAACTTAATCAGTAATAATTACTTTTGAATAATCATCAGTGCCAATGGCATTGAAAAGATATATCCAAACAAGTTCTTCCTTAAATGCAAATTGTATTTGTAATGACATGCAATCATGCGTGTATCAAAACTTAAGAAATGGATATTGGTGAATTATGCTTTGTTATGTTCTGGCATTTTATTTCAGTATAGAGTAGAAAAGAGCCTTAATTTATTAATAGGTTTCTATACCTTTAATATATTTCGAATTTTTTTACTTATAGGATAATTGATTTTCAATAGGAAGGGTCGAATTTTATCAAAATTCAAAGTTTTAACATACCCAAATAAAATGCATTTAATGATGATGTTAAAGAAAAATGGTGAAATCATGTTGTTCCCATACGACTCTTACCGCAAAGTTTTGATAGCCTGTCTCATAGGATTATTTCTCATATTCGTAACGTACGCAAAAAGTACAGACAAATTAAAAAAAGAAACGTCGAAATCTATAAACAAGAAACAGAGATATAGTTAATAGCTCCTTCCCCCTCCTGCGCTCTCACTAGATTCAAGTTGAGGACCACAATATTGAAGCTTTGTGAAGGATTCCACTAAAATGCAATATTTTTCAAATTTTCCACATTAAAACCTTAAAGTATGTTTTTTCAGATGGCCCTAATAAGGTCTCTTAATTGTTATACAAAGCTGTTATCAATTTATAAAAAAGGCACTAACTACGGTCCAACGTGTCCTAGGTCAACTTTTTTTTCATTTTAAATTTGTAAAAAATTTCAGGGTATCAAAATCTTAAAAAATCAGTTTTTTCAGTCAATCGTTAAAAAGTTATTCTAATTGTTTACCAGCAAAAAATTGACATGTTTTTCCCACATTATTTTGCAATATTAAAAATTGTTTTTCCTCTTTTTTTTAAATAATAATAATAGAATAAATCTTCTTTTAGAATCTATCCGTATATTTAATATACTTATTTAATTTTCTGACTTATATTGTAAAAAAATTTAATTTGGGATAAACAAATTAAACAACTTTTAAACTCTTTCACCGACCGACTTAAAATTTGGATCTTATTTTAAACACCACATAAAGAAACGTCGAAATCTATAAACAAGAAACAGATATATAGTTAACAGCTCGTTCCCCCTCCTGCGCTCTCACTAGTTTCAAATTGAGGACCACAATTTTGAAGCTTTGTGAACGATTCCATTAAAATGAAATATATTTCAAATTTTCCACATTAAAACCTTAAAGTATGTTTTTTCAGATGACTCTAATAAGGTCTCTTAATTGTTATACAATGCTGCTATCAATTTATAAAAAAGGCACTAACTACGTCCCAACGTGTCCTATGTCAACTTTTTTTTTCATTTTAAATTTGTAAAAAATTTCAGTGTATCAAAATCTTAAAAAATCAGTTTTTTTCAGTCAAACGTTAAAAAGTTATTCTAATTGTTTACCAGCAAAAAATTGACATGTTTTTCCCACATCATTTTGCAATATTAAAAATAGTTTTTCCTCCTTTTTTTTTAATAATAATAAAAGAATAAATCTTCTTTTAGAATCCATCCGTATATTTAATATATCTATTTAATGACTTATATTGTAAAAACAATTAATTTGGGATAAACAAATTAAATAACTTTTAAACTCTTTCACCGATCGACTTAAAATTTGGATCTTATTTTAAACACCACAATACCCAACCTTGTGTGTAAAATATAGGTTATGAGTTTATTTTAAAAAGAGTTATTAACATTTATAAAAAACCGAAATTTTTGACTTATTTTGCAACTTTCTAAGCAACAAATACGCATAGGAACGTTTAGAAAACGCCATTTTCAAGGTTTTTATATGACTTCTCTTCTCTTCTCAAATTTGTTTCAAACTTCTTGCTGATAGACAAAAAAGCGAAAATTTACCGTTTTTTACATTAATTTGTTAATAATTAATTAAGTCCAAAAAATCGACTGCAGGAAACATATAGGTTCCTGTTATAGAGGTCCATACTACTCAAAACAACTCTCGGTTTCCTGGCCGGACGAGTGTCATGGAAAAAAAAGCTTATTTCGCTGGGCTATATGGAACGTTGTTATTTGTCTTGGTTTTTGTTTTCACAAAAAACTATATTTTGATATTTGTTTGAGAAATATTTCTATTTTTTATATTAACAGATTTTACCATTTTTATTTAATTATTGAAATCAATTTACTAAATATGGATGCATTTATTCGAGAATATGAAGTAGGCGATACAAAATCATGCATAATAGAATCAGTCACAAACTTTAATGCCTTAATTAATAATTTATTACAACCTTTGTTGATGTCTTTGTAATTTTTTTATCCAAATGTAACAAGAGATTTCGATTTTGTAATTTTAATGAAGACTTTTAAACAAAATGAAGTATATTTACCATAAATATAAAATAATAGATATAACAGTAACAAAACTAATTGAACTAGACATTTTACTTAACAAAAAAAAAAGATTATTAAAACGAATATACACATCCAGCAAGTAGAACTTGTCTGAATCATATATTTGTCAAATATTCTTCAAACTTTGAGAATAATATTACATCTTATATATCATGATATTACTGATCATTCACCCATAGCACTCAGTATTAATAATTTTAACAACATAAATACAAATGTCACGTAATCCAAAATGTGTATTTTATCAATTACACAAAACTAAAGTCAGATTTAGAAAAAGAAAAGTTGTTTTTAATGTTATTTTAATAAACCATTTCATGTTGATAAAAACATGGAATGGTTCATTACAAAACTACAAAATTATATAAATACTAACAAAATAAAAATTACACAAAATGAAAAATATAAAATACCATAAATACCATAAATAAATAAAAATAATGGAGCAAAATGTATTCAACAAGCTAAAAAAGCTTAGCAGAAGGGCTAATAAATGATAAAAGAATATGTCAAAAAGCTTGTAGATATGTGTAAACAAGCTCTGTGAAAAAACAGCTTCAAAAACAAACATAAAACTGGTACAAACACAACATGACGAAATGCTAACTAATAAAACAGACATGTTAAATGAATTTGTAGACTACTATACCGATTTGGGAAAACGATATGCAGAAATGGTTCCTGAGCCAACAGGATTTCGAGAAAATAGATTGGAAATAAATAATACTATGCACCTATTTCTAACGACTGAAAATGAGGTTGAATAAATAATAAAATCTTTAAAAAATAAAAAGTCACCAGAACATGATATTAGATCTGAAACTTCAAAAGAAATATCAAAACAGAATTCAAAACCCGTAACATACGTAATAAATCCATTTTTTTTGCTTATTAGCCTTGGCTTGGAACCTTTAGCCACGTAATTACATATGAATATTAGTATTCATTCATACAGGATTGTACAAGGAGGACACTTTTCCTGCTTAGGGATTCATATAAATACATGTCTTAACATGCATAATAACGGTTTCGATACAGGGCAGCGGCAAGCCGCTTATACGTATTTCGACCTCTTTAGGTCTCATCAAAGCGGTATATTCAGTTTCGCCAGGTAGGAAACCGTATGATTTCTCATGCCATTTTGAACGTTGCGCGTTGTCAAGTGATTTATGTTTAGTTTAGTTTGACATTTTATCATGAATAGACTGACGCCTGAACAACGCTTCCAAATTGTGCAAATTTATTTTGAAAATCATGGTTCTGTTCGAAATACGTATCGAACACTACATCCATTTTATGGTCATTATAATGGTCCATCAGAGCAATTAATACGATTAACCAGGGAACGTTTTCCCACCACGTTTACTCCAAATAATAATACGCATCTACAGAGACGTAGTACAGTGCGTACAGAACAAGTTGTTGTTGATGTAAAGCGTAGCATAGAGGAAGACCCGAATCAGTCTATCCGCCATCGTGCACAGCAGTTGGATATGTGTCCATCCACTTTATGGAAGATTTTGCGGAAAGATCTTGGTTTACCTGCTTACAAAATCCAACTTGTACAAGAATTCAAGCTACACGATCACCTTGCAAGGCGTATATTCTGTGAATGGGCCCAAAACAAGATTGCCGTTGATCCTGATTTTCATAAGCGAATTTTGTTTAGCGATGAATCTCATTTTTGGTTAAAGGGCTATGTTAACTAATAAAACTGCCGTATTTGGAGTAAAGATAATCCTCAAGTGTATATTGAGACACCATTACATCCAAAAAAACTGACTGTTTGGTGTGATTTGTGGGCTGGTGGAATCATTGGTCCGTACTTCTTCAAAAACGATGCTGGTTAAAACGTTACAGTCAATGGTGACTAATATAGAGCCATAGTTACTGAATTTTTTATTCCTCATTTGAACAACCATGATGTGTAGAAGCTGTGGTTTCAACAAGACGGCGCAATATGTCACACAGCTCGTGCCACAATTGATTTATTGAAAGAAACCTTTGGTAACCGCATAGTTTCACGTTTCAGACCTGTGAATTGGCCTTCAATATCGTGCGATTTGACACCGCCAGACTATTTTCTATGGGGATATGTAAAGTCGTTAGTGAAAATGCTTTCAACCTTCAAAAAGGACAGAGAACATCTCAACATTCTTACTGTTATACCAAGAGAGAGGCTGTGGCTCTTGAAGAAGGCTCCCATCTGGTTAAAACTGGATCTAGCTTTTCTATTGCGCGCTTTTACTTTCTGGTTACTGCTTCATTCTTCATTTATTATTATAGTGCCAAGATGGTTGTATTCTATTGAGTAATATATTTTGGATACATGTCGAGACAGAACATCATTATTACCATATATTCTTTTGAACCCCAGCAATTACCAACTGTTTTCAAATCGTTACAAACTTTTGCATGGTAAACCATTTTCTTTAGGTCTCTTTTATGCAATAAATCAGTGGTTTGCAGATGCCAAACAACCTTTCTTTAGAAAAGATGTTTAAAGAACAACGCAGTATTAAAGATGAATTCAATTCAATCTTTTTTTCACCCACTGTAAGTTTCGTCCATTTCAATCCGGTTAACAGCAAAAGTTAAATACTCAAGAAAACTTTACTTTAAAAACTATCGCTGGAAAATTTATTCAATTATTCGAATCGAATCCTTCAGTTTAATCATCGGAAGTTTTGCGGAGAAAGCTGTTATCAAATTGTGTTTGATTTGCAAACAAAGTATTCGTTAAACTTAATCGAGCGAGTTATCTGCAAATGTATTCCGTTAACTCAATTTCACTCTTTAATAATTGCTAATCGAATTCATGCACATATTTCTAATCGAGTCACACCATGGGTAATGAATGATGCCATGAGAAATGATTTAATATAAATTTATTAATGCAAATATTAGACCTAATTTAGTTAAAATAGTAAGAACATTTTACGTTTAGGAAAATATTTATGTATTAAATTAATTTTATAAACAAATATACCAAACTTTTAATCACAAATAGAGCAAGAAGAATTTAAAAAGGGACAAGGCAATCTGAATTAGAATAAATTATTCAGGTGCGTGAAAAGTCCAGCTTAAAGTGTTAAAAAATTTAGATCGTAAATAACTTTTTTACTAATGGTGCAAATTTGATCATTGATGTGCCTCAAAGAGTCTCCATGGTTTGTTCTGATACAACAGGCAGATGTGAGTGTGGAACTAGCATAGCTGATCTAAATCATTTCAACTGTTTCTTACATAGCAATACAAGCATGTACCTGCTGCAAGAATTACTGAAAGCAGCATTAAATACTCCCTTAAACTGTACTATTACGTGAAGATAAAACAAACATTTTTAAACTAATTGTGATATTTCTGCAAAAAATTAAATTAAAGGTGTGAATGAAAAATTGATCGTTTGAATGGATATTTCCGTTGTATTTGTAACCTATATGTTGACCACCCATTTAACCATGGTTTATGTCTTGTGTGTTATAATAAAGTCGCTTTAATGAACATTAAAAGTGTCATCCCTGTACAATTACGTATGAATGAATAATTATTACTAATATTTATATGCAATTACGTGGCTAAAGGTTCCAAACCAAGGCCAAAAAAAAACAAAATAAAAAACTGATCATTTTTTAACGTAGTTAATGTTAACGCTTTAATGTTAAATAAAGCTTCCCTCCTACCAATGGCGTCCACAAATCCAAACTGCTTGGGCTCAATTTGTTCCTCGGATTTCCGGTAAATTCTTTTGTTGAATTTAACAGCTTCAGCAGATCATTAAAAATCTTTTAAGAATCCCATATTCTATAAATTGTTTATTATAGCAGATGATACAAATGTATGCACTGGATAAGCTTATAAAATCAAAAAGCTTAACAAGAACATCAAATATCAAAACCTGCTCCATTCTCAGGCCTTTAATATCATATGGAAGGGAAACATGGACGAGACCCAAAACTAGTGAAGAAAAACTCAAACGTTTTGAAAAAAAAACTTTTTGACTTGAATGAGATCAAAAATAACGCAATTCAGAGACAACATCCACTCAGATCTCTAATATTCCACTGGACAACTAATTGACGAAAGACCGAGCCTTTTGAAAAAAGTTCATTCAGCCAAAACCCACTCAGGGTTCTAGCGTTACATGATAATGATAATAAAGAATATAGACGCATATGCGTCTATATTCTTTGATGATAAGAATGAAATGCAACACATAAAAATGAAAGTTAATACAGGCAAAACCATAACAATGATAATAAGTGAAAGAGAAAAACAACAAAGGTGAAATAACAATAAATAAGATATAGAGGAATGATTCCGGAGAAAGTAAGTGCATATATCTAGAAAGTATAATAACAGATGATAAAATATTAGACGCAGAACAACTAACAGAGGAAACAAATTAACACAATTATGTTACACTTGAAATAATACAATGTTAGAGCGTAAGCATATACAAATGGATATCAAAAGAAAAATATGTAAAGCAACTATAATACCCATAATAACATAAGCCTGTGACAATTGAAAAAGAAACATTAATCAAAAATAAAAGTAATGCAGATAAAATATTTGAGTAAAATGACTGTTTTGGATAAGTGATTATCGAGTAAAGACGCAGACACCCAGGAAAAAATGAATAGTTCAAATAAATGATATGGGGGACCAAAAAAGAAAATCACTACACAAAATGTAACTCATAACCAACGATAGAAAATAATATAGAAGATAGAAAGCAATAAGAAAAAGAGACACGTTAAATAGAGAAACAATTGTTTAATTTTTGGTTTGGATGATTGAGAAAAAACTAAGATTCAACACCGCAATATTTTAGATTAGTGTATTCCCACGGTAATTTCAAAAGCCTGTAATAAAATGTAATATTTATTATATGCACCAGCCTTCTTAAAGCTACAAATCATCCCTTTTGCCATTTATTTGAATATCAAAAATTCTAAGTAGGTTTCCATATTTCAAATTCCGTAATCCCGGAAGTAAAGAGACCATCTCTTAATTCCCTCCGGATCATTCCTGACTGCGCTGTTTTCGTAGTTACGGGATAAGCTAGAAAATGTTTTCAGGTTTATATGCGGCGGAGCGAAAGAAACTTTATCTCTTTCACAATCCTACGTTAAGAATCGTTGTGGCCATTGAGCTGTATTCTTACGCCTAACCGAAATTGAAAGATACAATAGCTATTTTGATGAGAAAAATATTCAAAAATAAATATTTATCTAATAGATACAAGGAATGTGGATAAACGTTTTAGATATTGGTTTAATAAAATAAATGAGCAAATTGAGTTATGGACTAGAATATCGATGAAAGATCATAACCATCTGCAAGTTATACTGACATATATTGAACACAAATGAGTCGCTCAGAAGCAGAGTGGCACAACTGATTTTTTTGTACAATTCAGATAGGTAATACAACAGATTGCATTTTATCATATCTTTTATTTCAAAGTGGCTTAACTAACATTTTATTGTATACCAAAAGATAGCACGAGTTGTACAGTTAGGCTACGTAAACATTTCATATGATTTAGTTATGGAAATGTGTGTTTCATTCACTCTTGTATTGTGTGCCTGTACCACTCTGATCTAGCGTTCATTCTTTCATTCAAAATTTTTGATTTGTATGTGCAAAGTGAAGAACCAGAAGTAAAGGTATCCAAATTCGTCTTTTCGAAAATATTTAATAAAGATGATAATGATGAATGTATAATGATATGTGAAAGTTTTATGGTTTTTCGTAAAAGCTTAATATTTGACATACTGGCCAAACTGACCTTTTTTTGGAGAAGAAAAGATTTTTTTGTCAATTTTTTGATCATTTGATTCATATATTGTATGAGGGTCCAGGAATTTTTGTGTAAATAAATAGACTCTATTGTATAGACATATTGTATAGTATAGACTATACTGGTTAATAAAAAAAAAACTGGTTTCATTTTTACCTCAATTATTTAGTTGCCGATATCTCAAAACATCAATTTTACACTTAGGCCATTGTGCTTCTGAGCGTCTCAAATATACATTATTTTTATTTAGCCAATCACGTTGTCTCTTATTCACATCTTGCAGGTAACAATTGTCAAATTATTGTCAAATTGAGTAAATTATTTTAAAACAAGGAAGTAATCATTATTACATTTTTGGATCTGTAATTGGCGATTTGAAAATAAATCAAACAACGGCTGGTACCATTAGTAGATATATAATAGAAAGGTACAATACTTATTATGAAGTAACAATAGTATTTGGTGGGATAAACAAATAGAGTTCACAAGACGAACCAAATCTTTTGGTGTAATAATACCTCTAAACTAGTTTTGAATAATGGTTTCTATCAGTTCTCTCTTATTACTTGGGTTTCGGCGTAAGTCACTTAAGGTCAATTCTCACTATACGTTCCGTTTACTTTCCATACCCGTAGCATATACCTTCCATTATTTTAACCACCATTCTCAGTAGACGTCGCATTTACTTTTCGTCTAAGTGGTAACATTTTATTACAAGTTTTTGACAGTAATACGTGTGTTTTTTTTCTGCTTGATGAAATGTGGTCTGAAGAAAATTTAATAATAACAGCTATTATATTGGATGAAGAAAATATTTTAACAAAAAAAAAGGAAACGTAAATATTAGATGCATAATATGTTGAAACATAGAAATCTGAAGGAGAATACCTAACTTTGTTTAAAGAACTTATGGATATGACGATACTAAATTCTTTAAATATTTTCGAATGCCAAAATTCAAGTTCTTCGAATTACTTTCGTCTATTGAAGAACTAATAACAAGAAAGGAAACTAGATTCAGGGAATCGATTAAACCTAAGCAAAAACTGTGTGTTTAATTGATGGATTCGACCGTTACTTGATGGAAATTCATTCTATGTAACAATAAAACACTGAAAACTTTGTTTTCAAACTTCAACAAAATTTATTTTAAATCTTATCACTACAGCTGTTTCGGCTGATTGCCTTTGTCAAGTGATCTATTTTCGGCATGCGTTTACAATTTATAGTCTCTAATGAAATAGGTTGAGGAGGGGAGAACTGTTTGTCTCAAGTTGGTCATTCAGAATTATATCTGTTTTTTAATTTGTTGATTTCCATAGATTCTAACAAAGATAGCTTAATGCCTTTATTTTGAATGTGAAGAATTTTAAAATTCTTCACATTCAAAATAAAGGCCTTAAGCTATCTAAGCTATCTGACCAAATATTGTCTTTACATGAATTATCACTATATTTTTTATTTTCAAAATCATATAGAGCATTATTTTGCCTGACAAGCTCTATTAATTTTTCATCATTCATATTTATCTTAACAACTTCGACTGAACCGCGATGTAATAATATTCGCACTATCCATACCGTACCCGACACGTCGCAGCTTGTTGCAGAAAAAATACGTGGCCGGTAATCTTGAACGCGAGGCTTCGGGAATGGTAGGTAAACGGAATGGAAAGTGGGCATATACCATATGATTTGTGTTTAATAATATTTTATGTCAATGGAAAGCAGCGGATATGGAATGTAAACGGTACGTATAGTGAGAATCGACCTTATCATTTTCAACGTTGAGCATAGATTTTTTATTGTATCGGGATCTATCGGGATTGTATTGTAGATCGGGACTATTTCCAGGCCAAGGCAGGAAAATATCGTCATGGTTTCTTAATCATTCTTTGGAAGAATCTCCTCGTTGGAAGAAGGTTTCTATCAGCTCTTGTTAATTTGATTTCGGTGTGATACCAAGACTATTTCTAGGCCAAGTCAGTACAGTAATGGTATGGTTTCTCAACTACTCCATGGAATTTTTGGTCTTAAGACAGGACACTCTAGCCTGCTTGAAGATGAATTATTGGGCACCCCCTTTACACACACATCTCTTATAGTCGGCAACAGTTTACTTCACTCCATCACTTGCAAAGATCGAGTTTCTGGTTTCATTACTTCAAATTACCTTACTTCAATGTTGTTTTGTCCACTGTCTGTGTTGCCGTTTTTGTTCTGCTGTTTTTGTTCAGCAACCGCTTCTTTCTAGGGGTTGAAAGATAGTCGTTTTGATAATTGCATTAATGTCTTTTGTGGATTGAGACGATCTTTATCATGTTTTCCCTGTTTTCATCGTATTAACTAACTTTCGGTTTTCTGCTTGATATTTGCACTAATTTTGTCGTTCCAGTATTATGTTAATGTTTACAAACTTTCATTACACGTGATTTTGTGTTATCATCACCTCATTTGTTTACCATTTCTTGATATGGTAAATTTCTTCACGAAGAGTAATTACTTTGCCTCTCTTTTTCGGCGACCAGTCAATATGTTTTGCGTTTCTGGGAGCCATCTCTCAGTTTCTGTTTGGATCCACACTGATGTGTACCTCTCCATCAATTACAAAATATCAACTTAGTAACAAATACCTGAAGTTATTAATAAACACTGGAATTGACACGAAACTGTGCTTCCAATTGGACGACTGAATCACGCCACGCGCCAAGAACAACTGGGTTGCTAAATGTCAAGTCAAGCTCTTTGAAATAGTGATATACGTTACGATAACTCTCAATAGTACCAACATCCGCATCAAAAAACAAGGAAGAATATAGACCTCTAAAGAAGCACCCATAATAAAACGAAGAATGATATTGACTACTTATAGGCCAGTTAAGTTAGTTTTTTTACTCGACAAAACTGTATAGACGGGTTTGACAGCTGAAATGTGTAGTATGAAATATTATAAAAAGATTCTCATAGAGGGATTCATCAATTTTCTAGTGAAAATATTTTTAAATCAAAAATCAAAAACGTCAAACTTATTATTTTGCTAATAACTTAAAAAACTTGTTTATTTAGAGATTTGACGTCAACAGACAACTTTTTCAGAAAAAAAGATACACAAAATGAGATATCCTAAATTAAAATCGGATAATAAACAAAAAAGTTATTGCAAAATGTATCAACAAAATTGCTGTTTTTGAATATTGTTAAGAACTTTTTTATTATTTTTATTTATTAAAATTAGTTTAGATGTATCTGACGTTGAGGGTCTTATCGTATTTGAATTGTATACAAAATATGGGCCAGATCCGTTGAATAGTTTTTTCGAAATTTAATTTGTTTATAAGATTTTTTAAAAAATTTCTGAGCTAATTTCAAGGCTGGTTCAGATAATTTAACTGAATGGATCTCAATAATCTGGGGCTTATGTTTTCCTTACTAAACTAATAACATATGGAAAAAAGTTTTAAAAAATTACATTTATGTACGAAAAATCAACGAGGGATTTATAGACCAATAATTATATTACAGTCTACAACAAGAACAAGTATTTTTCAATTAGTACAGAGTAATTAATTTACTGATTGACTACTTGAAAAAATAAATATTGCCATTTAAATGAAACACTGATAGAGAAAAAAAAATTAAAATATCATGCTAAATAAAAAAATTAAAAATAAAAATCTATGGCTAACGGACTTGCTTCCAAGCCATATTCTCTCTCACACATTGGTTAAAAATCACAACTATTAAACCAAACAAAAAATATTCTAGGAACCTTAGGAGCCAAGATGGCCCCTTTTTTTAATCACTGTTACTTTAATTAACAATATTTTAATCAAAAACATTAAAGGCTGAATATAACCAATCTTTTATAAGAAAAGTAAAAGTTTTTAGCAAAATTTTTATCAAACAAAATTATTAAAAATTGTTTAAACAGGAGTGTTCTAAATAAAGGGTACTTTGGTAAAAATGTAATCGACTGTTTAAAAGAAACCTGCTTATCATATTCTGCAAATCAATAAATGAAGCTCATCGCGGTGGTCAGTGTCACAAGCTTTTTGAAATAAATTAATTGTTTATTCAAACAAAGATAGGGATAATGCAATTATCTATTATAATTAATAACACTGGATTATTTTAAACCACATCTAAGTCGTTTTGCATTAAACTATTCCTTATAATTTGTAATGCAGTATTTTATACATACTTCTTGAAACATCAACATTTTTTCTTTCTATTGTTGAACATAACTCACCTGAAACAAAAGAGAAAATGTTTTAGAATATATGTTAAAAATTTATCCTGGAATATATAAATTGAAAACAATTTTGATAACTATGTAATATTCTCTAAAATATGCAAAAGTTGGTATATTTCGATATTATTTAGTCCGGAATGGTTTGATGGCTATATGTAAAACAAAATACAATCTAATATTTAGTTAACAACCAATCAATATTAATTGATATGAGGTTGAATGCTCGAATAAATGAACTTTGAAAAATTAAGGCAAATATCGAGCACAAGTTTAATCAAATCTTGCCCAAGTACTTTCGCTATCTACAGCATCATCAGGGGCATCTGACATATGCCAAGAAATGGCATGTTGCTCTTAAAGATGTCTCTAAGTGGGAGCGCCCACCAAAGTGGCGTGGCACGTAGCAAGTGGCAAGTAGCACGCGTCTAGCATGTTTCTTAAAATGTAACAAATGAAAACGAATGATTCAGCGCACACCAAAATGACAGTGACGTCATTCATTCTAATCATTCGTTTTCATTGGTTACATTTTAAGAAACATGCTAGACGCGTGCTACTTGCTACGTGCTACTTACCACGCCACTTTGGTGGGCGCTCGCCCTTAGTGAACATTACGCCACCGTCGTAAAGTGTTATTCGTCGTTGAAATGAACAGGTCTGATTATCCTTGCTTATTCTGATTTCATAACCGAGATATATGTACTTTTCTGGCAATTCTACCACTTGATTTTGGATGATTAGGTGTTTTATTTGGTCTTATTGATGTTCATTTTTAGACCCATTGTTGAAGATACGTTTTCTAATTCTAATAAATCTAATCTGTGTGTAGCATTTGTTGTGCTTCACACAGATCTTCGGTAATAAGTACTATATCGTCGGCAAAACGCAGATGATTGATTTACACACATTGTGGCGTTTTGGTACAATGTTTGTACTAACTTTGATCGGCAGTGTATTCTACTATTGTTCAGAGCAGTTATAATGCTGTCTAATTCCATGGTATCGAAGGCTTTGTGAAAATCTACGATGATAAGGACCAGTGATCTTTTATATTTTATCGATTTTTCTATTAAGATTTTTACTGTTTATAAGTGATCGTTTGTTCAGAATTTTGAGCTGGCTTCTGCTCAAAAATTTAACTTGTCACTAAAGTGTTATCACCGGGTATCTTAAGTTCTATGTTATGAGTAAAATGAAATACTGCTTGTAACCGTATTATTTTAAAATTCATTCTTAACTGATAATTATATTACCCTACTGGATTTATCTGGGCAAATTAAAATTTAATAGGTATACAAAACAATCACATACATTTTAAGCTTTTAAATAATAATACATCGTTCTTATTTCCAACAATTGTGAAAATATTTGTTAAATAAATTTCTCTCTATTACCGATATTTTTCTTTCAACAAAAACCAAACAAAAAGCGAATTTTTCTCTTACACGGTTCGGTTAATGTTGTTTGAAAGCGCCAAAACGGTTATCTTGAATCGCCTATAGGTAAATTGATTTGATTTATCGCGTACAGAACACGAGCCGGGTGCAGAAGTTCCCTTTAACAAAGTGACAGCACAGGAACTATAGATTAGAGATGCCGTTAAAGTGTCTAACAGTTATCTGGAATAACTAATATATTTTAACTTTGATAAAATTAAAGGCAGATATCGAGCACAATTTTATTAATTAAATCCTGCCCAAGTGCTTTCACTTTTCTAAAGCATCATCAGGAACATCTAAAATAAACCAAGAAAAGTTTTTTTTACCCCTGGGCTTCCCCCTAAAACCTTCTGGCAGATGCGTAAAAACGCAAAAAAAATCGATTTACACATAATCCGTACACTGTAGAAAAAATGTTTTAAATAAAAAATGTAGTTAAGATAATTTTAAACAAAAATGTTTATAAGCATTTTTTTGTGTAGAATGAACCGTTCTCTTAGAAACAACACTTGAAGCAACCGTCGATTTTGCATGTCAGTTACAAGCGCGAAATGTTCAATATTCAATAAAATTTGTATCAGCTCAACGGTATAAATCTTTTGATTCAAGTGACCTATCGAAAAAAATCAAGATGCCTTTTAAAGGTAAAGAGTTTAGCTTTTGTATGCAGTTTTTGTATTTTGCCGCAAATAAATAATAAATAAATGTATTTTGCCATTTTTTATGATTCTCACGAGATCAATATAATCTATCGCTTTCATTGATGGCCACTATAAAGTTTTGATTATTAGAGGCTAACCTTTTAAAGCTATAGTATGAAATTTTAGTTTTGCGTTGTAACAACACATGTGAGACATTTGAAGTATGCTTAAAAAAACGTTAAACTTTCATACAACAAACGATTTAAAACATTTAAAACTTTTTTTTTAAATTACACTAATACGTGTTTCAAAAGAACAAAACTACTGCAATAATGGACACCCAAAACAGTCTTCTTAAATGCATTTTCCGTGACGTGTGATCGTTTGTAATGGAAAACATTAAATTCTGCGTTTTTTATTCATATTTCAAATGCGGTATATTTGCTACCACAACTCAAAATTGAAATTGCATGTCATAGGTTTTAAAGTTTGATCTCTATAAATGAAAAGTTTACTACAATGGTCAATGTAAGTGATCACTTGTATTGATCTTAGGAGAATCGTAAAGAATAGCAAAAATCGCGTAACGTTAAATTATTTAGCAACTTTATAAAAACTGAGTTTATTCTCGGTAAAATACAAAAACTGCATACGAAAGCTGCACTATTTGCCTTTAAAACGCATCCTGAATTTTGTCGCCAGGATATTTGGATCAAAACATACCGAATTTTTTACCGTCTAGCTGATTCAAATTTTATTGAACATCGATTTCTCGCGCGTAACTGACATGCAAAATCGACGATCGCTTCAAGCGCTGCTTCTAAGAGAAACACAATTCTACACAAAAAATGCTTGTAAATGTTTTGTTTAAAATTATTTCACTACATTTTTTCTACTACAATATTCTGGTAAATCTGTTTTTTTGCGTTTTTAGCCCCCCCCCCCAGAGGGGAGTTTTAGGGGGAAGACCAGGGGTAAAAGTGGTAAACTTTTTTGCATCTTTTTCCCAAAATTAAAATAAAATTTTCTGCAAAATTCAGCCTGTTCGTATGATTTTTAGGGTCAACTCTCTGACCACTGGACTACTATATTATAAAAAAAGAGCGTGACAGTTGGGGAGTGTCGACAGAAGTGAATGTTTTATGTCTTATGTAATTTTATGTCTGTTTATTACTGAATTGTTAATATTTTTTTTATTATTAAAACAATCCTAATATTTTTCTTAAAAAATTTTGTTTAATGACTTAGTAATTTTCAAAAAATATAATATAGAATTTATTCATATACATTTTCATCACTATCTTGTATTTATGTTCGATATCATTATAAAGGATTTAAAAAAACAAAAAAATTTTCCTCGGTGGGGAATTGAACTCTTGTACATGTACGTCAAAATAGCCATGTAGTGACGGCAATCCAAAGGAGTATATGAGCCGTTAAAAACCAGATAACTGTTTGTATGTGAATATAAAATTGTTGTTTTTACTAATCTTCCTATAACGTCATCAGATTTTCTCATCTTTTAAACCTACCTTCGAAAACAAATAAAGGAGTTATGAAGTATATATGAAGATGTCCTGGAAGCCTTGTGATATACAAGAAAAAAAAGCATAAAGCGAGTTGATATAGTCAGAAAATTGAGGAACATATAGATTAGGCATACCAAAAATATCCAGTATTGAAAAGAACGGTAGGAAACGAAAATAAGAGAGAAAAAGAACGAAGCAAGGGAAAAAAACTGCACAAGAATAAATATCTAGCAACTACAATTTTTTGTATCTTGTTGTAGATAAAAATTAGTATCTATACAATAGGACAAACATGAAGAATGTCCGAAAATGATATAAAGAGTATAACATAGATTGCTGGTTACAAAATATGAGAGCTCTTACCTGTACTATAAGAATGTCTTAACACTAACGGTTCAAAAGCTATCCAAAGGTACAAATACGATTTATCATAGAGAAAAAGAGAGAAAAACAAATAGCATAAATAAAATCAGTACAAATACATAAAGAACTAAACAAAATTCCTACTACTAAATACTACTTACTAGACAACAAGTCTTTCGAAAGTGTATGTGCACTATTGTCTATCCAAGTCGTTATCACGAATATCCTGGATCAAGAGATGCGGAGATGTGGTAACCATGTGTCAAAGGCCACCCAGAGAACAGAGCGAACAAAATTCTAACACTTCTAGTGCATACAAAGAAAGGCCACTACTGTATTATAATCAATATGTATCTGTGATTATAATATATTGCTGTTATACTAACAGCGCGACAAATGGTTGACAGATTTGGAGAGCACTAAATTACTACTATTTTTTGAGGATTAAATCCTTGACGGATTCTTAAGGACTTCTGTCAAACAGAGATGTTGCACCGTGCGGGACTAAAATTCGCTCTGAGGGTAGGCGGGGTGCCTGATTTTGCGGGGAGTCTTCTTTTAAAGCGCACAAAAAAACTATATACTAAAAACTATTGACAAAATATTTTTGACAGATGTTTGACAATGACATTTATATCTTTTTTTTAGAGTGAGTACACCTTTGTCAAAAGTGGAGTTAAATACTAAATTAAAAATATTAATAGTTTTACATGTTCGAATGGATTTATTCGAATACTTGTATTAAAAAGAGTAGTGGCCAAATCTTGCATAACCTGTTTCCTTCGATATCTTTCCCAAAATGCCATAATCAATAGGTCTCTCCGTGAAGCCAAACATTTATTTTTTCCTCGCGTTTTTAATATGAGTACCAATTATGTAAGTTTACTCCACTGTTCATTGCTGGCATTACCAATTACCAATAACATTCTCAGGTTCAGATAAATCAGTGTCACTTTGGTTATTTTCATTTATTCCTTCAACGTATTAGTTACTTTCTGATAAGTAATATTGGTCAGAATTACTGACTACAAACTCACTCTCTAACTCTAGAAATGGCTCTTCATCGCTACTCTCTCCTATTCTCATTGCTATTTCTTCGAATTCTTTTGTAGTTAACTTATTTTTCCAATGGCTACTTCCCGTAAAGGATAACTTACGCTTTTTACGTTCCATTTATTTGATTATGAGTAGATATCTAAATAAACCAATAATATTTGCTAAACGGTACTCGTACTAATCTTCACACACGTACTACAATGAAATGAAGTTTTTTACTCTCTACCCATTTGTTTATACACTTTCCTTTAAAATTAACGGTTTTTTGGTAACGCAGATTTCTGTTATTTCATTCTACTTTGGGCTATGTAATAAGTCAAAATGTAGTATATGGATTTGTAATATAAATACAGGTCATACAAGCCCATGGGACATTTTTAGAGAGTCATTTGACCTAACATGAATTGCATATAAATAAAGAAAATATGCCGCCAATTCTTATCGGTACTCAAAGCATGGGGGTTCAAATTAATAGATTTCTCACCCTTGTTCCAGCCAAAATGTAAGGCATTGCAAAAAATTAATCTATATAGGTACCGATCCGAAACTTTGTGTATAAATGCCGTATTGTGTTAAATTGTCGAAAATGGGGAAAAAGTTTTTCGAAAATAAAAAATTTTCTGTGCTCCTTGTACCAATATTACGACATTAGGCAGCAAGTCATTATTTTTGTATTAACTATCTAAGTTATAAATGTTTGGCCAAAAAAACTTCAACTCTTGAGTGGTAACTTTGAGATAAATCTTACCTGTGAATCACCTGTACCGATAAGAACTTACGGCATAGTTTTTACTTCACGCAAGTTGTTACTTCATATTGTAGTATTGTTCTATATGTGATTCATTCTGGGTTAAATGTTAAATGACCCATTAAAAAGCTCCCATGGCTTGTAGTCTATACTTAAAAATTTGAACCGCAGAATCTTCCACCTAATTTAACTAAAAAATCATTATTGTACAGATAATTGGGAGGACACAACCAAAAATTTGAATTTGTCACAGAATACACCACCCAACAAGGAGCGAAACAAAGGGCTTTTTCGGAATCCAAATTTCTTTGCTCATGTGCGAATCCGCCATGTTCTAAATGGTTTATCTGTCAACCTATAAAAATTGAAGTTTGTTTACCTATTGAGAAGTGTTGTTTCGTGTGTGTTGTTGAATGGCAAAAAATAATAATACTGTTATACACATTTTTGTGATAAACTCATTGTGATGACTGCACGAAAATGATAATTTTATTGTGTTGTTCATTACTTTTTTTTCTCAGTGTAACCATAATTTTACTACTGTTTTGAACGACTTCCTCATTACATTTCTTAGTGTATTATATAAGTTGTAAGCTTTAGCTTCTTGTTTGGTGGTGTATTCTGTGGTTTTGTTGATCACCCATTTATGGAAAAAGGCCTCGCCTTAATCTGTTTTAATTAAAAAAAAAAAATATTTAACAATTAAACGACTTAACTAAAACGGAATATCTTGAACCCTTCACTGGAAAATGGTCACAAGTGTGTGTCTGCCTTAACAACCGCTAATGCTTGCTTCTCGGTTGGCTCAGTTAGCTGTTACTGTTTGTTATTACTCGTTTGAGTTTTTGACGGAAATAATCTATATAATTATATTCCGACTTCTTCTTACTCATGAGTGTCCAACTCATTTTTAGTCCTATTTTCTCTGTTTATAAGTCACTACCAATTTCCCCTAGTTTTCTTATATTGTTCGCAACTATATTATATCATATATCTCAATACATTTATATCTTTTATTGTCTTCCTGACACTCTGATTCTTAATGCCAAGCAAAATTTTTATTTCCACGAAAAACTCATCATCTACTTTAACTTTTGCTGTCTGATTCCAATCAAAATTCACCATGATCTTATATCCCAGCTGTCAATGTTCATGCCTGTGAGAATCTCTAGAGTTTGTGGTATTTGTTGGACTTAATCGAATGCTTTTATTGGAAGTGTATAAGGTATAGATATAAGTAATGATTCATATCCAAACACCTTCTCTCCAATACATTAATATTAAACAACGCCTCTATGGTGCCCAAGTGTCTTCAAAAACCTACTTGATTCTTGATGATTTCAGAGTATACTTTCTCAAATATTCTATTGTAAATAACTCTAAGAAAAACTCTAGAAGAGAGAAAAGGAATATGAGGATAATTTTACGATGGTCGAAACATGCTTTAGCGGTAGGTTTTTTGCTCAGTGTTTCGAATATCGATAATAACCAATAATTTGGAATAGTTCCCGTTAAATAAATTAAGTTCAAAAAGTCAACGAATCCTGTTTTGTATAGCTAGCTCTTCATTATTATTGATAAAAGTTTCAGCGGCTGCATGTAATTTGTTTTTAATGTTTTTAATAACAACACTGTTCAAATTTTGATTTGTTTACCTTAGAAAGTAAATATTTACAACAAATAATTTCAATTTTCAAAAAGATACAAAGATCGTACTCCAACTCTACCGTAGACATAGTCTGGGTTGTATTATTCGTGTGCAGTCGCTTCATCGATCGATTCGATACAAACGGCGGTCGCTATGGTTACCGCATCCAGAAAACTCCGGGAGTTATGCGCTTCTCGCAAACGTGCGAAGTTCCGAGTTGCCAGTTGAAACAGGAACAAGGAAGTCAGGTTTTTCTTGGTCTTTTTTTTTGAAAAAAACTTGGGGTAACGGAAGCGTACACAATGCACCAGAAAATTGCTTTTACAGAAAGTTAATTTTGGAGTATTTATGTAAAGTAGAAATTGAAGTATTTCATAAAATGAAAACTAATGTAAATAATGATTCCTTAAACGTTTTTCATTTTAAATAGTGTATATTTTCATATCATAAAAAATTATGTTTTATTATATAAGCTGCTTAGATACTTCTGAATTAATTTAAATATAATTATTCTTTATTTAACTGATACGCCAAATGGACTAATACCTCGCACATATCAAGACTAGTCTTCTATAATGTTGACGATGTAAAGAAAAGAAAATTACAAAGAAAAGAAAAATAATGAAATAAACTACTAAATCGAATAATGAAAAATACAGTAGCCAAAAATCGTTGGTTACAAATCTCAGGTTTGCAAAATCGCAGGTGTAAATATATAGACAATTTTCAATAAAAAAGATAATAAAGATAGTGAAAATGAAATCAGGGCTATCCTAAAAACACGCAGAACGGCAACTACTTCAACCGTGGGATAATTTGATAATCTAATACTCGGGAGTTCCTAACTTAACTAACTTCTGGAAGTGATGAATTTCATTGATTTCATGAGAATCGTAAAAAATGGCAAAAATCGCCCAAAGTTTATTTAACAGATTTATAGAAACTGACTTCATTTACGGCAAAATACAAAAATTGCATATGAAAGCTGCACTTTTTATCTTTAAAACGCATTTTGATTTTTGTTGATAGAACACTCTGATCAAAAGATGTCGAATTTTTACCATTGAGTTGATACCAATTTTATTTAAACTTGATTTTGCGCGCGTATCTGACGTTCAAAATCGCCGGTCGCTGTAAGCGATGTTTCTGAGAGACCGGTCATTCTATACAAAAAATGCTAATAAATATTTTTGTTTAGAATTAACTCAGCTACATTTTTTATTTTATACATTTTTTTCTACGGTGTATAAATTCTTGAGAAATCGATTTTACAGTGTCCCCCTCTTAGGTTTTAGGGGGAAACTGGGTAGATAGCAGTGATATACTTTTTGGTGTCTCAAAATTGACATTCTCAGCAAAATTCAGCTTGTTGGTTCTGTTTTTATAGATCAAATCTCTGAAGACTGGACTATTCACGAATAAGTCTATAAAATTTTATTGACAGAAAGTTGAAAGAACAGAAAATTGTGTTGGTCACTGAATTGTTTCGCACGCATACATTATCCACCAAAGAGTTATATTGATAGGAGCTATAACAATGGCAGAATTGTGCGTAAGATAACCCTCCTGCTGAAATCATCGATTATTAAAATCTAGCTTTTGATTACATGAAGAACATATCATCTAAAAATAAACAATGGATCACACAAGAGATAAAAGAACTGATAACAGAAAGATGGGCACACAAGAATAAAAATGAACAGTACAAAAAAAAAATTAATAAAACAAACAGAAAATCAAAAAAGCTACGGAACTGTGGCCATCAGAAAAGTGTGAAGAAATAGAAAGGTTAGATAAACAACATGACAGTTTTAACATACACCGGAAAATCAAAGAGACAGCTGGCATATACAAGAAGAAGGGTATCGGAAATATCAGGGATAAAAATAACAAGATAATAACGGAATGTACAGATAAAATGAATAGACGGGAAAACTACATAAAAGAGCTATTCGAAGACGACAAGAAAATTGAGGTCATTGAGCCAAGAGGAAGAAATGGGCCACCAATCACCAAAGACGAAATTAAGAAAGCGCTAAAACGTATAAAAAATGAGAAGGCCATGAGACCAGATGAAATACCTACAGAAATTATTAACACTACCTACAGAATATTAACAAAGAATCATATGGGCACACTAATAAAATTATTAACATTTATTATACGGGAGAGATTCCGAAAGAATGGTTAATATCAGTATTCATTCCAATACCCAAAAGCACCTTCACCCTGTGAAGAGCAGAGGACAATTAGCTTGATGAACCATATTCTAAAAGTATTCTTACGAGTGACACACGAACGTATCTATAAAAAGCTAGATGATAGAATAGCTGAAAACCAATTGGGACAAACACTAATCAAAACATGTCGAGATGTCAATTCATATGTCAAGTCGACTTCGCATAGTAAGAATTTTTAATTCAATATAATAATAATATAACACCTGAGTGATTGCCGCAGACTGGCTCAAATCCATCTTTATCGCAATACCTAAAAAACACAATGCGAGAAAATGCTCAGAATGTCGATTAATTAGCCTAATGAGCCACACTCTTAAAATGGCATTCGATAAAGTACAGCATGTAAAATTAATGCAAATACTGAAAAATATCGGAATAGATGACAAGGATATTCGTGTCATTAAAAATTTGTACTGGAATCAAACTGATATCGTAAAAATTGGAGATAACTACACCGATGAAATCCCCATACAACGAGGAGTCAGACAAGGTTGAATTTTGTCGCCAACATTGTTCAATGTTTATTCGGACCAGCTATTTAAAAAGGCACTTGAGAGACAACCATATGGAATAAAAATTATCGGAGAACTACTTAATGTGATTAGATATGCAGACAATACAGTAATTCTATCAGATAATATTGAAGGTCTTTAAATTCTGCTTGATCGTATTCACGAGGTAGGAGAGAAAATAGGCATTAAAATAAACTCAAACAAAACCAAATTTTTAGTGTTTAGTCGTGACCCACATCCCGATGCAAAGCTTCAATTGAACGGAGTCCAAGTTGAGAAAGTTCATATTTGGGAACTGTGATAACGGACCAACTAGATCCAGACATAGAAAAAAAACGTAGAATAGCAATGACTAAAACTACTTTTATGAAAATGAAGTCATTTCTTTGCAATAACCATCTCAATTTAGAACTAAGGCAAAGAATGGTTAAGTGTTATGTTTGGTCTGTACTTTTGTATAGTGCAGAAGTGTGGACGCTAAAAGTATCGATCATGAACAAAATTGAAGCATTGGAAATGTGGGTTCATAGACGAATGCTGAAGATACCTTGGACAGCAAGAAAAACTAATGAAGAAGTACTAAGGAGCGTCAACAAAGACAGAGAACTGCTAAAGACTGTTAAACATCGAAAAATGTCTTATCTGGGACATATAGTAAGGGGAAGTAAATATAAAATTTTACAACTGATCCTTAAAGGCAAAATAGAGGGCCGTAGAGGTGTAGGAAGAAAACAAGTTTCTTGGTTAAAAAACATTCGTGAATGGACTTAGATACAAAATGCAGGACAATTATTCCATATTGCAGAAGATCGAGAAGCCTTCGCAATGGTGATCGCCAACGTCGGATAGTTCTGATATGGTACGCGAAGAAGAGAAGAAGTCGACTTCGAAAAAGCTTTCGACAAAGTACAACACAGAAGAATGGCAAAAATGCTGCAGAACACAGAATTAGACGACAAAGACGTGAGAATCATGGCCAATCTATACCGATATCAAAAAGCCATAAAACGAATAGACCAACAAAAATCGAAAGAAATACCTATAAATCGTGGAGTAAGATAAGGATGTGTGCTTTCCCCTTTACTTTTTAATATGTATTCAAAAGTATTGTTTAAAGAGGCATTAGAAGACGTAAATGAAAGCATATTTATTAACCTTTACGGATTACTTCTGAATAATATTAGATACGCAGATGACACAATACTCCTTGCGGACAGCAGAAAAGGACTAGAGATCTTGGTTGATCGCATTACCCAATACGGCTAAAGGTATGGAATGGCACTGAATACAAATAAAACAAAAATCATGGTGGTAAGCAAGAACAAGATTGAGAAAGACAGTGTTTATGTTAAAGGAAAACTTTTTGGCAGGGTGCACAGATATCAGTACTTAGGTTGCGAACTAAATGAAGAATGGGAGAGAAGTACGGAAATCAAACGGCGTATTAAGATAGCTAAACGTGCTTTTAATAAGATGAAAGCAATATTATGCAATGGAAAACTCAACATTGAAATTAGAACTACAGTATTGAGATGCTACGTGTTCTTGTCCTGTTGTATGGAGTTAACTAGACAATTACAGAGGCGACAGAGAAAAACTCATTAACTTTGAAATGTGGTGTTATCGAAGAATGTAGAAAATATATTGAAAACAACACATAACAAATACGGAAACGCTACGAAGAATGAAAAAAGATAAAGAAATACTCCACACTATAAAGAAAAAAAAATGAGCTACTTTGGTCCCATACTAAGAAACGAGAAATACGAATTGATGCGGCTGGTCATACAAGGGAAGGTGGAAAGCAAAAGAGGACCGGGGAGAAGACACACGTCCTGGTTGAAGAATATGAGACAAGGGAGTGGGAAAACGTCAATATAACTTTTCAGTACGGCTGCAGATACAGTCAAATGGGCCATGATGATCTTCAATGTCCTTACGGATGGGAAACGTTAAGAAGAAGAAGTAAAGTAAATTTAAATATTTCTGTGTAATCAAATTTCCTTCAATGAAAAATAAACTGCAGTGCCTAGGACCCTTGCTCTCCTAGCAACTTATTATAAGAGTAAAGAGTATATTTAGAGTCAGGATTATCAACCAAAACTAAATTTTTCGAATTATTTCACTAATTGTCGTCGTTTTTGTATTTTAACTGGGAATGGAGCGTTAGAATTTCCAAAAGAAAATGCAAAGTGATGTTTAATTTTGGTGTATTGGCACAATCTCTTTTATAAGTGCCACATAATTAGTAGAAAAAGTAATTTATCAAATGTAAATATTCATTATTTTACTACAGCACCGTTCCTCTTAACAAAAAGCTACATTTGAACCCGGCTGCTATTTCTTATACAAATTTAAAAGACGAAAGACCTTTATATAACTTTAAAATTAGGTTCTAAAGTCGTAAATTCTTCCCAAATGGAATGAATAATAGCTCTTTAGGCTGTTCAAACACTAAAATGACAAATGAGTGTACACACTCGATGAGAAGGGGTTGGGTAGAGCTTAAGGGTTTCCATCTCGTAACTAGGGAGATATAACACATTTCGTGACCTTTTTTTTTCATTTTATTGCCATTGGGGTCGTCGAATTATCTATCCACTGGGGACTTTAAATAAATTACGCACACTTACGGGTTTCATGTATGTTTCGAAATTTCTGCAGTCATGAAAATGTTATGGCTCATCGTAAAAGTGCGTAGGTTATGTATAAAATGTTTGTGGGAAAATTTTTGTAGGAAATATAAAAAAAGGTTTCGGTTAGCCGTAGTAGTTTACCGATCAGCTCACGCAAAACAAGTTCCATCTCAAATTGAAAAAATAACATATTATGAGTTTTGATAAGATGTTTGTTCGGAAATTTCGGCCCGAGTTTTATTTGTAGTCTAGTAACCAGAAAATATACAAACAAATCGTACTATGTCTTAATCTTCTTCTGCTTCTAGCATTCCTTATATCCTATAAGAGCGTCGGATACTTTTAATAAAACTTAAAATATAATAGACTGGTGTAAAACCCGAAAGATAAAATTAAACCTGCGTTGCAGAAACAAACAATTAAAAATTGACCAAATTCTAATCGACGGTTTTTCTACTTGGGTTAGGTAGAGAAGAAGTTATGTCTACCTTGTTTTAATTCCAAAATTTTAACTGATTATTTCTATCAAAATTAATGAGGACCAAAAACTAGCCAAATCCGTTCGGTAAAAATTTACACATCTACGAAATTATTCACAAATTATTTTTATATTACGGCTCTTTTATATATACAGAACATAATACCATGAAATTAAGTCGCTTGTACATTCACTACAGAATGCATTAAATTGTTGTTGTTTGTTTGTGTTTAAATGACTGCGGACACTAAATCCATTCGCCAATCTTACAATTTGAGGTGTAGTGTGTGTGTGTGTAGAGTAATTGTCTTGATACTTAGCAAAGTCGACGTCATTGTCTTTGCTAAGAGACGCTAATTGTATCCGAACGTCTGCGGTCCGTCCGGTGTGTACCGATCACACAAGGATAGAAATTATTTTCATTTATTAATTTTTTTAATAAACGAAAATTTCCACCCAGGTGGGATTAGAACTCACGACTTTTAGGTTTAAAGGCAGGCGCTCTTACCACTGAGCCACAGAGGGGAATGCATTAAATAAATGCAGTAATATTATGAAGGACAGTGATTGATGCTGTTGATTTCGAGTTCTGACAATGTCAAATGACAACGTTCCTGTTGTCATATATTTTTTTTAATTATAACGACTTTAGGCTATCCTTCCACTTGCGATTTTTGCCCTCCACTGTAGTATAAAATCATAGAGGTTGCCTCCTCTGCGATTTATAAATCGCTGAATTACATCAGTTTTCCAATGGATGAAATCGAAACTAATTGCATCTAAACGACGAAAGCATCGTTATTGAATTCATCCGTTACCAAATCAAAGATTTTTTTAAAGAACCATTGCGTGGTTCAGAGGCAAAGGTGCCTAACATCAAAAATTTCTTTTCTTTGATTAGGCTAAATAAGCGTTTATAATTTCTATAAAAATCGTGTGCAGAATCAGCCTAAGCTTGGTATGGTGTCCCCACCTATAAACTGGTTTTCGCACTAACAAAATATCATAGGAAGCTTGCCGCAAAATTACCTAACCAACAAAACATGGCAGATGTAAACATGAGCAGTGACGCATCGGAGCCATTCGGATCCGCTTTATAATTTTAATGATTATTATCCTATATCGAGTGTAACTAGTACCCAGGTAAGACAGTAACAATATTATTAATATTTAAATATAGAACAAGCAAGATAATCCTTAAATACCCATTTATAAACAAATGTGGCTTAGACTGTTTTGCCGCAAACTTATTTGTAATATATTTTTTATTGTTCTAGACCAGAATAATGATGATTCAAGTGAAAAAACTTAATAAATGGGTTGTCGAACACTAAGAATCAAGAAAATGATGAACCAGAAGGCAAATCGCACCAACATTCCAAAAAGAGAGTAAAAAATCTTGAGAATCATGCAAGTTATAAAAGGAAGATAGCCAGGGAGAAAGGAGAAGAATATGTCACGGAAAAAGGAAAACGTAAAAATGCCAAAGAACTCGTAGTTGGACCATATTCGTGCAAAATGAAGTGTCATATGAAAATTTTTAATGAACGAAAGTAAAGCATTTTTAAAAATTACTATTCGCTTAACTGGTCAATGAAAAAAAAGATACAGTTTCCATTATAGATGGAACAATTTCATTCGCTTTAGCATGAATACAAGAACATAGGTCACGTCTTAAGATGCAAGGGGCAAACATCCACCCCATAATAAAACCAATATTCAAGACGAGCAGTATTTATATGGCTTCATTGAACTGTTCCCAGCATACCAATCCCATTACTCCCGACGAGATAACATTAAAAAAAGTGTGACAGTCTTAGTACTGAAATAAAATCATCTGATATCTCAGAACAGCGTAAACAGGATGCAAAAGTTCAATTGGAATTACACCAAGGAAAAGCAGAAGCAGTTAAAGAAAACAAAAAGCAAAATATAATTAAAGCAAAAGAATCACAGCAAAAAATATCAGTTTTAGTCTTTGATCTTCAGAAAAGGCTTCCTACTCCTGAGTTAAGTACAGGTGTAGTTTATTATTAGAGACAACTCTAAGCATATCATTTGAGCATCCATGATGAAGTTACAGAAACAGGACGCATGTATGTCTGGCCTGAAAATGTCGCATCACGAGGAGCTCAAGAGCTCCATGCTTAATAAACCATCTTGAGGCGCACTTACTCGACCCAACTGAATATATGATTTTGTATAGCGACAGAATATGGGGACCAGAATCGGAATATAAAGGTGGCTTTAATGTTAAGCAATTACAAAGCACGTGGTGTTCGTGTGTATCAAGGTATAAAAAATGCTTATTGAAAGCTTAAAACTTTATTTTAAAGAAGATCTTTTCGGAATTACATCATACCATCATCAGTTTAATAAAAAGTTGCTAAAAAACATTGTTTGGCCACAGAAAACACTAGAAGGACATCAGTAACAAAAACAATCCTCGTGGAATTCACAAAGGTAAATGCAATAGGCCGTTAGCTTCGTTAATTAATAAAAACTACAACTGGGGGCATATAACATGACCCCCAGGAGCTAGTGAAATTTTGTCGACATACATTCCCTCTGATCTGTACTAGAGTCTAGGGCTAACTGATAGAAAGATGGTATGAAAAATCAGTCAGTACCCGTCAAAGTCTAAATGAGCCATCTTTTTGTTTTGGACAATTTACTTGTTTTAGTTTTTTTATGGCAAATCTGCCAAACACAAGTTTCTCTAGGAATATATTTTTTTTGTAACAGCAAATGTGCCTATACTTTTTGAACACAGAATTAGAATAATAAAACTTAGGTGAGATTTTTCCTTAAATGTAGTTATACTACATTAACTTTTCCTTAAAAAAATAAAGTTTTACATTTTTTTTTTCATAAAAATTGTATTTTTTATTTAAAATTAACTTTGACATGTTTTATCACAAAGATTTCACTTTGTCGCTTAGTCACCTTTGCCTCTGTACCACTCAGTTTTAAACGATATTTGAACAATAGTTCTCAAAATCAATAGTACTTAAAATCAGAATCCATAGTACTCAAAATGCCCCCAACATTTCCAGCATATTCCTCGTTGTCCGACATTTTAAAACAATTGAAATATAAATATTCTTGAAGACACAACAGGCTTAGCTGGCTTCAGAATCGCGACTAAACAATCGTAAGTGGATACATATCTATGTTGTCCGTATGATTCATTGGGGTAGGCGACTATTGCGTCGCGGTAAAAACACGACAGGTTGCGTTTTCTCAACCGCCGTGATTATTTAGTCGCAAATGGATTGATTTGTATTTAAAACAATGTGATCAATCTTTGCGTCTAGTTAAGGGCTAGCCTTGGTGTTAAATGTGGTGGGGTAAGAACATAGTACTCAAAGTAACAATATAGAGAAACTACTCTACATGCTAAAGAAGCTTAAATAATAATCTGTTTAAAAAGCGAAAATCGGTTTAAAAATTCATTTAAATAAAACAAATATGTAATTTCAAATCAAAATAGCACAATACAGTAGGATGGAAGTAAGATCTCTAGGCAAACGAATCAAACGGCAGAGAAAAATAGAAGAATCTGAATGACTTGGGCAGCATTAGAAAGACTCAGTGACACTAGCAGTGTTATCAGCCAACAGATGAAGAAGAAAACAAATGCCCATCGAATGAGCTTTGAGAGAAAATATACGAAATAAGGACGTGCGAAGCAGGACGAAGGTAGAAGATGTAATTGGAAGAATTGTGCAAATTAAATGGAGCTAGACGAGAAACACTATACATTGAAGACCACGCGAGCACAGTCGTAGTAGAGGAAGACCACAAAAACGGTGACACCAAGTAGCACAAAATAGCGAAGAGTGGAAAACTCATGGGAAGGCTTTTGTCCAGGAGTGGATGCAAACAGGATGAAGAAGAAGAAAAAGAACATATTTATGACAATAACGAGAATAACGTTGGAAGCTGTAATTAATATTTTAACCTCTAATTAATTTAGCATATCTATCCTCATTTCGACAATAAAATCGTATAAATTAAATGATGGCGAATGCGCAAAGACTAGCGAATATTCTCTGTATTAAAATTTTTAATAAAATATCACTTTTTATTACACTTTTATTGACACTAATATTTCATTATATATATGCTAATAGCCCATTTCCCGTGGAATATTGTCTCCAGTCATTAAAAAAATTTAAAGAATAAAAAAAATGCTGAATTACTAAATTAAAAATGAATGCGATACATCTTGTTCAAAATAAATACGGAAAATACACTTGATAAATAATATAGCAATACAAGAGCAAGAGCTCAAAAAGAATACGACAACGATACGGAAAATTTATTCCATCTGCTCTGAGGATAAAATATTAAAGCGAACTTTTTCTTATCTATCGAAAGTATACACCGATAAAAATTTAGTTCAGACTTTAGACACAGTTTGTGTTACTTTTATTCCAGGTGATAGTAGAAATTTTTAAAATGATTTAATTTGACTGCTTTTTTTATTCAATTTAAATCAATGTATGAATTTGTATCACAATACTTGTTTTTAAAATTATATATGACATTGACGTTTCCACTCCTTTTTTCTTCTAATATGACAAGGTCCTATCATTTCTGTAATCTGCCTTCCTATGACGTCGATGTCATACCAACGTTTTGGGAGCCTACCAACTAGACATCTTGATTATGGTTTTTGTGATTTGCACCACTTTACAAACATAGACCTACCCATCTGACAACCAATTATCTGAGAATGCCTCTAACTTATCGTATCATTTAATGTGGTCCCCTTTATTGTTCGTAAAATCTCCTGCTGTCACCCAATATTTAGCTTCTTCGAATTTATAAAACATTTTACACTATTTGTCCTTTGGCTCGTGTTGTGTAAATGTATTATTTAAATGTTTATAACATTCACCAAATTGTGGGATAGCCTAATTTTGACGAAATGCCCCTGAAGATTCTCTAGGAGCTAAAGTACTTGGACAAAATTTAATAAAAAACTGTGCTCGATATCAGCCTTTTATTTGATTAAAATTACTACTCTTGTCTCAGAGTTAGTATGGGCCTGACGCGGGCAGGTCTTAGAAATTCGCTTTTCACTTTTTGTGGACATGTATTTATTTCTCCATGCCATTTCCCGTAAACACCTTGATATTTTTGGGTCTTTTTTGATCTGATTATCCAATTAATTTATCTTTCACATCTTCACAATACTGTTCTTCATTCTTCACAATACTGTTCAAAAGCTACTTTCTTGTGGCATCTTTAGAACGATTTCCGAAGTGGAAATCGAAACGTCAAAAATAAACTTATTTTAAACTTTAATTGTGACTTATTCCCAACAAAAATAGTAATTTTCTTCACAAACTGTATGTATTATAAGTCATACATAATAAATATTATTGCGGAGGAAGGCGATGGATAGGGATGACTGGAAGAGAATTCTTGGGGAGGCTAGGACCCACACAGGGTTGTAAAGCCAAAATGATGATGACACAATAAATATTAACCCTTAAACTCTGTGTTCATATATGGACATGGACGTGAAGCATGCTATGATTTTATCGAAACATGGACGTGTCGATTATATAGTGTGGAAACCATTTGGGAAATAAAATTGTTTGTGTCTTTATTTTTCAAAATTAAACAAAACACAGAGTCGTTAACTTTTAAATATAAATCTTCGCTTTTAAAATATCAACTTAAATGTAAAGCGAGATTCACGCAAGTCTAGAATAGTCTAGAATCACCCTGTATATTTTAAAATTTTTAAAAGCTTCGTAACAAAATGTTCTCAACGAACTATATCATGTATGGTTATTATGTATAATACAGGGTGAGATTTTGAAATTATACAGTGTGGAAACCACTTATGGAATAAAAATGTTTGTGGCCTTATTTTAGAAAATTATAAAAAATCCTAGGACCTGTCAACTTTTACATTCAAATGTGCGCTTTCTAAACATATATTTAAATGTACAGTGTGTTTCACGTAAGTCTAGCAACGTCCATCATCTTTATTTTTAATGAAATGTCCTGTATATTTGTATGTTCTTAAAAGCTCCTAACAACCTGATCTCAACCAACTATATTATATATGTCTATTATGAACACAATGTGAAATTTTGAAATTATATATAATTTTTGTCAAGAAATTAAAACAAAACCCAATATATTGATACTTAGTTTGGAAAATTGATGTCTATATTTAGCTAACTAAAAAATACTATTATTAAACGAGTGATAAATTATTCATTTCAAAATTTTATGCATTCACGAAAATTATATGTAATTTCATAACTTCACCTTGTATTATTCATAATAGATTCTACATCATTTAAGTTGTAAATATGAGGTTAAGGAGCTTTCAAAAACATAAAAAATATTCAAGAGTATTTCATTAAAAATGAAGATAATGGACTATGTGCTAGACTTCACCCTATTCATGTTTACAAAAATTTAAATTTAAAAGTTGACGGGTCCCAGCGTTTTTTATAATTTTATAAGATAAGGAAATAAACAATTTTATTCTGTAAGTGATCTCCAGACTGAATAATTTCAAAAGTTCACACTGTATTATTCCTAATAGACCCTACATGATGTACTTCGTTGAGATCAGATTGCCAAACAGCTTTTAAAAATAAAAGAATATACAGAGTGTTTAATTAAAAAGATTATGGAATATGCTAGATTTACGTGCATCACCCTGTACACTTAAACTTATGTTTACAACGCGCATTATATTTAAAAGTTGACAGGTTTTTTTTATGGTTTTTTAAAACAAGGACACAAATTCATTCCATAAGTGGTTTCCACACTGTACCTATAAACATTACATGAAGTTTAAATACTTGTGTCGTTTGGTAGTTGTAGGTACATTTTGACAAAACAGTTTCGCACTCCGTCCACGGTTGGAAGCAATTTTCGATACTTTTATCACGGTTTTATTTGCCTAAAATCATTTATTGGGTATTTTTATTGAGTAGCGTTTATTTGCTTTGGTTCGATTAGTGTACAATAAAAACGACAACTTGCAAAAAATGAGTTGCAGCTTGACAAGCTTTTTGAAAATGGGATAACAAATACTAATTAGGTAAAGATGATGATGATTGCAATACTAACGTATGTAAGTAATGCCTACACTACACTATCGGTAATGATTGATGATCGTCTATGATCGGCACAATCATCCTGGCAAGCGTTCTCACAATCGTCTGTACTAGCATGTCGAACCATAAGCATCAAGCGATTTCCTTTGATGCGCCTTCGAAAAACCGACAATTCACGGGTTGTGGGCGATCGTAGACAATGAGAGCAGGAGAGAAAGCTGGAATATTTCGGACATGTAATGAGAGGTCCCAAATATAGATTGCTACAAAATATCATGCAAGGAAAAATAGCAGGCACACGCAGTCCAGGACGAAGAAGAACCTCATGGTTGAAGAACTTGCGAGATTGGTATGGTGTAGATACAAGCATGCTATTTAAGGTGGCAGTGAATAAAATTAAAATAGCTATGATGGTAACCAACGTTCTGAAAGGACATGGTACATGAAGAAGAAGAAGTAGGCAATGATGGGCATGTATGCCCACTACACCGTCGTTCTCGCACTTACTTGTCTGTAATGGCCGATTACGAAGAGGGGCCATAATGTCGGATATAATATCGATAACAAATAAATTTATGCAGATTCCGTGTCACTACCGAATTGCACGAAAACTTGGGTTTGTGTTCTACTTACCCTCCACTTCACTTTTGGACTTTTGTCGTTGGATGCTTTTTAATTTTTAAGAGTGAAAACTACCTCAATTAAAAATGGTATAATTGTAAATTAAAGGGGTTAATTGCTTCGAATCATCGTTAAAAGAAGTTAATAAATGTCAATTTAACATTAAACTACATAATTTAAGATTTTATCACAGTTTAACCGCAAAATATCACCCCCAAAATAATATCAAATTTTCATTTAGGTTACACTTATCCTCCACTACAAAATTTTACTTACGACGTTGGTTGCTTTTAGACACCTATTGGAAACAAAACATATAATACATAGGCAATTTGGAATTATTTAATTATCCACTGACATTAGATTTAGATTTATTTATGGGTTTAATTTTTTACCATAATTTCTACACTTATCAGAACCATCCCTTGCGAAGAAATTGGAATAGTTGTAGTATTTTTTTATTCATTGAAACTAAAAACAATAATTTTTTAAATCAAATTGTATTTTATTTCACCTTAAAAAACAACCCTTATTAGTTTAGATGAATAAAAGATGAATAGAAGTATGCCTGTGCCTCCAGTATACGCTTTCTCTCCTAAAATATGTGATTGGATTTTTACTCAGAACTCGGTTAGCTTTTAAGCTTAGAAGTACTTAAAAACAATTTTGTGGATTTTTTAAGGTTAATAATATCATTTAAATATTTCTTTAAACCCCCTATTTTTTAAAGGGTTGTATTTGAAAGGGCTTGAACGAGTCACTAATCACGAGTGTATGCAAACTTTGAACAGCCATATCTGAACCATTTTTTTACTTACAGAAAAACAAAAAAACCAAAATGTTCAGAAAAGCAAAACCAATATTTTCTTACTCTTCAAGATTTTTCGTAAACTTTTTTCGAAAACTAATATATTTTAAGTTATTTGAAAACAAGGCATTTTTTCAAAATTTCTAATTTTTTTTTACTTTAAAACCATTTTTTTTTTCAAAAATAAGCACTTTGAACCGGTCAAACTTACAGATCATATAAACAGTGCATAAATAAAGTCAACTGTAAATCGACTATGATTTATTTCATTTGTGGTGCTAATTAGGGGGTGATTTTCACGATGATTTAACTAATAAAAATCAACTTTATTTTGAAAGTAACTCGCTTAGTATTGATGCTAAAAACTTTTTTCAAAAATGAAGAATAAAGCTTTTTTTTTAACTAAAATAGTCCTCGTCAGAGCGACAATGAATTGCCGTTCTGACGAGGCCTATTAGGCCGAAATATGTATAAGCGGCTACATTGACGCACTATTTCACTATACGTGAAATTAAATCTTAACTGTCTTTTCCTTTTTAACAAAGTTTTCATGAGTTTTTCCCGAAAATTGCTTAATTCTTTTTTGTTATTTCACGTTGAAATATTCCATTTCGCATTTGACAATTAAGAACCTAGTTTTCATGACCTACTTGCTTCTACTGGGTTTACAGACTTAATAAATACAACCTTTTTTTTAATAAGCTACATTTTTGCTAAGAATTTTTTTTTCGATAAAATACTTTTTGTGTTATTTGTGAAAAACCGTCAGAAAACAATATTTTTATTTTGAAAAATGAACATTTTCTCTTACAAAGAACTCAAAAATTTCTCCATTTCCTTACTTATTTTAAACGTATGTTTTTCACCCCCAAGAAGTGGTGGCTTTTAACCACCAAGTAAAAGCGACCCTTCGCTAAAGTCCAAAAGTGAAGTAGAGGGTAAGAGGAACCTAAATCCAATATTTCAAGCAAATTCGTAGTGACGAGGAAAATTACCCTCCAAAACGATCATTTACTAGCGTATGAAAAGATTTAACATTATAGACTGAGCTGACTGTTCCTGTGATAATAAGATGTTTGACGTTGACAAATCTAAATTATATATATTCTTTAAATGTTCTAAATTTAATAAGGAAATACTTTCTTTTATGCTCTCATTAGTTCAACTAAAGTTTGCCCAACTAGCTAATTTTTCAGCTCTTCTTTCTTGTTTTGATACAATTGTTTACGATATATTGGTTAACTTTGGAGTAAAACAAAATGTGAGTTATGATGCGAATTTGTACCATTTCTGTCTGATTACATATACGTACATGAACGGCTAAAAAGTTTTTAAAAAGTTTCAGAATATTTATATTTCAACAAAATCTATCGATGAAAATTTCATCGATAGATTTTGTTGAAATATAAATATTTATAATAATGATACCGTTTAGAGTTGGGATTTGATTTTTCTGAACATAATTTCAGAAATTAAATTATTTAAACTGTATGGTGAAAAATGTTATCTTTTTCTTAGTGTGAAATCTCTTGTACGAAAATTGGCAATCAACACGAAAATGCGCATCTGCGCATCTTGTATGTTACTGTTCTAAACATTATATCACACACTCAAATTATTCAAACACAAGATACTTTTTTCCCTCGGCTTTTCTGTTCCTATATTTTCCCTGTATTATCACTTAAAGCTGATTGTAACGTTCATCTCTCATGACACGTCCCAAATATTTAACATTCTTCTGTAAGCTCAGAACTCGAAAAAACAACATCTTGATATTCATAAATACATACATACATTGTGATGTCTCTACTACATTCTTTATTTTGTTAAATACCTTCTTACTTGTATTATTCTTGACATAACTTTTTCTTTTTGATCACTCTGTTTAAATTTTGTCAATTTACTTCAATATTTTACTTGATTATTTTAATTTACATAATATATAATACGTTATTTTTTCAAAGTTATTCTAAGATTGTACTTTCAAGTGTAATTATGTGGTAATGAGTTTTAAAAACCTATCCTTATTATTTTACCAATCTTATTTTCTTGTTTATGAATCGCCTTTGCTTTTGATGTCAAAATTTCAATTTTACATTTAACTAATGTGAGTGAAAATTGGATTTAGAAAAAATCCACCCCTCAGACATACACTAAAACCTTCTGATGCATATTTTAGCAGCCGTTTCATTTTAACAGAAAAATTGGCGGATTTTCTTCTTTCCGAACTGCTCCGTTCGGAACACCTTTTAATATGACTAATCTTAATTTCAGCTCATAAGTAAACCAGCGGGATTTTTTTATTAAAAAAGAAATCGTTGAAAATCTAAATATAAACCCGATATAATGAAAGAAGGCGAAAACTTCAAAAAAGAAAATGTAATTTGAGTCTGCATTTGTACCCTTCAAGTTTTAATGAAAAGCGATTCATTGGGACGGGAAAAAAAAGGTGAGAAAATAACAGAGAAAGGCAGTAACGGTCACATAGAAACGACATTAATGACTAGCGAATTAAAATTGGATGTACGGATTTTGTCGAGAAGTTAGAAAAGAAGGGAACAGGGCCGTCTTTGCACTAGCTATTACTATGAAAAAAGGTCAATTTTATTACCTTATCCAAGGCCTAAAAATTATCATCCATCTATGAAATTATGATTAATTTTTTCTTTTTCATTTTATTACAACCGTTTTCTTCAATCCTTTCAGGATTGATAAAATAAATACATTAAGTTATATATGATATATTGTATGTATACATATAATATATGATAGAGATAATTTTTAATAATATATAAATAACTTAAACTAATAACATTTAAAAATGTACTTAATACTCAGTAGAAACTGCATAAAAAATTTTAAAATTTTTATTTCCAGAAATAATCGGTTTTTATTCAAAAAAATTTTGTTTAAAATGCTTTATAAAAGGTATATAAAAATGCCCCAAACGGGCTATCACAAACACATTGCAAAACGTTTTCGGATTAAACAATCCATCATCAGTGCAAACGGTTATACATGCTAGTAGCCACCAAAATATATGGGTCAAAACCCTTTAAATGTTTTAAATGTAGTTGTTTTACATTATTAGTAATTATAATTTGTGATGTTTAAGTTACCGTTGGATAGGTAACATGGCGGCGTATGACTCTACATGAGTGAAATGGTCCTGGACCATTGTGTCCAATGTGTTTGTGATAGCCCGTTTGGGGCATTTTTATATACCTTTTATAAAGGATTTTAAACAAAAATTTTTTGTGATATATGGTATACAGCCAGCTACAGGAACTTAGTTTCCTCGTGGAATTTCGGTTTTTATTCGTTTATATATTTTTTTAATTATAAATTTTTTAATTCGCTATAAGAATAATAATATTTGAGGTTTTCTTTATATTGACTTAATAACTCAATAATTTAAGAATATTAAATATTACTCACTATAGGTATGTATGCGCAACCAGGTATGAGTTTAAAAAAGGAGTTTTTAAAAATTTCAAAAACTCCTAAAACTATAAAAACATTTTTGGGCAAATTTTTAAGGTAATGTCATGCCGATTCATGCATCTTGTTTTCTAAAAAAAAATTATATATTTTTTTCATTATTTTACGAAACACAGTCCAATATATGAAAAAATAAAGTACCTCTATTTTGCAAAATTTTTACTTTAGGATTTTAAACTTTTTTTTTAATAATAAACACTTTCAGCTGTGTATTCCTAAACTTTCATTCTTTATGTGCGTTTTTTTGGTTTTGGCAAAATTTTTTATTCATTGTTCGGACTATAATTAGTTTTTAATAACGATGATTCTAATGGCATGTTGTATTCTCACCGAAAAACAATTAACCTGTCGTTAATATAATTAAAATAATATAAAATGAAATTATCTTTGGTAAATAATATTTATTTAATTAAAATCATTTTTCCTACTTTTCATCTCTCGAGTCCCATATCCACTTCTGGTCAGTTATGTTAGAAAACATTCATTTTAATTAATTTCTGTGGAAAAGAAAATATAAATACAAACTTTTTCATGCTTTTTCGTATTTCACGTTCTTCACGTGAAACGCTATATAGCTGGAGTAACATGGTGTTTTCCATGGTGGAACGGTATGACAATAGTATCACTCGTTATATTTTTGTTTTTGCTTTACATATACTCAGTGACATTAGAAGTGTTACACCCAGAAGGAATAATTACTTGAACTAAAATGTTTCTCAACAGAATGACTATATTTAAAACATGCTATGATAACAATACCAATGTTTTATCATTTCTTCTTCTTACGGTGCCTTATCCTTAAGGACGTTGGCCATTACATTTGCCCATTTAATCTTATTTGTAGCAGCCCTGAATAGTTCTATGGAGGTCATGTTCGTCCATTGCCGTAGGTTTTTAAGCCAAGAGTTGCGTCTTCTTCCTGGTCCACTTTTGCTATTGACTTTGCCTTCGATTATAAGTTGGAGCAGTTCATACTTTTGATTTCTTATGATGTGATCAAAACATTGTGTTGTCCGTTCTTTTATTATAAGCATAAGCTCTCTTTCCATATTCATCCTCCGCAAGACTTCCGCATTTGTCTTATGGCTCATGTAGGATATTCTGAGCATTTTACGGTAACACCAGAGTTTGAATACTTGGATTCTTTTTTGTGTTGCTTCTGTCATTGTCCAGGCTTCAACACCATAGAGCAAGGTGGAGAAAACATAGCACTTAAGTATTCTAGTTCTCAATGAGATGCCCAGCTGGCGGTTGCATAGAACTTTTTGCATTTTGTAAAACATTGTACGTGCCTTTTCCAGGCGTATTCTTATCTCTAGTGAGTGGTCCCAAGTTTCATCAAGATTACTTCCAAGGTACGTTGTTCTTGTTACTCTTTCCAGATCTGTTCCGTCCACATTGACCTTCACCCTTTTGTTTTGGTGCTTGCTGATGACCATCGTTTTTGTCTTCTTTGTATTCAATTTCATTCCAAATTCTCTACAGGCTGTGGTTACTCGGTCCATTAAGCATTACAGGGTTTCAGCATTATCTGCCAGTATGACAGTGTCATCAGCATATCGCAGGTTATTTATACATTGCCCGTTTATAATTATACCATCCGAGGTGCCTTCCAAAGCTTTCTGAAATATCTTCTAAGAGTAAACATTGAACAGCAAAGGTGATAGGACACATCCCTGTCTTACTCCCTTTTCAATATTGATTTTTCCAGATGTTTCGCTTTTTATTCTGATTTTAGCCTTGTTCTTGGTAGAGGTTTGAAATGATCCGTAAGTCTTTATCGTCGATATTACATGACCTTAAAATATCTATTAGTTTATCATGTTTCACCAGGTCAAACGCCTTCTGAAAGTCCATAAAACACAAGTATACATCAGAATCGACATCTCTACATGTTTTAACTAGCACACGTATTGAAAAAAGTGCGTCTCTTGTTCCGAACCCATTCTTAAAACCAAACTGAGTTTGACAAGTGTGTTCGTCTAGTTTATTGTATACTCTATTGTGTATTACTCGTAGGAAAAGCTTCAACACATGATTCATCAGGCTAATAATCCTATGGTCTTCACATTTCTTGGAGTTTCTCTTCTTTTCTTTTCTTTTCTACTCTTTGTAAAAATAAAGTTTTATTTTTAAGACCGATTTGTGAAAACCAGTTCATATAGAAATGTTTAGTTATTATTCCTCAGCCTAATTGTATTCAGTGTAAGAAAATGCCTCGAGTTCGAAGACACCAAAATTACCACCAAGTTAGCGATTTTGACAGGGGTAGAATTATTGCGTATAGAGATATTGGTTTGTCGTATCCCGAAATTGGCCGTAGTGTTAATTGTACAGCAATAACGGTTATGCGTATCTGTCGTATGTGGACAAACGAAGGTAGAGGAACACGAAGAAGATCAACTGATCAACCAAGACACAATATCCCACAGAGCGTCAAGATTTAAATTTCTGGCTCTGCGAGACGGTTTTGCTCTTATGCGTCAAATTGCTGACCAATAGTATGGAGTAGTAGGTTAGTATGCGTATACAGTATAGTATCGCATTCGAGCCTTTTGACTGGTTTCATTTAGCCCACGACTAGTGCTTCCTTTGACTGCGGACCACTGTCATCAACGTTTGAATTGGTACAGAGAACGGCAGCATTGGGTGGCAGAATGGTGTAATGTATCATTTAGTGATGAATCACGATTTTGTTTAGAAATACATGATGGTCGAAGTATGGTAAGACGCATCCGTGGCGACTACGAGATATCGGGTTTGCTGTTGAGAGGCATGTGCACAGGGCAGTTGAAATAATGGTTTGGAGGAGCTACTGCCTATAATAGCCGATCACCTCTTGTGTTTATTCGAGGCAATATGTCAGCTGCGCGATAAGTTGATGGCATCTTTAAACCACTTTACTGCCTTATCTCCATGACCGACGAGACGTCCTTTTTCAGCAAGACAAATGCACGTTCCCATATTTCTTGTCAAACTATGGACTTTCTCCAAGAAGCTGACGTTACTGTTTTGCCGTGACCGTCCCGTGCGTCGGATTTTAATTCTATCGAACATGTATGGGATATGATGAGAAGGAGACTGTCCACTTTACACTATCCTCCACAGACTCTGGTACAGTTAATACACGAAGTTGCTTGGAACGAGATGCCACAAGCAGACATCAATCATCTCATTGTGTCAATGTCTACACGTATACAGGAGTGTATTCAGCTACAGGGTCGCCAAACATATTATTAATTTTTTTTATTACTTTTTAATAAAAATTCTTGACAACTTTATCGTCTTATTCTTGATGTAAATCTGCCATGTTGCCAAAAAATTAAGTTCAAGAGATTATTCCTTCTGGGTGTAATACTTCTAATGTCACTGAGTATATGTTTGGAGAAGTCAAGTAGTTTGACCTGTATACGTATTGTATGACTTTTTTAGTTATCGATTTTAATTACTTGTTTTAATTACTACTTCTCTAAATTTCCCACGTTAAAATTTGTAACTTATACATATTTTTAACAGCATGCAAGGTTTTTTTAATAAACACGACAATATATTAGACTACAGCCTTAAACACGTGTGAGAAACAGCATTTACTTTTACCACGAATCATATATAGGTTAAAATATATCTTATCGATAAACTCGCAAGTATAAGGTTGCGAACGGGTTTTCTTGACTTAAAAGCTTTACTACTTGCGTAATGGAGGCAAATATTCGTGGATGCATAAATAGGAGGGTTGCCCTGCGAAGAAGACCAGAATTTTATGTTCTGAGTGTACTCGAAATAGCAATTTCTTCACTACGAGTACAGCAAAGACGCCTTCCGTCAGTTCTTACAACGATAATTACAACAATAATCTATAAACTATATAATCTAACTATAATCTACAATCAATAACCAACCTCTTTATTTCTTTTGGTTACTTTTAGCTTGCCAAACTTTATTTACTCGATTGTCTGGCATTCGTATTAACTATTCGAACCATCTTGCTGTATTTCTTCAGATAGAAAAGAAACCAAAAGATACGGTATTTTCGGAAATACCTGTTACGGTTCTTAGTATATCGTTTTGTTTATATTTTGCTCCCTTGTCGTTTTTATAAACCCAGATTTCATTTCTTAGAAAGCAGGGTTAGTTCGTTTAAGGGCGTTAGTTCGTTTTAGGTGGTTATTGTGACTTCTCATGTTAGTGTTCTTTTATCTATGTCATGATCATTAACTTTGTGATTTAAATATTTATATTTAGGTATATTTGTTTTTAGTTTGCCATAGGTTTACATTATTTTGTAGTTGTTTTTCACACTCCGTTTTTCACACATACAATCAGGTCGTCTGCGAATGCATTCTGCAATCTTACGTATTTCCGTTTTTCTTTCTTTTAGTTGCACTCGTGCGCTTCGAAAGCCATTATCCATCTATACAAAAGTACAGGCCATACATAACAAAAACTTTTCACGGGTTTCAAAATTCAAAGAGTGATTGGATAATAGATACCTGGATGACTGAAATGCCTTACCAAGGTATTTGAATCATTTTACTCTTTCCAGCGTATGTTGCTTTAATTCTAGTTGGGTTTCGATTAGTTTCTGTATATAGTCATCTAGAATCATCTAGTTCATCTAGAATCACAGAATCTTCGACATATCTATTGCTAATAATGTCTCCTATAATAATTATTTTTTGATCTTTTAAAGCCTCCCTAAATATCTTGTCACAATACACATTAAAAAAGATGGGAGAGAGTATACAATCCTGTTTTATGCCAATACTGATGGCTGTTGGTTCCACTAAAGTTCGACAAGTTTGATGTCTGAACAAAACATCTTCTAAACAAGTATGTTTAGAAGAATATGCAACACTGTTTTAAGCGTTAAAATTATGAGTCTACAATCGCTACATTTCTTAATATTTAGTTCATTAGGAAAAAAAATTAAGATCGATAATAATAATATCGTATGGCATTTTGCCCTAAGAGATCCTTTTGAAATTACGGTGCAAATTACAGAATTTAAACCTGTTTCAGAAGTATCGATGCACATTAGCTAAAGGGGAACCCGCGGCTGTTCGTCCCTTCCGAAGTACGATGACGGCTCTCTATAATTTTTACAAATGAAAATGCTTTTGTTGGTGCCAACAATCGAGCTCGAGAGCTCTGGTTAGCAGGACAGTATCTTGGCCGTGACATAAAGATCGATTTTAACCAATCAGTTGGAATTTCACTGAATATTAGAGGGAATATTATAGTGAGTTTTTGTTATATTACCTTATATATATATTATATATATATATATATATATATATATATATATATATATATATATATATTGTTATGATATGTAAAATCAAGAAAAATATTGGTTGCTTAAAATAATTAAATAAAAATAAGTTCCAAAAAAAATAAAATAATTCAGATAAGTAGGATAATGAACAACAAACATTTCGAAGAATGAAAGTCTTTTATTTTTTGGATTACCTGTATTGAACAAAACGTAAGATATGCATATATTATTTTCTTTGTTAAATTATATTTGAGTGACCCGGTTTTTCCAAATAAATGTTGTGCAGTAATTAGGACAATAGAATAGATTTTAAAAAGATATGTTTTTGTTAGTTCGTAAGAATTGGTAGAAAAAGATTTTGTAAATAAGTTTTAAGAAATTTTATAATTGTAGGTAAAAATTTGTGTGTTATCGAACTGAAGAAATGGGAGATGTATGACGCGTTTTGATTGTATGAGATTGGAAAAGGTGGGAGGTTTATTTGAGAATGAGACGTTAGTTAGTTTTGGAAGAAAAATGGATAGTCAGTTGGTTTTCAAGGGTACAAGGCGAAGGGCCGTTGTTCTCGGGCAGTTTCCCAGAGGTAGGAAGCAGTAGCAGTGAAAGTTTGTGAGTTTTCGTGTAGTTAGTGTATCTGACAGAAGCTGATCCAGTAAAAGATTGTATCTATTCAGTGATTATTGATTCAGTCTATCGTAAAGAAAAGATATTCCAAGAGTCATTTTTCACTCAGGCCAACGAGAGATTCAGTTTATTGAGAGAAGAAGAAGCTAGCATAATTTGAACGATTCGTGCATTTGAAGGAGATCATTAAGGACGATAAACTTGCAATAATTTGTTGTAAGATTGATGATTACCTAGGGAGCGGCTGAGAGTAGATAATATAGTCTACAAGGAACAAGGATTTGGACCACTCATCATCAGAGAGAGATAGTTTTGTTTTCTGCAGTTTTTCTTTTATTGATAACACAATTTTTACACTTAATTTAGAAAGGATATAAATATTTTGATTAGGAGATTTAGAATAATATTTGGGATTTTGAGATTTCAATTAATATTGTTTGTACCATTAATTTTTGAAGGTTCACGTACGTAGAACAAAATTTTGAGAATTATTATATGAGATATTGTTTATTGAAAACCTTTGAGTGTGAATTTTATTTCATTATATTTATTTTAATATATAATGTTAGATCCTATATGTTTTTATTTATTATTCCGGTATTCTTTGGACATTACCTTTCACATGTAATAGCATAGATATTGAAGCACGAATATAACCCTGAGATAAGAGAATTAAAAGTGTGATAGAGTCATAATCATATCATTTAAATAATTTTAATTAATTAATTAATTAATTAGCTAATTAATTGCTTGGCGCATTAAGACGTTAAATATCACAATAACATATATATATATATATATATATATATATATATATATATATATAAATAATATTAATTTTTTATAACAATTAAATAGATAAAAGATCAGTAAAATCAACAATCAGAATATGCATGTATGTTAGAAGCTGTGAGAAGAAATAGGACACACACCATTCTCAAAAATTCAAGAAAAATGAAAAAAGAAAAGAATAAAAAAGAATTCTACACTTATAATTACACAAAAAGAATGCGTTATATTACGGTCCGATTCTGGTAGGGAAACCGAGAAAAACAATTTGTTAAATTTGGTCATTCGAGTCAGAACTTGACAGGACCTCGGCAGTATCCAATTAGTCTTTCGTTGAGTTTTCGGGAAATGTTAATACCCCCCATTTGGATTGTCCGTCTTGACGAGGGTAGGAAGGTTTGGCTACTCTTGGTTACAAATTAGATTTGTAGTCGATTTAAAAGTGGGTGACTGGCCTGGAGTCCATAATTTAAACGGTTAATTTCAAAAAGGGAAACTTGAAATCGGTATCGAGATCAAAGGCTCTTCCATTACAGTTACTCACGCCTTGAGCCTACTAAAATTAAGCAAATATTTAGACGAATTTGGAGAGTTAATAAAATGTACCGCTTTATACAACCGAGATCATCAAATAATTGATATAATAATAACAGTGACCATGAATAATTAAATCGTTTTTCTTTATATTTTTAATTAATCTAAAATATTAATAAAATTATATAGATATTATAAAAGGAATATAGAATTAACAGAAAAAGGTCAAAAACGTCCCATAACGGACGTTTCTTTTAATTATTGACATATTAATTTCTTAGAAAAAAATTATGTATTTCAAGTAGGAAAGTCAGTTTAATGTATTGACAAAAATATGTTACATAAATATAAATTTATACTATATTATAATAATTATATGAAAAAAAAAATTATTAGGTATACTATAGCTATTACGCATATCAACCTTTGGGTCTTCCCAGAACAAGGTTCTTCTAGCATATAAGAGTTTTTCTAGCTGGATCATTTTGTTCCATCCGAATTAAAAGCCCTACCCACCTCAGACGTCCTTTCTTAGTACATTTTACCATTGTTCAACATTTGTTGACGATTTTTTAATGGATTTTAAATCTACTTTGAAAACAGGCCAAACAAATAACGTGATTTGAACAAAGTCGTGATCCTCAGTAAATTCTAAAAAGGAGTGTATTAAAACTAATTTCATACGAGCGTGAAAAGATATGCTTCTTCATGCCATAACTGATCCTCCACCACCAAATGGAAGCCGCTCGGCAATACTTAAGCATTTCTTACGCCTTGTCGCCACCCGCTTACGCAGCTATCTGAGCCCGTAAGCTAGAATCGGGATTCATCGGAAAACAATACATCACTCCAATCGCTATTATACAGTTCTCGTGCAAAATTCATTCTAGCAATCTGATGTTCACGGGAAAGCGGTTTAGTAGCTTTAGTCTACTCACTCTATGACCACTTCTTGCAGATGAATTCGAAGGGTTTTTCAAAGCACCAGAAACGATAAAGCCATCATCTCTAGCTAATGCAGTCTTGCCTCTCCCTGAACCAGGTTTTTAAGTCGTAAGACCAGTCTCTTCCTATTGCCGTGATACTCGTTGCACTCTCGATAGTCTTACACCAACGTTTTTTAAAGTTTTGGGCTAACCGCGGCCATCTTGCAATTCTTGCCGTAATAATAGAATTTGTGTTCAATGCCACATAATAACAACAGATGATAGATAAAACATGCACAGAAACAAAAAATACGCTCGTACTGGATTTTAGGAATTCGGGAACGTGTCCTTTTTTATTAAACGCATATAGAAATAACAATTTTTTTCAAGCATAATAGTCCAGGATATTGACGGTTTTCTGCTAAAAAATTTTTTTATATGCATCGATTTGCTTGAAATTTTGACTGTAGGTAGAAAATAGTTCAAAGATAAAAATCTACCCTATGCCAATATTTGGGCAAAGACCCCCTTTCCTTCTGGGGGATGGTTACCACGCCAACTCGAAAGGTGGAAAATGTTTTTCAAAAAACCATGGTAGTCGCTCAAATAGTGAGTTTTAAGACAAAAATGTTTTTTAGAGTTTTTTAGAGTATAAGCCCTTTCAGCGCAACCCTTTTTAAAATGAAGGGCTTGAAAAAAATTAATATACACCGCTTTGTAGCTTTTAAAATAAACTACAAAGTGTACATTAAATTCAACCTTTAAAACATTATTTAGAAAAAAAAAAATCTGTTTTTGTGTAATCGCATTTTTTCTGCATCTTTTTTAGGAGTTATTTTCAAAAACGGGGATTTTTTAAGAAATTCCGAAAAAAGTGTCTTCACCTTAAACTCTGATTTTTTTTAAATAAACCTTTGTACCAGTTTATCTTCCAAAATGTAATGTTTGTATACATATTGTCAATTTTAAAACTTACAATGGGCTATATCTCACGAATAAAAGCTGATATCGAAAAATGTTGGAAACTGTTTCTAGGATAGTAAGGGGGAACTAAAATGACATGAAAGAGAACTCACCCCCATCAACCCTCTAGGTCCCATCCACCACAACTGGGGAATGAAATTTTTGTTGAACAACAAATTTGTTAAAAATGTCAATTAAGTAAATGTTCAAGGTGGGTTCCGTTGTTTTGTAAACAATAATACAGCCTATTTTAAATTCTGCACGAATTTTGGCAAAGGTTGTTCTAGTAATAGCGAGACATGCCTGCGTAATTCTTTTTTGCAATTCCCCAAGTGACGCAGGTTGAGTTTTATAAACAAATGACTTAAGGTAACCCCATAAAAAAAGTCAGGTGGCGGTAAGTCTGGTGACCTCGGTGGCCACTAAATAGGACCTCTCCTTTCAATCTATTTGTTCGGATAATTAGTATTCAACCCTTGCCTAACTGGAGCTGCATAATGTGGAGGTGCTCCATCTTGTTGGAAGTGCAGCAAATCTACGTCTAATGCTAGGTTGCCTTTATCGTCTCTTTGGCTCTCTAATTCATGCACGATTAAAGGTTCGATTGTGTTTTCCAGCATATCGAGATAAATGTCGCCACTTAAATTGCCTGGTATGAACAGGAGGCCAATTATAGCATCGCTTAATATTCCTGCCCGAACATTCAGTTTTTCAAGATATTAAGTGTGGCCTTCTCTGCATCGATGCGGGTTCGTATCACTCCAGTACCGACAGTTTTGTTTATTTAAATTACTATTCAGCATAAAAATACTTTCATCAGTGAAACAAATATTTTTATCAACGCGAATTATTTCAGTCATGAGTTTACAATTCGTCGGTCTGGATCATCATCGCCTAGTTCTTAAATAATTTGTGTTTTGTACGGGTGAAACTTATGTAATTTCATCACCTTTCTAACCGACTCATGTGAAAGCCCTGTCATTGCAGAAACTTGACGTGTTGAGGTAGTAGGCTCTATTGCAAAATTTTCAAGGAACTCAATTTGGGATGCTTCATGTAGTAATCTTGAGGCATCCCCTTTTTTATATTGCACTGATCCCGTTTCTCTAAACTTCGCTTAACCTAAAAAACTAAATCGCGGACGTACACGTAACTTACATTTTTGTCAGGATGCCTTTCATGAAATATTTGTAAATAACACTGGTTCTGGGAGGCAATCAGGGAGGCTGTAAATCATCGTGACTACAGGTCAATGACAGCACCGATCGTACAAATGATGAAAATAAATGATCTTTAAAATTCCCAAATAAACCAAAAACTATTGAATCTGACAGAACCTAAAAAAACGGTTGTTTTCAACTTAATTTGCAAAAATGGTAAATGAAGTTTTTATTTAACAAAAAAAATTCCGGCAGGAACTTATCATTAAAAATAATAGTTAATAGTTAAAACAAGGCATAGTAAGCCTACTGATATTAACAACTTGTATAATTATTAAACAACAATTATACAGGGTCATCAACAGAATCAACAAAAACCTCATTAAATTTTCCATTTATGTCAAAGTTTCACAATTATTGCTTCATCCTGTATAATTATTATTTATACCATTGGGTAGCATTTTTTTTAATCTTTGCAATGATGTATCACAGGTAGAGGTTTGCAATTTAACTTTTTTGGTTGTGCTGAGTGGGGGCTAGGGGGTTGATGGAGATGAGTTCTCTTATAGGTCATTTTAGTTACCCCTTACTATCCTAAAAACTTTCGTGAGATATAGCCCACTGTAAGTTTTAAAATTGACAACTGTGTAAGTAAAAGTCATAAGTCATAATTTTACAAATATAGATAGACTAACCGTGAAGGTAGATAAGCTTAAATTAGCTTAAAAGAAGAAGAAGAAATAAATATGGTTGATGTAGATAGAATTATAATGCAACTTCTTTGTTGTTTCCTAACCTTTTGTTTATCTATCACTGTCAAGTTTATCTCGTGAATGTATTTAAATTGCATGATAGGGTATTTTATTTTTAAAATACCAGTAACAAAAACTAAATCATTTGTCTCTTCAACTGCTTATCTCTTATCAACTTTAAACAATACATAAAGGCGAAGAAAGAAAAATGAACATATATATCGACTTCTGCGTCTCGATGTTAGTATCCTCTACCAAGGTCGCGGATTAGTTTTATTTATAGATAAATGAATAACAAAATACTGGCCATATTGGATTCTTTGTTCCGTGAGTGATAGTGCAAACATGCAGATAATGAAATATTGACTGTCGCTGTTGTTATTGACTTCTTGTTTTTACATTCCAATGATGAATGATAAAAGTTTGATATTCCACGCGGCTATTAAAATGTGCGTGTAATCTACGCACAACGAACACCACATTTGAATTTTTATTATATTTTATCTTTATTCTACCGCGAATCGTTTAACACAAAATAAAATTGCTAAGTATGTAAACAATATAATATATCTAAGACTAAATTCACTCCAGACGTCTCCATTTAATATAGATAAACAAGTAACTATTTGTCTATGTCCGATAAACATAAAACCAGATCACTATTTACCGATAGTACAAATAAAAACTAGTATTAAAATAATAATAGGCGTAGAAAAAGTGATAATAAAAATTATTTCAAAGAAGTATGTAATTCATTTTTTCCAACCTTTTTTTCATTTACGATTTTTCCTTAAAGAAAAATCAATATAAAAATAAAGATGAGATAAAGACAACTACAAGTTCGACAAAAATCAGAATGATTATATATTAATTACCAAAAACTTTATCGTTACCATTGATTCTTCTTCTTCGAGTGCCTTCTGCTATCGAACATTGGCAACAATTTGGACAATTTCGTATGTTTTTAAACCAGGAGTACTATCTTCGTCCTGGTCATCGTTTGCCCTAAAGCTTACCCTCAATTACAAGCCGTAGAGGATCTGTTGTTTCTCATTACATATCTGAGATATGCAGTTTTGAACTTGTTTATGATTTCAATAAACTCACGTTCTGTGCTCATTCGATGTAGAACTTCCAAGCTTGTATCGAAAGTCCAAAGTATTCGTATATCTATCCAGGTTTCAAAATACTTCAAACATTTCAAAAGTCTGTTCAAACTAGCAACTTTTAGCGTAGACGCATCATCTCCATATAACAGTGTGGAATATATGGAGCACTTCACAAAATTGTATCTTAATTGCAGTTCGACTGGTGTATCGTATAAGAAGCTTCGCATTGTTGGCTCTGGCCAATGGATGATATATATATATATATATATATATATATATATATATATATATATATATATATATATTATAACTGTGTGGAATAAAGTCTCAGAATACATGAAACGAAGATACTTCGGAAGGGTACCTTGAGTTTCTTTTCCTTAAATCCTGCCATATTGTTATTAAAATAAAAAAACATGCTTCCTTCTTCTTTGTATTTCTGCAATGTACATACTAAACAGAATCGGTGCCAAAATAGACCCCTGGGAGAATCAATTACTCATTTCACCTATAGAATTTCCCTCAATCACTCGGAAGATTCTGTTCTAGAGCATGTTATCTGTAATATAGTCCTTAAGCATAGGACTTCGAACACAAGCTTGTAGATAAGACCTTGTTTCCAGACAGTGTTGTAGGATGTGGATGAATCTATGAAGACGACTTTCTTTAAAATCCATCTTCAATATGTTGCGCCGGGACTTGGTCAGTACAATTGCGGTTGTGACGGAATACTGCCTGTTCTACATTGCATATTTTCATACCTGCATATATTCCAGTGTATCATAAATGCTAGAAGAATATCACCAACACCATGAATTTTTGTGGAATTAAGTTCTCTGATCGGAATGAATATCTCTTTCTTTGAGAAAGATAATGGACTTGGACTTGTAGTAGTGTGTTCATCTTGGTCGTGTGTTTGCGGTCTGTTTGTTCCTAATAAGACTGGTGTGATAATCGTTATTACGCATTCTAGTTTATTGGCTATTTTTCACGACGTGCATTGTGAAGAGTCAATTAGTTTATTGGTAATCTCCTGATTTCCATTTTTTAGAACTCCTCGAAAAGACATGTTCGCTGGCACGAATCCATTTGGGAATATACGCTTCTTGGTTGTGCTTATAAGAGCTCCACCAAACTTATCGTAGTAGACAGCTTTAGGGAGAATCCAATATTTTGTAAATATGGTCCAGTTGGCTTTTTTCAGGTTCCATCTTGGACGAGGAAGTATAAATACTATCTATACAAAGATTTCTAACCCTCTTATGTAGATAGCCAGTTACAAGGCTCCCTCAACTTGCTTTATCTCCGCTGAGTATGGTGGCTATTAAAGTCATCAAGATAAACGGCTAAGTGTTTGTAGGTGCTGCTCGATAGCATGGAGGAGTACCAAAGTTTTGGCACAATTGAAGTGATTATCACATGATATGAAGAATGGCCAAGGTGCAGGTTTCTAGAAGGAATATAAAATATAATAGAAACAGGCATTTATGGAAAAATGTAATTAGGGAAACCGACTACGCATAAGGACAAATACAAAGAAAATGATGACGAAAAATAAGTTGGTAACCTAGCAGAAATACATATTATACAAAAACCTCTTTAGTATGTCCTCACGTATTATTTGATAGGGTAAAGGGAACTATAGAATTGACTGAAACTCGAAAATTAGCTGGACACGACATGTCACGGTTATTGTTTTCAATTTATATGTGGATACACGATGATGTGAGCATCAGGGCTAGTATTAAGGTGAATGCCAAATTCATGAACATTCGAAACATTAGATATGATAGTCTACAGGATTACAAACACTTATTAAGAAAGTTACAGAAGTTAATGAAGAGTACGGTCTCGTGTTGAATATAACAAAGAAGAACTACAAGATTGTTCCTGAAAAATGTATCTGAGTATAAATTAAACGATAATACTGACATGTTTGCACGATTACATTCTCATTAAATGATATATTACAGAATTTACAGAATATAGGGGCTTCTTTCTTAGTTAATTCAAACCTTTGTAATTTGTACCATTAGCTGTTATTTTCTAACAAATCGGCCGTTATTGGCTTCTAACTTTGATAATCGCAATGTTCGTGAGGGGAATCCACAAATAAAACAGGAAATCGAATGGAAATCACGTTCGAACATACATCCACAGAAGCAGGATGTGTGTTTGTGACGTATAATGCTTAACTCGGTGTATTTATTTATGGTAGGTACCATTTTCGTTTAAAATTGGCTAGATCGAACGGCGTGTGATTATAATTTGGTGAAATACCGGCGCCGTTATAATTACAGGTTCATGTATATAATATATATATATATATATATATATATATATATATATATATATATAATATATATAATATATATATATATATATATATATATATATATATCAACGCATACAATAGAACATACACAGCATTATTGGAATCATACATTTCGGATAAAGTTTTTGGTGTTACGCAAAAAGCCTGAGAAAGAAATCAATGCGGGCGTACCACAAGGTAGTGTTTTGGGACCAGTAGTATTATTCACATATTCCTAAATTATCCACTATTTCATAAAACAATAGCTATCTTTGCTGATGATACTGCTGTGATGGCTGTAGGTGAGTATCATGAAGACCCAATAAGAAAACTGTAAAGCTCTGTTTAAGCAAGTAAACAAAAATCTATTGGCTAATGGGAACATAAAATATCTTGTCAACCTACAACAAAACGCTTTTGTATAAACATACACTAGAACCTATAGATTACTAGACTAAAATTTACAGATTTTTGAAAAGCGTTTGACAGGGTCAAATGGCAACACTTTTGGCAGATACTAAGAGAAGTAGGCACTACTCACAGCACTTTTTGCTTATAACTGAACTATACGAACACACTACTGGAACAGTTAAATTTTTTGACACACTCTCAAACGAATTTCATCCAGAACAAGGTGTTAGATAAGGATGTATACTGTCTCCTTCTTCTTCTTATAGTGCCATGCACCTATAGTGCGTTGGCGAATTATCTTAAGGCTACACGTCTGTCTTTTGCGGCATGCAAAAGATCGCAAGTGATATTTATGCTTGTCCAGTTTTTTATGTTCCGTAGCCACGACATTTGTTTGCGACCTACTCCTCTCTTGCCTTCAATATTTCCCTGGATGATTAGTTGAGGGATTGCGTATTTTTTCCTCTCAGAATATGGCCGAGGTATCCAATTTTTCGTACTTTGATCAAATTGAGTAATTCTCTCTCAGTATTTGCCTTTCTTAAGACTTCCTCGTTTCTCACCCTATCTGTCCATGGTATGCGGAATATTCTTCGTAACGTCCACATTTCGAAGGCCTCCAACTTATTAATGGAAGGTACTCTTAACGTCCATGTTTCCATGCCGTATAACAATATGGACCATACATAGCATTTAACCATCCTGTAGCGGAGATTGAAGGAAAGATTGCGGTTACATAGTAGCGGTTTAAATTTGATAAAAGCTTGTCTTGATTATTTATTTAAGATTATTTAATATATATGGGAAGCATATTGACAATAGCGCTTGATGGATGGGTAAAGGACATCTCGATAAATGGAGGAAAAATAAAAAACTTACGTTTGCAGACAATACAGCCCTTTTTGCAGATAATTAAGAAGAGTTAATTGATATCATACGACTGGTTGAAAAAGAAAACTAGATGTGATCTAGCAAAAGTCGCCGTAGGAAAGTTGGCCAAAATATGAAAAGGCTCTTAAATTTCACGAACTCTAAGAATGAGGTTGATCAGCTGCTTAATATTCCCAGTATTCACATACAGATGTGAATCTTGCAGCTACAAGTGGAAAGAAGAAAGATATATGCCACTGAAATGTTCTGTTGGAGATGAATGTTGCGAATTCCGTGGACCGACCACCTGACAAATATTTCAATTTTAAATGAGCTAAAAGTCAGCAAACGGCTATCCAACAAGGTCCATCTCCAATAATTAATATACTTTGGATATGTTATGAGAGCAGATAGAGAAAACATGGAAATACTTATCATACAAGGAAAGATAGACAACCGAAGATCATGAGGAAGATCCCTAACAAGGTGGATCGATCAAGGAATATGTAAAAGACCTATGCATGAGTTAAAAGAAATGACCAGAGACATAGATCTTTAGAGACGAACAATACACGACATCACGATGACCACTACACTGGTACAACGGGAACAGTGATCTCCACAAGTGCCTAAAATGGATACTGTTAATAAGAGGATTGAAAAATTTACCAGTCACCAACAACGATTTCTTCAACATGTCAATAAGGCCATCTAAGTCCTTGGCAACACGGATCTGGTTAGAAGACTTTAGAGGAAGAGTTAGTTAGGTAAAAAGTAAAAAGATAACTATAGTGCAAGTGACAGTACACGTTTATATTTGATAAATCAATAGAACATGAGGAATACTAGTGAGTAAGTTGTTAGTAATAATGTAATGTTCATAAGCACTGTATCGGTGTTTATCAAAAACAAAAAACTTGTGGTTATTTAATCTTCCATTGAATTTTCATTATAACCTTTTTAAAAACAATACCATTTTAAGACCTCATACTTTAAGATGTATGTGATATGTCAACATTGTTAGTATGAAGTAAATAAGATTAAAGTATGGGAAGAATTAGGTCAATTTTGTTTTCAAAGTAGTACAAAAAATAGCTTATTGAGATTGTAGTAAGTTTTTATGGTACAAGGATTTGATCACCAATCGTGAAAAGTCAGACCACATAGTTAAGACGGATTCATCAGCATACTATACCAAGAAAAATTTCAATTATACAGAATATGATTGCAGGATTGGAATATGAAACAAGGTTACATATCGAAACTATAATTAAATATCTTACTATCATCACCAATAAGCACGTATTATTTTATGCCAAAGTTATCTTCTTATAAACATAATAGGCGAGTTTTCTAAAGCTGGGGCCGTTCATCGCATCCTAATTTCCAGCATTTTCTGTTGAGCAATCTTCAGTTTTTAAATCTCTGGCCACCATTCGACATTTTTCTATCCTTTTGGCCATCTATTTTCTGACATTATCTGCAGTTATCAATAAAAGCTTAGTATGTTGGCTTCAATTGTGTCATTATGTCTAAATAAATTTCCATTCCTTTCCGAGTATCTTCATTTCTCACCCTATCAAGTCTAATAAGCGGGCAACATCCCTGAACTATCAAAAGTACTTTTCCGATTTAGTGTTTTACTTTACTTGAACAATATTCTGCAAATTTGTGGATCCAAATTTAAGTTGATTAACAAAAATTGAACCTTTAGTTTTGCGCGATCTCGGTCTGTCTGTATGACCAATTAGTACAGTCAAAACTGCAACAAATATAGTTATAAAAACTGATGACGGATAAAAACAAAATCAGAAATTATATGAAGGAAAATTATGAAACCAAAAATTCCTACTTCTATTACAAAAAACTTTTGGATTTTCTTTTTCTTCAACATCAGACGAGATCCAAACTTCTAAGGAGTTGATTATGAAAGACTTCCATTAATTAATATTCGTAGAATCAAGGTAGACTTTGATGTTGAAAAAATATTGTAGACTGCAAGTTTACGTATATATTCATTCTAGTACAGTTTATTTTACAATCACTTTTATTTTAGACTTTGTCTTGAAAATGACCACATTGATATGTTGAGCATGCACGTTTAACACGTAGCGAGCAAGATGTGCACTAAGGCAAGAAAAAGTACAATTAACTGAGACCTGCTATATATAATGCGTATAGAGCGACGAGCGTATATAGACTGAGCGTTCTACTTAGGTCGAAATAATTGCCCGAATGCCTACTAGATATTGTCATTCTTACGGGCAAAGAATCAGCATTTTATAGGGTTTTTAAGCAAGGGGGGATTTTAAGCAAGGGGAGATATTTTATGATCTTTTATGACTGGTTTTGTAAATTCAAAAGCAGTAAAATAATTTACAACCGACTATTACCAAACCCTTTTAGTGAGAATAGAACGATAAAATATTCAGGTGTACTATTCAAATGATTTTTCATGACCACAAAAATAATTTTGACCTAGATTACTTAAGCCTAGGATTAGCACTTCTTGTATTGGGTAATTAAAAAAGGTGAATAAAAAAACTGATTTATGCAGTTGTGTAAAATGATAGGTTCTAGTTAATTTAGAAATGACAAAATAGTTTTAATACTTCACATATATTACGTAAATATTTTCTTAAAATATATATGAAAGGCTCTGTGATTTATGAGATAATAAAAAATTTTAAAAAAATATTTAATGAAAACTCGAGCTTTTTGCGGTCAATATATTTACAATGAAATATAGTATAGAGGTACTCTGATGTACTGTTAATAGAAAAATAAACTAGGGCGTATTATGTCATGGCACAGGCTGTAACAAACATATCTACTGATAAACTATGATAACTAGAGCAATTTTTATAACGGATTATAAAAAAATCTCCAAAAGACCTACACAAAAAAGGCGAATAAATGATATGTAATATTATATTCCCGGTAATGAGAATTTTTCAATTTCTGAGTGACAAATGCGTATTCCTTCCAAATTTTCGACAACATAATTCCTGGTTTCAATTTGGCAAGTAAAAACTGTTTTACTGTAAATTATAGCCTATATACCCAATTTCGCTAGAAATTCATAAGCTTCTATGACAGTTAAAATTGTCACCCCTTTATATAATCTGCTTCTATAGAGAATCTTGCCTTTTTATTAAAGAAATGAACGCAGCACGTCCCAACACATACTCTGCAAAAGCGAAAGTTTATATTATGGGCCTTGTTTATTCGTAATTTTTCGTCGTTTAAGATCCGAGAATGAAATTGTTCGTAACTTCATACGAATGTAGACGAAGTCTACATACATAACATGAGTAGAAAAACGGAATTTCCCCTACACGTTTTTATGGAAATGTTTATGGCACATAAAAGGGAAACATTTTCGAAATATCTACATTAATACCACTTAAATGAGAATTCAACAATAAAGTCGGCCCGTATAATATTACAAGACAAATGGTCGTTATTTTAAGATGAGAATTTACGAAACGAAACAAAAGGAAACACGAAGGGCGTTATAATCACTCTCGTTTGTATAGATTATGTTCGACAGTTTTTGCCCAAGATATCATATTTTGTAAAGAATATGTACTTAAAGTATGTTAAATATTAAATTGTAATATAGAAATATTTAATTATATTTAATTTAAGTTATTCAAAAATACAAACTTTACAGCGCAAAAACAAACCAGTGTGTGAATGTGCAACAGTGTTCTAACGGTAAAACATTTTTTAATACAGTGTCCCAAATATAACAGTGAACGACTCGAATATAGCATACCCAACTCCCTAAGAGATGCCCTAGAAGAAAATACAGATAACCGAAAAATATTTTCTTATATTAACGACTGTCAACTTTTTCAAAAGATCTAAAACGTACATTTTCACACACATACATATTATTATTATTATTATAATTATTGTAAACTAATGTATATTCACATATTGTATCAACTGTCACATATGTTACATAATCTAAATACGCTAATGACCCTGCGTGGTTGATGCGTTAATAATAATAATAAAAATACAAACTTTTTTTGCATTCCTTTTATGAAAAAATATTTATTGTTCTTTAATAAGCTTTTTTAAAATGGCTGAACTGTTCCCATTTAACGTTTTTAATAATTTAAAAATAACTAGGTACATAAATGTTTCTCAGTATTGTTTGTTATATTAATATCAGAAACCTGTTGTTACAAATCATATATTAAAAGTCGTTGTCCAAAAGTGGATGTAGTGTATTGTTGAAAAAAAGGTTCTAAAACTGCTTTATTGTGGCATGTCTAACTTAAATGTTATGTTTATATTGGATTAAGTCATAATTTATTGTAGTGACATTTCCATTTTTAAGTAAATAAATATTAAGGTTTCGATTTCCACTACAAAAACAGCTTTAAAAAAGGAATATTTTAAAAATGCTGGAAAAATGTATAACCAACAAGTTGTTTGTAGGTTATGTTTTTCAAAATTGATAGTTGACTTTTTAGCCTCTATGTTGTAGGCAACAGCATGCTTCTTCTTCTTCTTATTGTGCCAGCTTCTAATGAAGGTAGGCGATCACTTCTTTAAACGCTTCCCTATATTTTGCAACGTGAAATTGTAGTATTTTAAATCACCTTGTATGTTAAAACACCGAAATATTATTTAAATCATTTTTGCCTCGCGAGATTTATAAAAAAAACACATTTTAAACTTTGTTTATGTATCACAGATGTGTATTTCCTCGGTATTTCTTTGATCAAGAGCCACTTTAGGATATTTTGCGCGTTAAATAAACAGGAATTTTTGTCGTTTATGCTTTTGTTTATACTGAGTTGGGTGAACGATTAAGATGAGGAGATTACTTTCAGTAAGGCCGATGTCAAAGGCAGTTGGTTTCGGTGTTAATCCGAATTTTCATCTAATTCGAAATGGTTTCTCCTTGTTTTTTTTTGTTATCGGAAATAGTGAAAATCTCTTGACGCGGAAAGTGGTTATATGAAATCTTCAAAAACAACCGGCAATTTTGTTTGTGAAAAAAGTGATTATACTCGAATGTAATGTGTCGATTTAAATAAAATTAATCACTGTTTTGTTTCGTGCCGTCTCTCATCTAAGGGATTTGAAAAATGGCGTTTCAAACAACTTTAACAGTTACCCACATGGTTCCAGGCAAAGGCTGAATGTTCCACAAGCCGAGTTTTGAAGATTGCTTCCCAGTGCCCAGCTTCCACCCTCATTTTGTTTGTCCCAGGTCGTTCCAGACTATCTATTTACGTAGTTGTTTGTGTTGCAGTGAATTTGAGTCCACTTCCAGCCCCAGAACTTTTCAAGGAAAAAAATAACATTTAGTGAAATTCAGGTAACTTTTTTGGTGAACTTTTGAAGTAAAAATAAACATTTTCATAGACATAAATAAGGGCTTGAATGTTTGAAATGTGCTTCTTGCCTCTTCAATTATATATCTGATTTTGAAGGACGAATCTAAATTTTGGGTGATTCAATATTCAAGGTATATGAATATTTGTATTCTTCTCAATGTAGCGTTTGATGGTATAAAATTAGTTGGTTGGGCCGATATCCTCTTTATTAGTCACCATATATTAAGATGATGTTTATCGACAATTTCCAATTTCTGAAAATTGTCGATAAACAATTAGTGTTTAGATAAAAACCAAATAGATTATGTGACAATAAATAGAAGGTACAGGAATGCTATTACCAAGGTATCTTACCTGGAGCAGACATAGGATTCGACCACAATCCCTTAGTAGCAAATATTAAACTAAGGCTCGCTACAGCTAAAAGAAAACAACAGAACCAGGACCAGATGATATGTACGCAAAACAAGTTACTTAATGAAGAAAACCTAGACATTATTGTCAAGCTCTTTAACATCTACGATACGGGCCGGATTCCAAAAGATTGGCTTCGCTCTACATTTATCGCCTTACCAAAAACACCACGTGCGAACTTCTGCAAGGACCACCTACTAGTAAGCCTAATGAGTCACTTTTTAAAACTTTTCCTAAGAATGATACACACTAGATTGTTTAAGAAATGTGAAGAGGCCAGTGGATGGAGTCAGTTTGGTTTCAAAAATGGACTTGGCACGAGAGAAGCGATCTTTAGTATGCAAAAATTAATACAGAATTGTTTAGATCAAAGAAAGGATGTTTTTGTCTGTTTCATCGATTCTGAAAAAAACATTCGATATTGTAAAACACGAATTGATGATAAAATACCTACAAGAGTTGGGATTAGACGCCAAAGGTATAAGAATTATCGCCAACCTGTATTGGACCAGACAGCAACAGTATGTTTTCAAAATTTCAACGAAACAGAAGATTTCTCCATTAAAAAAGGAGTAAGGCAAGGTTGTATACTGTCTCCAATGCTGTTCAATTTATACCTAAAAAAGCCTTCAAAGAAGCAGTGGCAGACTCTAATAAAGGTTATTAAAGTTAACGGCATATTTATTAATAACATCTGGTATGCCGATGATACAGCTTTAGTGGCAGATAACATCGAGGATCTTTAATGCCTTTCAAATTATCTAACTCTTGCAAGTGAAGCTCGGGGTTTTAAAATAAATATCAAGAACACAAAAACAATGATTATAAGTAGAAATGATTACCCCAACGCAAAGATATATGTCTTTGGAGAAGAAATCGAACAGGTCAGGCAATTTAAATACTTGTATTAAATACATGTATATATATATATATATATATATATATATATATATATATATATATATATATATATATATATTAATGTCTTCGAAAGAGAAATTGTTGTATTGATTATTAGGATACTGAGATTTTTCTACTTTGAAGTAAGATATTTAGTAAGATTATGTCAAAGCACGTGGTGTTCAACAAAAATGATGGTTTTTTTTTCATACCATCTTTCTATCAGTTAGCCCTAGACTCCAACACAGTTCAGAGGTAATGTAAGTCAACACAATTTCACCAGCTCCTGGGGACATGTTAAATGCCCCCAGTTATAGTTTTTCATTAATTACTGAAGTTAATGGTCTATTGCATTTACCTTGGTAAATTCCACGAGGATTTTTTATTACTGATGTCCTTCTAGTGTTTTTCTGTGGCCAAACAATGTTTTAACAACTTTTTATTAAACTGATGATGGAATGATTTAAATTCCGAAAAGATCTTCTTTAAAATAAAGTTTTAAGCTTTTAATAAGCATTTTTTTTTATACCTTGATACACACGATCACCACCGTGCTTTGTATTCAACAGGTATACTAGCCACTCCTGGATATCTCCACTTCATGGTTTTGTTTCAGTTTCATTTTTAAGATTATGTCACTTTAATTTGTATCTAACGCTGAAATTATGTCATACGCTGTGTATCCATATCTAAATTCAAAAGATAGGATATATTTGGTTGTTTGAGGATTACTTCTTTAAAATTTATCTAATTTTTTGTCAGTTGCTCATACATACTTGTGTTTTCAGATTTGTTTAATTTAAAATTTACTGTACTAGAAGTAATTCAACTAAATCCATTCCCTTATATAGTGCTTCAGACAGTCAAATTAGATTCGCCTCTGAATGATCTTGTTTATGAATTTGATTACATTACTGACAAATAATCCTTCCTCATAAGTTACAAAGGTAACCAGAAGGGATTAAAAATGTCTTAGATTATCTATTTTCTTTAAATTTTCGTTGTAAATAAATCAAATAATCAGATATATACAAGTTTGAGTGACTAACCATGCTAAAGAAGGAAGCTTCCTATTCCAAGGGCTGCTCTAATTACGTTTTATTTTCGATGGTTCATTATATTTGTATTTTGGCCAGGCATCAGCTTTAAATATGCCAATTTAACATATGATAGAACATATATTATGGTCATGGCCATATAGCAATCGAATCGAAGTAAGCTTAGTTTTTAGCATTTCTTAATTTGGGCTATTGAATATTTTCTTATGCGACCGAAATTTTCTTAAAATTTCTTGAAAATTGTAATTTTGCTGCCAGTAAATTTGGAAAGTTGCACACAAGAATACGGTGATGCCAATGATTTTAATATTTTACCAAATTCTTGTACTTACTTCTAATTTGAATAAATAATCTAAAAAATTAATCGGTACGTGAAGGCACGTAAGAAACATCCCAGTAGTAGAGGCACAACCGACATCCGCATAGGGACCGTAGCAGTAGTAGTAATTTCCAAAGGCATCCCAAAGCCCCTCTTAACTGCTTGTGTACGTGCGGTCCCAGTGCCCCACTAAGCTTCCTAATTGCTGCTCGGTTGGCATTTCCACTTTTATGTTTTATGTCGCTCGGAAAACTACGAAGGAGGCATTATTCTGCCGGAGGTATTTTCTCATTTTCTTTGAGGTGTTAAACCTCTGCTCTGCGGCTCGCAAGAAAGGTATGAGGGTTTATTAAAGTTTCTTTGGGTAATTTTTGTTTGTCGAAGTTTATAAAGGATTTAGTTTATCATCATTCAGTAACAGCCTTTTCAGTTGATGGATAATGACACTTTTGTAACTTTTTGTGGAGCGTGAAGTATACTAAACAAAAGGTTTAGGATCAGAGTTTATTATTTCTTTTATGCTTTACAAAATGGTTGTTTACCTTTTTCTACAGGAAAGAGATTTTATTGTTCATTAACCGTTTGAGACAATTTTAATGAAGGGTGCTTATACCTGCTTATAAAAAAAGTTAACATAAGACTTTTATCCAATGGCGTGCATTTCATGAAAGACAACAAAATAGTATGGCGTGCATTTCATTAAAGACAAAAAAATAATATTTATTAATTTCAAGTGGTTTATTAATTTCAAAAAATTTTAAAGTTAGAGTATTGTGATGAATTTGTAAATAAAAAATCATACTGAACTCTAAGATCTATTCGTTTTCTTTTTATCGCTACTTTTCCGATTAGTTTCCATCGATTATATGTCTTCTAGTGTTGTTTATTTTGTAAATGTTAGGAAGTTGTGTACGTTTTAGACAGAGCTTATTCTACTTCGTAGCATATGGTGTTTTGCTATTATTCTAGGTATCCCAGCTTGGAAGTAGAAATATTCAGGTTGGTGGTTTACTAGAGTAATATAGGAGGTTGCATCACAAAATTTATATGTTTGCCTTCAATAATTATTGTGCTTGACTTTTATCAGTCCAAAGTAGTGAGTTTGTTTGGCTAAAGACAGTAATAAACTGTATTTTAGTTATGTATGTGAGAGAACCTATGGTCAGACCATGGAGTTGAGGTATCTAAATTGTAAAAAAAATGAGGCGCACTCTAACCTGCATATTATGGCATGTTGGACTGTTAACACCCCGAGGTATGAGCGGGAATACAAAGTGTATTAATATTCATACGCTTTTGAAACGCACCTAGCGCATCATAAGGGAATTCACATTTTACTCTTTCAACTTCTCTAGAGTGAAATGTCTTTAATTTTTCCTATCAGCTTCTCTTGGCTAACTCTTGTTTCTTCCAAGCCCGAATGACTAATACGTTTCCGAAGGCAGACGGGTCACTATATGTCTTTCAAGTCTTTCTACTACATACTCATTTACTGAGTGATTGCCGGTATAAGCAATCCCCCACTAACCGACCAACGGCTTCGGGCGGATAAGTTAGTAAGTAGGGCACTTTTTGTCCTGGGGTTGAGAAATTGGCTCAAAAATCGGATGAACCTATATATGGTCAATGCTATAAGGATCTAGAAAAAAGCTACGGAAAACCACTACATTAAAGATCGTCAGCTTTCTTTAGAACAATAACAACTATACAGAATCCTTTGATGGTTGAAAGGTTTGCGATACGGAACAGTATGTTTTAACAATAAACATACAGAAAACGAAAACCAAGGTTATCAGTAAGAGGGGTAAAGTCATAACAAGGATAGATATTGAACAAATGAACAAAATGAAGTAGGAGTCTGGATTAATGAAGATTTAAATCCGAAATCAGAAATTCGATCAAGAATATAGCAATTAAGAGCAGCCTTTTTGAAGATGAGAAAATTTCTGAGTAACCAAAGACTCAATCTGTAAATCAGATTGTCATCGAGTGCAATAGTCTGTGGACTAGTGCGCACTCCGATGCGGCATCACCCACTCTCAAATCCTTCCCATTGGCCAATCGACCTGGAAATCCCTAAATATCGCTCGAAATGCACATATAAAAATGGGCGATTTTCAGGTCAACCCGGTCAGTCTAGGAGGTCTTCTTTAACTATTTTCCATACTCTGAGGCTAAAAGTTCATTTTTCAACAAATTCGTGTTTTTATTTTGACTCAGAAGAACATTTGTCATGTAAGAAATATCTTGATGACTTGGGCAGATGATTCTTCGACTACGATGGTCGAAGCTCTCTGCAGAGCGTACGAGAACCAGAAGGTGTAAGACCCCTTCATTTTCACACCCCTTCACAGAACATAAACTATTGGAAGAAGCAGAAAATAAAGAGAATTAGACAAAGTCGCCAACGACAGATGTTGTTGAAAGGGCAATTAAATTTCGGAAAAATAACAAGGCCCCTGGATGGGATGGAATAGCCGCAGAATTGTTCAGGTCGGGAGGAAGGAAACTAACGAAAAGGATATATGAAGTCATTCACAGAAAATAATCAATAGAAAATGCCAAAAGATTGAAATAAGAGTATCATCTGCCCAATCCATAAAAAGGGCTACAACTCCTCTGTCAAAACTATCGAGGAATCTCTGTTGTGGATATAAAATATTTGTCAGTATACTCAACCATAGACCCAGAGAAGATATCAGGCAGGATTTAGATAAGGAAGATCATGCATCGACCGGTTGTTTCGTCGACTTTAAATAAGCATATGACTCTATAAACAGGGCAAATTTATACAAAGTATTAAGAGAATTTTAAATACCGTCCAAACTAGGGTGATGGGCTGGCAACAATACTGGTCAATTTAGCACTGGAATACGTAGTTAGAAAAACGTCATAAGGTAGAAACAACACTGGCAGCATACGAGTAAAGCATAAATATCATGAGCAGAACCAAAGAAATGGGCAAGAAATCATCTACCGCGAGAAATCTAGTACAACGCCGATCGGAGAGAGCAACACGTCCCTCTCTGACAGTTTTAACTTAGAAAAAGTAGATAGAGATTTATCTATTTAAGAGTCAACATCACAAAGGACAATATTGACGATACCGAGCTTAGCAGAAGAATCATCCTAGCCAATTGGTAAACTTTGGTATACGGTATACTTTGATAGGAGCCCGATATTTAAATCACGAGACATACATCAAAGGACTAAAATACGAATGTATAAGACCATAATCTGATATTGAGCAACTTGGGTGTTGACTCAAAAATCTCTAAACCGCATGGAACATCTTTGAAAGAAAAGTACTGAACCGAATACTAGACATGATAAATGAGAACAACAGGTAGCGAATCAGAGTTATGAAATATATAATATATATATATATATATATATATATATATATACATATATATATATATATATATATATATATATATATATATATATATATATATATATAAAGAACTACCTTTATCTCATTATATCTGCATACAGCGTTATCAATCGACAGGCAATGTATGTAGAAAGGAAGAAAACTGGCTTCCAAAAAAAACTGTTGAATGCAAGAATTGTTGAATATCGATATAATGGGCATCAGTGAAATGCGATGGCCTGATGCCGGAAAATGCCAAATAAACAAGCACCAAGTATATTACTCTGGAAATACGGAAGGTCAACATAAGCACGGCGTCGGAATAATTTTAAATAAACAAATTAACAAATACGTTATGCATTTTGTGCTAATATCCGAGAGAATCATGATCATTCAATTGGATTTATTCCCAGCAAAAACCAACGTAATCCAAATATACGCACCCACAGCAGACAAATTAGACGAAGTAATAGACGCTTTTTATTACAATTTAAGGAAAGTCCTAAGTAAGTTAAAAACCAATGAAGTAACGCTAGTTATACGTGACTTTAATGCCAAAATCGGTATGAGTAGTTATGGTGAAGTAGTAGGTTTATGGGATCTAGGTGAGCGAAATAAGAGAGGAGAACGCCTACTCACATTTGCTATGGAAGAAGACAATCACAAATACACTCTTCAAATTACCATACAGAAGGATGTACACATGGCGCTCACTCGGTGACACGCCAGAAAATCTCATAAGAAACCAGATTGACTATATTTTAATAAATAAAAGATCCAAAACTCAATAACATCAGTGAAAACCTAGCCTGGTGCAAATATTAAGTCAGACCATAACCCACTTGTCGCTAAGTTTCGTCTGAAATTTAAAAAAATCCACAAATCTAATCCTATAAGATACGATCTCAAAAAACTAAGAGATGATGACATAAAGCAAGAAGTACGGGAATATCTGAAGAACAACATATCTAAGTCAGAAGTAGTTAATGATATTGATACAGAAATTAACCACTTAGAAAACATTGGGAAGGAAATATTAGACCAATACCTGCGACCGAAAATGACAGAAAAGATAAAACCATGGATGACCGACGGGATATAGATGGACAAAAGAAGAGAATCCAAGCGTAAAGACTAAGTTGCATATCAATTTCTAGACAAAGAGAAAAAAAAGCTGCCAGAGAAGCTAAAATAGAAATCTGGAAGAACCGTGTGAAGAAATCGAAATATCGGAACGTAAACACGATTCCTTCAACCTCCACAAAAAGATCAAAGAAGCAGCAGGCATCTATAAATCAAAAAGACTGGGACACTTAACAGACGCTCAAGGAAATCCAATAGTTGATATTGAAGAAACAAAAACAACATGGATGAACTATGTGACAACAACATTTGAAGACGATAGGAACGTCACCATCACACAAAATAAAAATGACAATACGGGACCACCTATTTTCGAAGCGGAAGTAGAAGCTGCTATAAACAACATTAATGAGGGAAAAGCCACAGGACCAGACGAGTTCTACTCAGAATTTTTGAAAATTATGGATACATACGAAGTAAAAAGACCTTGATCTTCAACAATATATACCAAAGTGGAAAAATACCCCAACAGTGGCTAAGATCAACTTTTATAACAATCCCTAAAAACCCAATGCCAAAAAATGTGAAGATTATCGAATAATAAACCTTATGAGCCATCTCCTAAAAACTTTTTTAAAAATTATACATAAAAGAATATATAAAAACTGTGAAGGACAAACACACAATTCGGCTTCAGGGATGCATTGGGTACTCGAGAGGCACTTTTTGCAATAAAAATTCTCTTTCAAAAATGTAGAGATGTGAATTATGATATATGTATGTTTTGTTGATTACCAGAAAGCGTTCGATAGAATAAAACATGACGAACTGATGAAAATATTAAATTCAATTGGCGTGTAGACAGCAGAGATCGCCATATAATAAACAATATCTATTACGAACAAACTGCAGCTGTTAGAGTTGGGGATCAATTAACAGACGACATAAAGATAAAAAGAGTAGTGCGACAGGGATGTATTTTGTCTCCATTATTGTTCAATACATATTCAGAGCACATTATGAACCTAGCGCTAACGGACATGACGAGGGAATGCTTATAAACGAAGAACTATTGAACAACATAAGATACGCTGATGATACTGTCATTTTTGCAGACAATTTTGAAGGTCTGCAGACACTTGTCTCCAGGGTGGCAGAAGTAAGTAGCAGGTTTAGGCTTGATTTTAACATCAAAAAAACCAAATACATGATTCTAAGCAAAAATAGGATACCACTTGGTCAATTACTAGTTAACCAACAACCTGTAACACAAATCACCAACTTTTGTTATCTGAGTGCAAACTTAAATGAACAGCAGGACCAATTGACGGAAATTAAGATAAGGATCGAAAAGGCAAGATCAGCTTTCGTCAAAATGAAAAAAATGCTACGTAATTTCCGTTCTTTTATATGGCGTGGAGTCATGGACCTTAACTGAAGCATCACTGACGAGACTCGAAACATTTGAGATGTGGTGCTATATACGCATGTTAAGGATTTCCTGTATAGACAGAGTTACCAACGAAGAAGCCCTACATAGAATGGGTAAAGAGCGCGAACTAGTCGTAACCATAAAAAGTCGCAAACTGGAATACCTGGGCCATATAATGTGCAATGAACAACGTTATGACCTACTTCGGACCATACTTTAAGGTAAAGTGCATGAGAAAAGAGGTCCAGGACGAAGAAGAATATCCTGGCTGCATAACTTGCGAAAATGGTTTAACTTAACCACTACCGGACTTTTCAGGGTAGCAGTCAACAAAGTCAGAATAGTCGTGTGCAACATCCGTAACGGATAGGCACCATAAGAAGAAGCAAGAATTGGGAGACCGCAAAAACAAGGTGATGACGCAACAAGAAATTTCCTTGACAGGCGATCGTGAAGGAGACTAGCTATAGACCGTAACCAATGGAGAGATTTGCTAAGAGAGGCCAGGGCTCGAATTGAGCTGTAGAGCTATAGGATTGATGGTATCAGACATTCAGTACTATGATGCCAACTAGCATACGGACGTAAAAGTACCATTTCTTGTTCCTCATATATCTGTTCGATATTAGCGAATTGAATAAGAGCCTGTTTAATAGTGTGAATTGTTGCTGGAATAGTTTTCATAGACTTCTGATGTTTAAACCATTACTTCAGTTCCTTTTCTATACAGAATAAGTATATAATGCAATTGTGACGAACAAATTGGAAAAGTATTTAATTATTAACAATTGTGTCAAATTTGCACCGTGACCGGTTGGTTATATAATAGGTTCAGAGAAATCAAACTATGATAAAAATTTATTGACTTACCTCTTCTGCTACTTCCTTAACATCTCCGTTCTTCTCAGAGTCCTTGCTTGGTTTAGATTTATCCTTTTTAGAGAATGATATACTTCTAAACGACCATTTCTTTTTCTTCTTGTTTTCTTTCTGTTTCTTAGCTTCCGCCGTCTCTTCTATTTTGTTTTCTGTATTTTCGGTCGTCTTTTCTGATTCGTTAACATTTTCTGATTCGGATTCTGGTGTTTTCGCATCTTCTGATTCTGATACGCCATTTTCTTTTACTTCGACTACATTTTCTTCCTTGTTCTCTTTTTCAGCTGTGAGGTCTTTTTCGTTTTCATCTTTTTCCTGAAAAACAACAAAATTTATTAGAAATGTTGTTTAAAGTTGATAGGCGAGAAAAAATAATGTAAAGATGTTTGCGTTTTAATAAGTTTTTAACATATCTAGTCTTCCAAGATAATTGGTAAGATTTTCTTTTAACGACATTATTAAAGATAAATAATAAAAAAATACTTTAAAAATTCTAGTCAATATATTCCTGCATTGAATTTATATATTTTCAATTTGGATGTAAACTATTATATACTACAGTGGGAAGTGGTTTCGCAAATCTTTAGAATGTAATAATACTGCTTCATTTGTTCTTAGAGCATGTCTATCTTTGGTTAGGTATATCTACTTATTGGTATTTGTTTAGGATATCCTATTTTTAATTTTGGACTTAAATTTTCCAGTCTCTCCTAATCGATTATAAATATTAAGAAACATTTGATAATTCGGTAGGTAAATTAAATTTTGTTTCAATATTTTTTCATATTTTTCACTAAATTTTCACATGAGTTTTAGAGATTATGTATAACACGGTTTTTTCCGTTTTTGAGGTTATCTAGTATTAGTAATATAATTTTTTATAGATGCTTCAAAAGAAAGTCTTAAAGCAATTTTGCTTCCTAATGGTAGTAACTATGCAGCTAATCCTATTGGTCACTCCACCATACTTAAACAATCATTCGAAACTTTTCAGTCGCTTTTAGGAATAATTCAATACAGTTCACACAAATGACTCATTTGTGGAGATTTCAAAATGTTAAACCTTTTGGTCGGCTTACAGTCTAGGAACATTAAGTATCCTTGTTTTCTTTGTCTTTGGGACAGTCAGGCTCAGCAATCATAATGGGTAATTGGTTCGAACAACGATCTACATAAAAGACTTTTTAACTCAAAGAAACCACTTGACCACCTCTTCATGTAAAATTAGTGTTAATGAAACAATTCACAAGAGCTCTTGATAAATATGGTGCAGGTTATCAACATCTTCGATCTGAATTTCCTAATTTATCGGTAGGTAAAGTTGAAGAATCGAAGTTCGAAAATGTGTTCCTACTACGGAGTACATTTTTTACTATTTTTTGTAATATAATTATTGAATCGTCAAACGCGTCAAATATTTTGTGTTCCAGTATTTAAATTTTCCCACAGTCTTGGAATAATTTTCTAGGCCTAGGTTGAAAGTATTCCCGTAGTCTTTTATGAAAGTTGTTTAGCAACGGACAAGTATTAAGGAATTGCGTATTTATTGGTCAGACATGGCGCTGATAATTAGATATTCTTGAAAGATTTCAAAAAAAGCTTTTGGCGGTCCTTCACGTCCATTTCCTGTCCATAAATAAATCTTAATATCAATATATTTTAACAACTTAAATAAATTTTCATCATCTACTGTTTTTCTCTAGCAATCTCTATTTCGCAAACCACTGTAAACAGCTTTAGAAGAAATAAAATAAAAAATATGTAAATCCATAGAAGTATATCGAAACCATTTTAATATGTTACATACATACTTAAATTTTCTGCAAATGACTAAAAGGAAAATCGTGTTATAATTAAACCCAGTCATCAACACCACGCATTTCTTCGTAGAATTTATTTTTTAAAAGTCTGATTCATCGTTGTTAAATATAACGGCTCTATATACCGCGTTAGTAATTTTGTAATTCTTTTGTTTTTGCGTCACTGGGAGAGAAAAAAACGATAACATCAAAACCATAATTATGGGTTATATTTTTTTAGGATAGTTGAAGTTTGGGACCTAATTATTCCACTAAAACTGAATCCTAGTGATGTAATATTTTCTTTTATTATTATTTATTCTTTTTTTATTATTGTTCTAAAGCTATATACATTAAGTTTATCAAAATTTTTAGAGATAGGAAATTCTTTACAATAAATTACTGAATTTTGACAATGTGCCAGACATCGTCAAAATTCAATCAAATTTTTACGAAAGAAAACCATGTTGGAAAACATTCTACATAGAGCCAGTTTTTCCATGATCCGCGAAAGGTTTCAATTACATAGATCTAATTTATTTTTTGTTGGACAATATAGTGTAAGTATTGAAGATTTGCTTTTCAATGTGATATGAAATTCTGATTTTGATCAAATTATTTTTAGTTTATATAACAGTATATGAAAATTCATATAAGAAACATATATACATTTAAATAAATAAATAAATATTCATTTAAATAAATTTAATATTCTTTTAAAACAAAACAGTATACACAGTTTAGATAACCTCAATAGAAATAATGAGAACGATTTCCGAAGTGGAAATTGAAAGTCAATAAACTTACTTTAATCTTTAATTGTGACTTATTCTCGTTTTAAATAATAATTTCTTTTTTTTATTGTATATGATTTGTAATTTTCTTGAATTATTATCTAGAATTTTAGTAGTTGTCCCAATTTTAGTTGTCAATCTAATTTCTTCTTACATTGTAAGCCTCATTTCTCCGTCTTTCTGTAGCGATGCCTATGACTCCAGCCGTCGTGCTATGTTCTATTACGTGCTATGATTAAGATTATTTTATCATAAATATCATGTAAATGTCATGAAATCCGTGATGGCATCCCCCATGTAAATTGTAGCTATTCAATTTTTGTTTACAAATTTAATTGTTTTTATTAAGAAACTTTATCAAAATTTATTTCAGAGAAACATTTATTAGAATAGGGCATTTTTTTAATAATATTTTTTGTAATAATGTTAGCAGCAGCTTTATATAAAAAACTAATTTTATTTGGTGAGTTAACAACAAAATTTTTTATTTCTAGTTTAACTTTGTAAGATAGTTTGTATTTTTTAGAAGCTCTTGATAAAAATTGTAATCACAATTGAAAGCTCGAGTAAAAAATAGTCAACAAATAGCCCCTTTTATTGACTCCAACCCATCCAAAACAGTTATATATATGTATATATATATATATATATATATATATATATATATATATATATATATATATATTCATCCATGATACATGTTTTCTGTGGTTATCTAAATGATTATCTTAGTATGTCATTAATTTCTAAATTGTTTTTGGCCTTCCTGAGTTAATTCTATTTTGTTAGTTAATCAATGGCTCGGTTCTCTAGCGTGTTAACGCCTTACGGCAGAGATTAATGGCTGAACGTCATCCAGTCGCACGATCTTACTTCTTACCACACTGTTATTCTACAAGAGACTCGATTCATTAGGGAATTCCAATTCAAAGCCGCAAATCCACTTTGAGTTTTATATTTGGATTGTTGCGTTCGAAAAATTTCTGGCTGAAGTGTGCCTCTATGAACTTACTAGATCACTCACATTGAGGTGAATCCGCCAACTCGCTGAGCCATCGAATCGAATTTTGATAGTTACCTTTTCATTTTTTTGTATAATATTTTAGAGGTAAGTTCAGCTCTCTAAAACAAGCCGTTGTTGAAGAAGGTTATCACCACTAGCAAAGCAACAGAATCATCTACAAATATATATCTACCATTCACTCCCAATCTAAAGAATTACGAGGCTAACGATAACGCAAAATCTTTTTTGTTTATATCAAAGCAATCTCTGATAAAATAGTTCCATTTCCCAAATCAATGGGAACAGAAATAATCTTTACTAAGCAACAAACTTTTTTTGTTTGTCAGATCCGTCAAAGAGAAAGAGAACATTCTGAACGAACAATAATAGTTTATTGTGAAAAATTGTACACGATTTTACATGTTAAATAGCGAAGAATTCAAAACAAAATCTATGAACATTGATTTTTATTTCACAATCCGACTAGAAGTCAATAGATTTTAAAAATTTCAGAACTTCCGCTTCCATCTGTTTTGATAAACCAACGATTACTGGAAATTAAGACCGAAAAATTTACCCGATTGTCTCAACAATACGAAAAAGGCACTTAAACACAAAGACCTTTCCTCAATAATAAAACAGACGATTTGTTGTCTTCTGAAGGAAACATGTCATGTTCACTGCACATATTGTCAGCAGACATTCATAAATTTCTTCAATGATTTAAATCAAACCATAATGTTCTATGCCACCTAATAGGACAAACTTACGTGGCAATAGTTTACTTGCATTTTTTCAGAACTAATTTCTCTTCTGGAATGTGTATTACATTAAAAATACATGAACTAGGTTCAATGGGTGATATAGGGTTTTAAAGAACAGAGAGTAAATGCAGCAACTCCTGCTCAGTGAACACGTTCCAAACAATGATTGGTGGAATGAATGGGCCGGTCGGAAATAGTTTACACCTGTGTTGTAATAGTAAAAATATGGAAATTACAAGAACTATTTGTGATTACATCTAAATACACGTGGATTTAAACGTTTTATATCACATAAAATTAAAGTTGTTACACTTTTATTTGGCGTGAAATTAAGTTCCATCACGAGGTTTTCAAAGCAACATTATAAACCAAGAGAATTAAAATTCCATTAAGTTGGGTTTAGTTTTCGTTTGGAATAACGCTCAAGGAAAATTAATCGGACACATCCAGTGCGATAAAAAAAAATGGAAAAGAAGAAAATAGAAAATAAAACTAATTGTATATGAAGAACTGATAGAAAAAGTACGATAAAAGGTACGATAAAAAATAAATTTGTCTTTCTTTCAGCTAGTGACATCTATATCCCTATGAGGCGTCAGTGTAGGGTTTTCTGATTTCTCTTTCCATTTTTCCACTTCTTCCGGTCCCTGGCCAATTTTGTTGTCAATTTGTTAAGTCCATGTCTTCTTGAGTTTTCTTTTCTTCCATTTCTTGCTCTATCTGTTCCGTATATATTTTTGATCAGTCTACTGTCGATTCATTCTTCTCCAAATGTGATCGCACCATTAGAAACTGGATGTGTGAATTGACATAGAAATCCGAACACCCATTATAAATTCATTATTTTAATAAAATTTGGTATACAAGCTTGATAAAAACAATAAATGTTTAGAATTTCATCTAAAAGTTATAAGATTGGGTTTTAGTTTCAGTTTGTGTTTTTGTTTTTTATTCTTTGCTTTTTTGTTCTAAACTGCTAACCAATAAAAGTTTAAACTTTTAAGTTTCGTACCGATCAAAATTTAGCGGTGTGCGTCTCTTGATTTTTTTCTGGAAATCGTTTACATTGCCTATAATAGATCACAGAAGTTTAGATACTGTGTTAAGGTATTATCGGGCATAGTATCAAGAAGGCCGATCACGAAGATCCAGAGGCACAGGCCGTCACCGAATAACAACAGAGCACCAAGGTCGTCGCCTAAGGTTGATGGTTCTAAGAGACTGCTTCTCCACTATCTGGTCTATTGCGAATCAATAGTTTGCAGAACATGAAAGACCAATTGGAATGCGAAAAATTTATCGTCGAATTCGAATTTTGACCTTTTTTATTTCACAATGAGTACGAACATCGACCTAATCGTCTTAAACAGTGCAGTCAACGAAGGGCTTGGGATCAGGAATGGAATGGGTTTATCTTTAGTGATGAATCTCGATTTAGGGATGCTTGATAGCCGAGCCAGGATCAGAAGATGAAGTGGGGAAAGACGAAATTCACAGTTTTTGTCGGACAGCAGCATGTGCATCACACTATTGGGTTTGTGGAGTGGGATTCAGATAATGAAAAAGTATGGGAATAAATACACTTTCATATGATGTTCAATTATCTTAAGAACCTCGAGATGTTTTGTGGCATGCACTGATATGTGTAATGTGTAAGAAAAATTTGAGATATAAAAATGAGAATGTTTGAGCAATGTTTCGAATACAAAATAATTTAGTTGAAAATATAAAAATTATCGTTGAATATCAGTACACTAGATCAAATTTATGCATGTTTGTATAAATTGAAAAGTTCGTTTTATTATAAACTAATGTTTTCAAAAATTTACTTGGCATAAATCAGTATTAAGTCGCAACATATATGAGCCAGAAGGTTTGTAATTACAGGACCTATCATTCGTTGAATATATAAAAATGATCGTTGAATATTAGTACGTAATCTTGATCACTCATTAGTTAAATGTATAAAAAGTATTGTAGAATATTAGTACTCTCGATCAAATTTATACATGGGAATAAAATGTTTAATTTGTTTTTGTAACCCGAATTCTTGATGATACGACTGTAAAAGTTTTTACCACCTTCTAACCAAAAAACATATGGTCGACGGTGTGGGATGTGACGGCTTCATACTCTGCTCTTAGTGTCAACCACCATATCGTAGAGAATGCGAACCACATTTTCATTTTAACATAATTGGTATATAAACGTTGAAAAGATAAACATCCTCGCCGTATAAGTGTCCGCATGGAATTCATCTGGGAAATTAACAATAATTAAAAGAGTCGTTACAATAATAGCTGTTTAAAATCCGAACGTTACTAAAACCCTTTGTTCGGAATTTAAATGACCTGCGGTTTTGTTTAAAATGGTTGGCGTTGTTGGAATATGGTATTTTGTTATTAGCTCAGAGGTTTACAGTGGAGCGATAAAATTTTCTGTACCTATTCTAAAATTATTTTGGTTTTCCAATTCTGCAATATCTATTCACTACTTGAATTTTTATAATTAGGCAAAAGTGGATATAAAGTAAAAAGTGGTATTAATCACAGCATCTATTAGCAAATATTATTTCTCTATAGATGTAAACGTAAACAAGTCGCAGAACGGTGTGAATTGCAAAAGGAAATTATTAAATATTTATGGTTTAACAATATAAATTCAATACCTTTGATTGCAATACTACAAAATTGTTGAAAATTTTGTACATTTAAGTCTAAACACACAATAACTCTTCTTTGCAACAAACAAAACAACCCTTTACATTTTCTGAGTTTTTCCAAGTTATGAATTGGTGATGAATAAATGAAACTGTTTATAAAGGGCCATACAAAAACATTACATATTATGTATAAAACTTATATAACTATCTAGTTGGAGATGGGACTTAAGTGTTACTGCATATTGTTATGTTATTAAAAAACTCAAGATATTGAATCCCTTGTTTGATTCTATGTTATATACACACGACCTTTCTTGTAATTTCTCATCATGAAGTTGACTTATTAATTAATGAAGTTTCTTATTGTGATATTATACAGCGCAGTATGTGATTTAAAAAAAATGATATTGAATATTCTCAGCTGTGCACTGTAGCAAAGTTTTTAAATAGGACTATGTGTAGCTCTGAAAATCCTCTGAAAAACTGAAATCATTTGTCTATACATTACTAATTAACACACTATATAATTCAAATAATTAAAATTAAGTTAGTGGCTTTTTTAGTTAGGAACTAGAACGAACCAATGAGGTCAAGTATGTAGGGGTAATACTGGATTCCAAACTCAATGGCAACTGCAGACGTGTTGGGGGTAAAACCTGTGGGCTAAAACCAAAGATAATCTGTTGGTTATACACATCAGTAGAATATACAACAGATGTGAAAGAGACATTAGCTCCTCACAGTTCGGTTTCAGACAAGGATTTGGCACAATAGAAACACTTTATAGCTTGAAAAAGGTGTACTACAGGGTTGTGTTCTATCATCCCTCCTTTTTAATCTTTACTCGAGGAAACGAAACTATTTTCGATAGAGCCTTAAGTGACACAAGATGGAATCAAAATCGACGGACAGACTATTAGTAATCTTCGCTATGCTGATGATACAGTCATAATATAGCCAAGAAGCGCTACAACGAATAATAGATAGAATAAACGACTGGGCTTGAAGATTAATATAGACAAGACGAAGGTAATGGTGGTTAGTAGAACACGAAATATGCGATTAAATATAAGAGTAAACAATAAGTACATCCAAAAGGACCCGAAGTTCAGATATCTCGGTAGTTGGATAAATGAAGATCTAGATCCAGACATACGGAGATACGTAGCAGGATTGGGCAAGCCAGAACAGCATTTACTAATATAAGAACCTTGCTAAGCAACAGCAACCTTAACTGAACGCTTCGATATCTCTTTGTAAAATGTTACATTTACTTCATACTGCTATATGGTGTAGAAACCTGGACCATAAAGGTAAATGAGATGAGCCGATTGAAATGTGGGTATTTAGAAGACTACTTAAAATTCCCTGGACAGATCACACAACAACTGTCGAAGTATTAAATCGAATGGGCAGAGAACGAGAATTGCTGTCAATAATAAAAAAAAAGACAAACTGCTTATCTGGGTCATATATTTCGAAATTCCAAGTACCAGTTCTTAAAGCTTATTATGGAAAGGAAGATAGAAGAAAAACGACGCATCGGAAGAAAGAAATACTCATGGCTTAAACACATAAGGGATTGGACAAACCTCGATGCCCATGCACTCTTTAGAGCCACACAAGATTGAGAGGAGTATGCCAGAATTGTCGCCAACATCTACTAATTCGATAGGGCACCATAAAAAGAAGATACACGTCAGTAATACGATCAACAGTTACATATGCTTCAGTACTTTGGTGAAAAATGACAGCTTAGAGTCTCTCCTCGTTTAAATTATATATTTCGGCGGTACCCTTTATGACCATCCTAAGACTTAGCAAACAATATTTAGATGCCGAATTATAAAGAGCCATACTAATACCACTGGGACTATACTTGAGGAATCCATCTTTCAGATGAACTCGGATATAATGACACCAGAACTAATTGTCACTGAGAAGATTAACACAATTATACCATCTAGAGAACAAGAAGTCACAAATATTAATTGGGATTTAATATGGTTCACTGATGGATATAAAACTGCTCATGGTACTGGATCAGGAGACTTTGGGCAAACACGTAATTAAAACAAATCTTACAGTCTGGGTCTATATATAAATGAATCATGTTAGCTTTGAAAAAGGCACATCTTGATATAACACAAGTCAACATCAAAATTGAAGTATGTTTGAAATGGCATGAGTTCTGGACTTTTAACGAATTCTGGACAAAGTTTTAAGTAATGGACTTGTGACATTTTCGCATTGATGAAATCCTAAATGGAGACTCCAAAGCAAAGAGAATCAACATTTATACAGATAGCCAAGCGGCTACTTTGGTAGTAAACCACTAAGCAAATGAAAACTAGCAAAAGACAACAAAGTGTCTTTAGTATGAGTGCCGGATCATGAAGGGGTGCATTGGAATGAATGAGAAGATTTGTTGACAAAACAAGGTTCGGGAGACACCTTTGTAGGCCCACAACCATTATTCAGGTTCAGAAGTGGCTGATAAGGAATCATCAAAAGAAATGAAAAGCCAATCAAGTCCAAATACAGACTAGGAACATAATCAAGATTATTGATAAATAACTCTCGGAAAATTTGATGAACCTAAATAAACGAGAGATTAAAATAATCACCGACATGATTGTCGTTTAAAAAAACACCTGCTAGTATATAAAATAGGTACGGTAAATGAACCATGTTGCAGAATATGTGAAATGGAGAAAGAGACTGTCATACACGTACTATGCCATTGCATTGTGTGCTAAGTGATATGAGGCAGGAATTCGCTGGTCAACTTATGATTGAACCAGAAAATGGCTTTAAACTACCAATGATGAAACTTTTTAGGAAGGGACTTATTGCAGTTAAATGAAAAACAAGCTTTGGTACAAAGGTCTTATGGACAAGTACCAGAGATTACGTGTCTCGCCTGAAGTAAGAAGACACACAATTTAGTTAAAAACTCATCCACATTGTTTTGTATTGTTTTGTGACTAGCGGTTTACTTTTAAATGAGACTGAAAAAATGTTCATTACATAACATCACTGAAAGTCACTAATACACACAATAATCTATGAGTTAGAAAAAGTCATAATAAAAGAGAAAACTTGAATGGGAATGACACTTGGCATGGACCTAGAAATTAACGTCATATTTTACCAGATTTATTCATCAATCGTCAATCTTGAATACCAAAAACCATGATTGGTGGGTAGCTCTGCCCTTCAACTGTCTAACCAGTGCGTTAAAAAAAATTAGCGATTTTGTTTTTACTGTGGTAGTTTGAAATGAATCGGTCATCTTTAGTTTGTGTGGTAAGTGAGAGTGTGCATAGAATAGAGTGCGGTGCAAGGAATGAACTATAAAAATCCATATTAATGAAATATAACAAGTAATATTTTAGACATTTCTACACGAAATATGACATTTAATCGACATGGAACGAGAAAACTGTACTTAGAAACACCAAGATAAATGTAAATAATATATCTACAAGTACAAGCTAGTGGGGAATATACGAATGAGATATTGAAGTGTATGATACAACAAACATCATATCTCAATGTTATTAATATTAAATTTATATTATTTGTAAGTCTTTTGCACCATCATTGATTGTTCAGAAGTTTTTATTTTTAAAAGAGATTTGTTAAAAAACTGTTAAAGTCACAGTTTCTAACAAAATTCTATTCGTGCTTTACGTAGTGCATTAACAATTTTGTATTGCATGCACCCTTCTTATTAAGGTGCCCATTAAATTAACGTTTTTAAATATGGAGGACTGTGGTGTATCATGTTTCAGATATTAATGCTCGAAGTATAAATTCGCGTACCTTTCCTTGCGATTAAAAATATACGTCATACGGCTTCCACGTCTTTTCCGCCATGGTTGAGTCAGTTCGCATTAGAACCATGTCTGTTAAAACTTTTTAATTCAATTAATTACTACTGGCGGTATCGGTCTCGTCATTTTTAATTTGTTTTTTGTTGTTTGTCACTTCATTAAACCACGACAGAGAGATATCTAGCCACTGCGGGAGACGTGGCTTCATTGTTTGTTAAATATTTAGTCGGGCGCACTCGAGGAACAATTGAAGAGGGTTTGGTTGAGGTTAGGTTAGTATCCGTTATCAAGGTCAAGGTTGGGTCGCAAGCACAAGTGATTGACACTTTTTTGATAGTTACAGCTTAGATAAGGTGTATCTTATTTGTGTTTAATTTGTACTTTTATCTAGTTTTTAGAGTACAAATGTTATTTTGTCTGCTGTCAAGTTTTATTTGGAGGGTTAATGATAAGCATAAGTTAAATTTTATTTGTTTGTCAAGAGGTACTTGTTTGTAATTTTTAACATGGGACTTTATTCACAATATAATTTCATACGTTTTTCTATATAACTGTCTATTTTGTGCCATAACACTGATACCGTAGAGAAATAAGCAGAATTGCGAATTCTCGAGTACTTACAAGCAGTTAAAGTAAGGACCATCGGTATTTCGCCCATGGAGACTATATCGCTTTCAAAGATAAGCGCGTTTAACTCTGAATTATTCGTTGTAAAAGACTCATTTTGCCACTAAATACCGGTCTTCAAACAAGTTCAATATCAAAAGCAAGTTCTAAAGTATTAGTTTTGTATTTGAGAGCTTTTACGGAGAGCTAAATCGCTCAGATTAACGAAAGGATTTTCTTGAGATCGATATGGGTCATCGAAGGCAATATATCGGCCGAGTTAACTTTACACTACTGTAACTATTAACCATCAATAAAAGCAAATGGTCATAACACGAGACGTATCTTAATAGTTAAAGATTTGATATATAATAATATATATATATATATATATATATATATATATATATATATATATATATATATATAATTATATATATTGTTATAATGTGTTGTTTCTGTATGAGCTATGAGTAAATTTGAATGACATATGTAAGTATAGGGTTTTTATCGCGGTTCTCAAAGAATTAGTTTGTAAGTACTTTTTTAAATTATCTTTATTAATAACTATTATGAAACAAACATATCTATCTAATATGAGCAATATGAATTTAAAACAATCTATCTAAAATTTGAAATTCTTACAATTATTAAATTATTAACAAAATTTGGTACCTTTCTATCACTGAACGCCTAAAGTTTTTCCAAAATTAAAGTTATTATCACCACTCGATATTTTCTTACTCAGCCTTGGTTATCCAACAATTTTAATATGTTTCTTCTTAATTATCTCCACTCACCATATAAATATATAAATTTTAATCCTTGTAATTTCCATATAATGTACTTTCAAATATACTGGATCTTGTGGTTGTATTATTGAATGCTTACTTCAATGAATTAACTTCATACTGTCACTATATTACTGCAGTAATAATTAGTCTCCAACTGAATTTGATTTAATTAATTCATTTAACTTAATCAATGCCTTCTTCTAGCTAATAATCTCGTAACTGATTTAATTTCTTCTAACTAACTCCTTAATAATCTTGTAACTGATTTAATTTCTTCTAACTAACTCTTTAACTAACTGATTTAATTTCTTCTAACTAACTCACTTTAACTCAATTAATAATCTTCTTGTAACTAAATTATTGAATTCTAACTTTACTGACTGATCTAACTAACTAACTGCTCCCGCTCCAAATTACACGGTTTATATATCTTTTTCTGGTTCCAGAATAATCTAGCAATAAATAAGGTTCGAATCGTTCTATTTTTTCTATCTGAACATTCTGGAATAAATGAAATGGTTTTTGTCCATGGTGTATTATGCAAATAGTCCTATTGACATTTCTAGAATTTTCTCTGGTCTACATGTACAATTTACTTGACTTTAGGCTCTCCAGATCAGAATTACACTATTATATGTAACTTAAACATTTATATGAAATATATTATTACTAATTTACATACGTAATTATATTTTAAATTAATATTCCCATTTAAATAAACTCCTTTTTGACTTTGACACTACAGTGTATATCTGGTTGCATATACATATGGCTGACTTATAATTACTAAAAAAAATTTTTAACATTTATTATATGCTAGATTCTTAAAAATATCCTCATATAATCATTTTTTAATAATATTATCTAGTATATAACTTATAAATTATGTCTTTAATTACTATTTAGATAAATTTATTAATTAACAGTGTATATCTGGTTGTATATACACAAGGCTGACTTAAATATATCTAATATTAAATAAAATAAAAAAACTTCTTAAACTTAATTCTTATACTAATTTATTGTATTTCTGTTCTCATTACAATATATATATATATATATATATTATATATATATATATATATATATATATATATATATATATATATATATATATATAAGATACAGGGAACTGAAAATATATTATAACGGAGTATCGAAGGACCCAACAGAATTCAACACGCAATGGAGTAACTCGTTTTAATCGGCAGAATACTAGCAATTTATACGTTTATGGAGCCGATTGATAAATTCCAACCATATTGGACATGTATTGTTGCAAATTATGGACTTTTAAACTCCAAATTTGATCCACCGCCACCGTTTTAAATTCAATAGGGGTTTACCTTTGGCCAAGAGGAGCCTATGTAGCGACCATACTTATGCACTCTAAGGCTTTTCCTTCAAGAATTATCGCACATGCAGACATAATGATAGACAATGACACAGTTCCAATCGGGTCCCTAGTAATGCAGCAAAATAGTATAACAAAATCCTAATAAGGAGGTAAGCCGTATAAGTACACTAGAAAACACAGTAAAACCTCTACATCACAAACATACAGAAGGATAAAAAATGACACAATTTCAAGAAAGACCTGTCGGGTTCTTAATGATGCCTAAACAGTAGAACAAAAACGAATACGAAAACAAATCAGACCAATGAATACATAAACTAGAAAACACAGTAATACATCTACAAATCCACCAAATGAAATAAAATAATTTCTCTGTGATAATAAATTCATGTAAAATTCGGCTATACATAAACAACCTGATGTAATTATAAACTAAATACAAAGTGCACTGTACGGTCACTTCGAAATGCTGGATCCAATAAAGAAGGCCGAAAAAAGTTTAAAGTAACTAAAGAATCATGGTATGAACCATGTTAAACAAGTAACAAGCGAAATATTAAAATTACAGCGAGAAGATAAGTAACTTATGTCGAAAACGATAGCTATCTAATGTGACAGTATTGGAATCCTTTATATGGAAAATAGGTATGAAAACTTAAATAGAGAGTACAAAAATAAGACAGATGCGATATTAGATGACATACTCAATACTACATCAGTCTTGTTTTGTTTGTAAAATATAATGAAATTTATTAAGACTGGAAAAAGAGGTAAGACATTTTGCAGTCTTTTATTTCCATCTGATCTTCTTCTTAGAGTGCCGTCTCCCTACGGAGGTTGGCAATCATAATGACTATTTTTATTTTTGAACTTGCAGCTCTAAACAAATCAATCGATTTGCATTGATACCAATCACGTAGATTCTTCGACCAAGAATTTTGCCTTCGGCCAACAGATCTTCCTTAAATCTTTTCCTGTATTATGAGTCTCAAAGGTTATTAGTCTATGATATTTTTAATACTCTGCGGTATGGCCACAGTTCGAAAGCCTCGATTCTTTTTAATGTCAAACTCTCAGCTCTATCTAATATTATTGTAAATATTATATTTCTACACGTGTGATAATAAACTGGCCCTCCCGCTCGAAGCGGTCACTTAAATAGTCGATCTTAGCGCGCCTCTTTCGACCGGTCTTTGTCAGTGCTTCTTGTCATTGGCCCTCAACGGGCCAATAGGTACGTTGTGTCTTATTGACTGATTCATTTTTATATTCTTTTTTAACACCATTTTCCATATTAATGGAAGCCTTTGAGTATCATGTCTATGGTTTAGATTGTTATAAAATGGTAAACGGTGTTAAAGAAAACTACAAAACTAATCAGACAAGGTCGACGAGTACGACCTAACCAAGATATACACGTGCAGGGCCAATCATAAGAAGCGCTGACAAGGACCGCACCGGAGAGAAGCGCACCAAGATCGACTATTTGATTAAGTGCCGGGAGTATCCGCTGGGAGAGCCAATTTACTTTGGGCACCAGCAAGAAGGGTTACTACCGAACTTGACAATGGCAAATACGACCTTGCCAAAATGTCATCAAATAATGGTTGTTCTTAAAACCAAAACTATTGATGGCATTAGATAAAAGCGATCTTCCTTCCTGGCATCCTCATCTACACTATATACAACTGGAAGTATTCTTCTTCTTCCTATGCCGTCCCTATTAACGGAGGTTGGCGACCACATTTTTAAAAGCTTCTCTGTCTTTTGCAACGTGGAATAATTCGTCTACAGTCATGTTTGTCCAGTCTCGAATATTTCGCAGCCATGACTTCCTCTTTCTACCTATTCCCTTTTTGTCATCGACTCTACCCTGCATGATGACCTGCAGAAGACTATATTTATTATTTCTTAGTATGTGTCCAAGGTATGCAGTCTTGCGTACTTTTATCGTTCTCAACAATTTTTTGACTCGACCCATTCTTCTCATCACTTCCTCATTGGTGACCCTGGCAGTCCATGGGATTCTCAACATTCTCCGGTATATCCAAGGTTCAAAGGCTTCAATCTTTTTAACTATTTGCGCTTTTAGTGTCCATGTTTCTACCCCGTACAATAATTGCGACCAGACGTAACATTCAACAAACCTCAGTCTCAGCGCAATATTCAGATTTTTGTCACAGAACAATTGTTTGAATTTTAAGAACGCTGCCCCTTGCCATTTCTATTCGTACCCGGATCTCTTGGTCTGGATCTAATTCTGTGTTGATGTAAGCTCCCAGATATTTATATTTTGTCACTCTCTCTATTTGCTGTCCACCAAGAGTTAGTTGTTTATTATTTATTGGACTCCTTGATACTATCATAAATTTGGTCTTATCTGTGTTGATGTCAAGTCCCATTTGAATGTATTCACTATTTATTGCATCTAGTAAAGTTTGTAGATCTTCTATACTCTCAGCCATAATTACCGTGTCATCTGCAAATCTCATGGTGTTTATGATTTCTCCACCAATTCTTATTCCCTCTTTTCTTTCCCATAAGGCTTTTCTGAATATGACCTGTGAGTACACGTTGAAAAGCGTCGGAGACAAGACGCATCCTTGCCTAACCCCTCTCGCAATCAGTATATTATTTGTTTCTATATCGTTCACCTTTACTACTGCTTTCTGGTTCCAGTATATAGCCTTAATAAACTCAATGTCTTTTTTGTCTAAATTGATGTTTTTTAATTCATCTATTAACTTCATATGCTGCACTCGGTCAAAGGCCTTCCTAAAGTTTATGAAGTATTAGGGCTCTGTATATAGTGATTTCCTTTTTTACTGTTAAACAGTGGCTTCTAAGGTGTTCAATTAGGTCATATTATTTATTTCCTTTTTCTGTTTATTTCTTCTATTTTTGAACAACTTCAAAATTATACTCGACAAAGCTAAAGTTGTGTCCCATATTTCTAATTCTGTGGTCTCTTCTGATATGAGCTTAGTTTTACATTCGTTGACCACCAGACCAATTTCCATGGATGCATTGAAAAGTGCAGTCAAAATATCCCTGGAAATATTGGTCGTGGGTGCGACTAAGATATAAGGCATACGCCAATATTTAGGTAGATTTATTAAATATTATTCAAGCGCAATATTAAAAAAGACGAACACTTGCAATTCTCACTGTCTTTAAAATTATCATTTGTACCAATATTATCAGTTTGACAGAAATTCCAAAGTGTTGCATTTATACAAGTATACTTTATACAACTTATTCCGTATGATACTATCAAATGCACTTTTGAATTCTATAAACAGGTGAAAGGTATCGATATTAAATTCCCTGGTTTTTTAAAGGATTTGTCTCAAAAGATCTGGTTCACTGTTAATCGTCGAGGTCTGAATACACTTTAAATCACCCAGAGGTTGGCTCAGATATATGTTAACTATATTAAGTAAGTATCTGTGTGTATCGATTGTTCTTAAAAGTTATCATATTCAAGCTTATTTATTAGTTTTCTTCTGTAGTGATAACTTTGTTATCTTATAGTTTTTGGATTGTTTTGCTTATTTTCCGTAAGATTGGTAGATCGATATCGTTCTAATTAAAGTCAAGGTAGTATATATGGTAGAGTCAGTATTATCGTAGTCAGTGCATAGCATATGTTTGAGGTGTTCCATCTATCTAAAGAATATACTTTTTTTAAACTACGATGTGTCCCTATTCGTCTCTACATAGTTTAAATGTGCCACTGATCTTTTAGTAAAACCTTGTGCCGTTTTGATTCCTAGGTTTTCCAACTTTTAGTCTAATATTTTCTTTTTTTCTGTTGTGAACATGTTTTCCTCTATTCTGAGCAAAATTGAATGGTTGCTCGTGTTTTACTTTATTGGGTAAACTTTTACGCACGATTTTTTTTGCATGAACTTCCTCGCACTCATCGTATGTTTCTTCGAAACTCTTCACTACCTAGAATTTGATTTACTGCACATTTTATGATTTATTTACCCATTCTCGGCTTATCGTTGGCTGACTCTCCATATTTAATGTGGTTATCGGCTTATTGATGTGCTGCTGGTATCTTTTCACCATTTGTTCATCTCTGCGTTCAGATGCGTTCTGTATCTCTCCGATTTTTTACGTATCATATTTATTATATTTTATTATATTCTTAAATGTACTGCTATTATAGTAATTTTGAATGAAGAAAGATGGCAGGGCAGAAAACCAAAAAGAAAGGCATACAGCCATGAAAGCTGTAAATATGCTGCTTTAGTATTAATAATACATATTTTATCTTCGGTTATATAGCGATCATTAATGTGCAACGATGCTGAGATTCAGATTGGAAGTGGTATCTTTAAAACCAAACCCGAAGACCCAGTTAATGACGTCTTCATTGTTCTTAGTACATGCGACACTGGTTATAATGTAGATAGACAGGAACCATTTAAAACGTCGTATAGAAGAATGATTCGAATTTCTTGGACTATTAAAAGGTGCAAAATAAATGCGTCGATAAAAGTTCATGTAACTATTTCATAATCAGAATGGAGCGATAGAAGTTGCACAAAACTTGGTACGACAAAATTATGTCTAAATATATGTGGAAACCAAGAGCAATATATAGCACAGTAGAATTATCAGCAATAAGCAGTGTAAGTTGGAAGACTGTGTAGGAAACGGGTAATGTATAGTGAGCGTATACATACGATCGATTTTATTTCACGTTATAAACACAAAACATTTTAATGTCTAAAGTCATATGAGATTTAATATATGTACAAGAGTCATTATAAACTCATGTAATACAGTTTCCTTTCTAAGTGATTTTAACGAATAGCTGAAAACTATTATTATAACTAAAAAGTATATACCGGTAATGTTAAACTATAAAGTATATACTGGTAATGTTAAACTATAAAGTATATACCGGTATTGTTAAAATAATTATCTGCCTTTTACAGGTACATACCTACAGAGACCATCGGATAGTTAAAGTCGAAGAGGAAATCCGGTTAACCATGAGGATGGATAACGGATACTTCTTTTGTTTTCAGACAGGGAATTGCGCTCGACAAATTTATGTCGCCACATCGACCGGGCACATCCCCATTTTAGGCACAAACCAACTGTTTAAAAAACAAGTGAAAAATCGCTTTATGGAATTTTTTATATTGAGTGGCGATACGATTATTATACGGTTCGTGGTTTTATGATTTCGTTCGGAAAGTGTAAAATGCGAACAATAGATGGGAAATTAAGGGACGGATTTTCGGGAATTGATTCCGCGTTATCATTATTTGTACCAGTTGTTATCTCAATACAGGGATCTCGCTATAATTATAATTGTACGTTCGGTTCAAAGCCCCTTGTGTTTTCAAATTAAAGTGTTGTTATAAATAAACCAATTAAAAATGAACGACAACGATTTATCTTTATGCCCTTGATATAAAGGTAGCAAAAATAATGATTTTAGAATGGGGTTTATTGTAAAGATGGATTAAAAATGATGTAATTTGTATTTGTTACACAAAAAATTTTTAATCTCACATGATCTCTTCCAAGACTTATATGAGATTAAACAACAATAATTGGTTGTAATGAAAAACACATTTTTCACTAGTGTTTGACATTTGGACTTCCACTCAGGAAATCGTTCTCTAAAAGATTATTATAAAAAATTCTGCGAATGTGTAACCAAACTTATTTAGTTTGATATTACATAAAGTACCTTGACATCTATGGCCATTGGTACAGAAACAATAATATTAATAAATAATGAAAACAAATAATAATTATATCACTTTAACTAATGTCTATTAGGTTCAATCTTGTGGTAGAGTCGAGCGGTTTTTATAAACTGTATAGTTTTGGTGATCTCTGTAGGGTTGTTGACATTTCCTTAAGAATAGGTTTCAAGTCCAGTTACATACAGATTAGGGAATTGTTTGCGGTCGATGAGGATGTGTTTTACAGTCAGGTAAACATTGCAATGCTGGCAAGTTAGACGAGTTCCTAAGGACATCAAGAAACCATGGATAAGTTTGGTGTGGTTGATTCGGAGTTTTGTAATAATCGATTCTTCTCATCTAGTTTGGAAGTCCAGGGAGACATGACCAATATACGGTTGGAGTTCATGAACAGATGTTTTGCTCTTTTGCCAGAGGTTTTGCCAAGTATCCTTAACTTACTTTTTGAAAACGAGGTTGGAAGCCTCTTTAGCACAATGATCTAGTAGCTGTTTCATTACTAGTAATTCCAGTATAAGAAGGCAGCTATATGAGAGAGACTGTTACATCGTGAGCAGAGAAATTTTGGTATATCTGGAAAGACGTTATGTATTGTAAATTTATTACAGATTTATTTTATCTTTTTCTACCCAATATATACGAATCATTCTTCTCTAACATTAAATCTTCAAACCTATTCATTTATTTTCTAAATTTTGTTTGAATGGTCTGGATGGTGGATGGAAGATTTTTATGCATGACTAAATATTGAGGAAACACGTCTCTAGGACAGAAAATGGGAACGGGTCGAAAATTGTTGGCTCAGCATTGTAATAACTGCAAGGTGTATATAAACAGGATACCATAATACCGTTATGATGTATTGTAATGACTGTAATGAAAATTAAATTTTACAATTTTTATTTGACTTTTTGATTTCAACTCCAGAAATCATTTTCAAAAAAGATTATTTTAAAAATAGTAAGATGTTATTAACCAAAAATTGTTTGGGTATAATCGCGGAAATAACTGCCTAATAAATTTTGGTTATAATAACATCTTACTATTTTTAAAATAGCTAGTCTTTTTTGAAAACGATTTCCGGGGTGGAAATCGAAACGTCAAAAAAATTTAATATTTTATTTAAATATTACACATTATACTTTTCTGATTTCACCTTTCGCCAAAGTCGAGAAAACTGAGAATGAATATGCTTGTGGGATGCAGCAATTATAATATCAGAATTATGTAACGTCGTTGATACTAGTAGAAAAAATAAAATACGCTAGTTTACCAGAAATATCTTAAAAATGACGATAAAGTCACTTGTTTAAATCACTTAATAATTTTTGTATATTGAAGAAATTAAATAAAATATTGTATGTTGAAGAACGACTTATTTCCACGCAAATAGTTTTCTTGTAACAGATTCTATAAAAATCGTTGCAGAATTTAAAATTAAACATTAACATCCACAAGGAAACTAAGTTCGTAGCTGCTATCATCAAGTCCTCGTAGACACTTTGTCTCAGGACCAGCAACTTCATGTGGAGTCGTACGTTGCCATGTTATCAAATCCCCTGGTAACTTTAACATCTTAATATATAAGATCAAATAATGTAAAGTAAATTTAAACATATAACTTTTAACGGGTTTTTATATTTAGTGGCTTAAAACATGTACACCTAGACACTGATGATGGAACATGGATTCCGAAAACGTTTTGTTGTTGTGATATAGCCCGATTCGGTTTTTAAATTAAATACCTTTTATAAAGGATTTTAATAAATTTTTTGTTTTTATAAAAATGAAAATCTTTAAAGTTACTAAAAGGCGTATATTTTGAGATCAACTAAACATTCTGTGGTCTATAAATTTCTAACATTATACTCGTACTCCTTTTATATTAAGAAGACAATGACGCATTGCCGTAGAGAGTGTCAGAAGTACATACTTTTTCGCTTGGTTTAAGAAGAAAGAATGTATTTTTAACTACAAGAAGTTTATATATAAAGCGAGATGACTTCTGTTCCTTCACGAAAACTTTAATCTGGATAACTAGAGAGATGGGAACAGTTATCCAAAAAAGTAACTATTAATACGTTACTGAAGCTAGTTTTCTAACGCATTAAAGTACATTATTATCAAAATAAGACTTTTGTTAAGTTTCAGGCTTTTAAAATTACTTTATTATTATAAAATTACTTTATTATTATAATATCTTTTAATTGTATGCAAAAGAAGCAAAAGTTATGAGTGAATAAAAATTGTGACGCAGTCATTTTTTATAATTATCTAATATTTTTTACCAGTATCTGATTAGCCAGTAGGACTAGCTCTGGGCAACTATCCGCCTCCAAGCAGATCGATCATTAGCTAGTTTTCGCATTCTAACTGACTCACAGCTTCCTTAGAACTTCTTCAACACCGTGAATTGAGCGGTCACGCGATCATCGTCAATGTCTTCTGCTTCTCGAGGTTCTTCTGTAGATTCTTTACTGATCGTTGTTATCGCATTATTTCCCGTGAATCGCCGACTTTTATTTCCTCTTCTACCATGCCAGGTTCTCCATAAACTTTTTGAAGTTGTGCCTATCTATATATCTGATACCCATTTCTATTAGTAACGGTCCAAGTTTCTGTCCATGTGGCACCACAGGACTTAACTACTACTTTTTTAACTTGGGTTTTGCTCTTTTACTTAGTAACAGACTTTTAAATACTTAATATAAGGCAACGGATCAGGACCAGATACTACAAAGATGGGTAGAAAACTACGAAGAAAGGCTAAATGTAAGACACAGGGCTTCACGAATCAGAAATCCAACTCGAGGACATTAACGATGAAAGATAACATCCCAACAGAGGTAGAAGTCATCCAAGCTATACAGAAGTTGAAAGAAAACAAAGCTCCTGGGACAGATGGCATTCCTTCAGAACTTTTAAAGCATGGCAAAAAAACCTGATATACTGTATATGTAGTCTGTCTAGAGCAGCAAGTTCTAAAATAAAAATAGCCATTATGATTGCCAACCTTCGTAGGGAGACGGCACTCTAAGAAAAAGTCTGACAGAACTGATCTGGAAGCAAATAAAGTTGCCAGAAGACTGGAATGTAGGTATTATTGTACCTAGCCACAAGAAAGGAGATCAAACAATATCTAACAACTACAGAGGAATATCCCTCCTAAACGTAACATACAAAAAAATTGGGATATATTCTTTACGACCGACTATTGGGATATTGTGAAGACATAATTGGTAAATATCAGTGTGGGTTTCGTAAAGAAAAATCAACGACCGATCAAATATTCCTTGTAAGGCAAGCTCTGAAAAAACATATGAGTATGGCATTGATACTCATCACCTGTTTGTTGATTTTAGATGTGCCTATTATAGTGTTGAAAGAAACGCACTGTACAAGGCCATGATAGTATTCAACATCCCAGTACACTTATTAAAATTGGTGAAAGCGCCCCTCTCAAGAGTCGATTGTGAAGTTAGAGTGCAGAGCGGAGTTTCCAGAACGTTCCAGTCTCAGATAAGACTTAGACAAGGAGACAGCCTATCATGCCTTCTATTCAATATTGCACTAGAGAAAGCGATAAGAGAATCTGGAATAACAACCAGAGGAACTATTATTAATCGCAGCGTACAATTACTAGCGTACGCCGATGACATCGACATTATTGCAAGAAGAAAGGCGGACGTGGTCGAATCATTAAAGGCGCTTGAAGCAGCAACAAAAAGAATGAGACTAGAGGTTAACACTATTAAGACGAAGTATATAAAAGTATCAAATTTTATACAAGCAGCACAACCCGAAGATCTAACGATCGGAACATATACTTTCGAAGGAGGAAGAGAGTTTACATACACAGGCTCACAAATTAATCAGAATAATGCAGTAAGTGCAGAAATTAACAGACGGATATATCTGACAAATAGGGCCTATTATGGATTAAGACAATTTTTAACAACAAGCCTAGTTACAAAAAGAACGAAACTAGTGATATACAGAACTCTTATCAAGCCCATCTCACCTACGCGTCGGAAACATGGACAATGACAAAGAGCGATGAAAAACATTTTAAGATGCTTTGAACGTAAAATCCTCCGACATATCTATGGAGTAGTACAGGAGGGAGGATTATGACGTAGACGATATAATTTTGAACTTTAGGGCATGTATGACAAACCTGATATTATTAGGTCCATCAAAATAAACCGGCTGCAGTGGTTAGGTCACATAGAGAATTAATGAGATAGAGCCGCCAAAACATATTTATAACCAAATAATAAATGGAGTGACAAGCAGACGCAGACCCAGAGCACGATTTAAGGATCAGGTGGAGAATTTTGGGAGTACGAAACTGGAAAATCAAGGCGAGGAATAGGAGAGAATGGAGACTTATCCTTGAGCAGGCCAAGACCCACCATGGGTTGTGGAGCCAATGATGATAAATATAAGGCGAAGAAATATATTATTAACTCGGCTGTTATTCCTGCCTCTAATATTTGTTCATTACTTTTTTGGGGAATAGTTCTGACTTCATCCCAGCTAATTTTACTGCATTTTTGTTTGTTCAAGAGATTAGTACATCAACTTTTCTCAGGACGTCAACAAGTCTTCATCTTTTAACTGTATTGTGTGTTATTTAAAGTCTTCATCTCTTATAATATATAGCATAATTACATCACGTTTACTTACAATATTTCTGTAAAATATTTATTTATAAATGATTTGCATATGCATTTATGAGGAAAAATAATTTAAATAAATACTCAAATAACAAATTGACAATATGCATAAACAATATAATGTCTGTTGTAACTTACACAAATTCTTAAATGCTAAAAAAAGAAGACAGGTGTAGACATAAAATGAAATTCTCCCATTACGAAAAATATTTGGAACGAGTTAGAAAGAACATACGTGGAATGAAACGAAACTGAGATCACTACATAATTAAAGGAATTACCGGTATGCTTATAGTGGCAGTCTTAATGTCATATATCTTCTTCATCTTCCTCTTTATAAGCAATTCTGCTTGTTACCTCTATGGAAGGTTGTCACTGTATCTTTTGTGCGGTCGTCCGAAACTTCTTCTATCGATTGGTGACTTATCTCTTGCAATTTTGACGACACGGGTCCTCCATTATGTTTATGTGGATATACCATTCTCTTTTTCTATTTAGTGTCCATTCATTTATACACTGTACATTACATTTTGTTCTAATGTCTTCACATCTCTTTCGATCTCTCAGCGTATTTCCTGTAATTCTTCTCAGTACTCTCATGTCTGCCGTTTCTAGTAGCCTTTGTGTTGTGGCTGTGTCAAGTCTTGTTTCTGTCGTATATATATATATATATATATATATATATATATATATATATATATATAGTGTCTTATAATGGTATCTATCATTAGTAGATAGCATGATACTTATTTAAAAATTGTTCAGATACTTTGGCTAGATAAATTATTTTTATTGTCTGGTGATTTAAAAATTTTCCGTTTACTGTTGACAATATTGCACTTAACCAAAAACAAAAAGAACTGGTGTAAATCGTACGACGTTAAAAGTAATAATTGTGTTTCTTATATTTTACGAGTTATGCATCTTACGCACTTGACTTTTGCGGATGATCCTTATTTTGTTAAATAAAAGATATTGTATAACTAATGAACAAAACGATAAAGCGGATGGACAATACCAGAAGGAGAGCGATGCAATATGTCAGATTTATTCAACTAGAATATATTCATGAGGCAAAGAAACCTACAAGGAACGAACATATTGAACTTTCTGAAAGAGCAAAGAAGTGACACACAATTATAATACCTAAAAGAAAATCAATAAACATTAAATAAAGACGTAACTAGACTTAGGCGGTTATGGAGTAAAGAACAGTACCAAAAATAAAAATACATGCCCAACTCGATAAAGCTACAACATCGTGGCCGCTGTTTCCCCGTTGACGACTACGACCTTAAATAAAAATTTAAAATACACAGCTGCCTGCGTATTAAGTGTGGAGTTAACTTCTTCAAGGCCAAATGATCGAAGAACGCCCGATACGAAGAAGAGGATCTTCAGCAGATAGGCCCTCTGGCTGTTAAAATAACCACACATTAGTTATATCTTCTCGGTTACTACAACGGCTGCCTTGTTTCTTTTTTTTTTTTTAAACGGCTATTCCATTACTTTTTATATAGATTACTGGTAATTTTAGAAAGTATTTAGATTGAAATTATATAGTTCCATGCCACTAGGAGAGGTAAGCCTACATGTAACAGTTTAGTAAAAATAAAACATTCTAATAATAGTTTTGAAACAATGATTAGCAAAACTTTCATGTTAAACCTAATAAAAACAAAATTTCATCTACTAATGAGCTAGGTATTATAGTAGCTGACACAAGTGCAGTGTGCAGCAGTATTTTAATAATAATGGGTATCAGTGGTAAATTGTTTACTTTCCATATAGGGTGTGCCAGAAGATAACGGGACGGGATATTACGAGAAATTTAAATTGGATCGAAAAACTGAAAGATACGTTTTTATTCTTTTCAAAAATCTATCGAATAACACAAAACATGACTCAATATACGCACCCATGGAGGGGGGATGCAAGTTTGAAATCTAAAATGCGAACTGCAGAATACGTAATTTTTATTGGAGACATTTTTTCGAATCGTTTATAGATGGCACTATAATCGGAAAAATATGAATTATCCTGATACCCTAAGAAAATTATGGAAACAGTCATACCTCGAGAAATACACTGTTAAAAGAAAAACCAAAAATAGGTGCTTAATACATTTAAAAAATCTAACGATTGACAACAAATACTACTTCTCACCTATACCCCTGGGGGTGAGGCGGGGGTTAACTATAAAATTTTAAATAGAAACACCAATTTTTTTATTGCACACTCAGATTCTACGTCAAAAACTGTATTCAGTACTATAAAACTTATTTTGAAAACTTCTGATACTGTATCAGAATATCTGTGTTTCCGAAAAACATTGCGAATCTGCAATAAAAAAATTGGGTTTTCTAAGATTTCAAAGTTGCCCTTCGCCCCTAGCTAGCGAGTGGTGTTTGGTGTCATTCGATAGTTTTTTTGAAAAATATTGACCATTTTTTATGTTTTTCGATCCGCTGTAAATTTCTCGAAATATTCGACTCAGCTTTATTCTTAGTGGTCAAATAGTATTTTACATTGATAATATTACTTTATTTGATTCTCTTACATATGTATATTTAAATGTTTCTTTTAAATCTCATCATCATCATTAGTGCTGCTACAAGAGGGCCTCGAGACATTTGCAAACTTCCTGTGCCATACTGGTATTTTGCTCAATGAATGAGCTCCACCGGGACCATATCTTTTTCCGTATCAGTTGCATCGATTCACGAATTATTGCGAAGATTTAAAGTTGCAGATCCATTTTTACACTACTGCGTTTGAAAAATATGCCTCTAAACCAGGAAGTATGAAACATATCCAGTCTCGAAAGTTCAGTGCTAAACATAGACCTTTTCCTCGTGTTTCCAACTCCATCTATATTGCGCTTTCCTCATCAAGTTTTTATTTTGCTTTCTCAAATCGTCTGCTCATCATGTAGGTGTCAGATCGATGCTTCTCTTGTCTTCTCTTAGTCTCCATTCCAATAACCCTTTGTCCATCGCTCACCTATCCTTCTAGCTATGCGCCCTTGATTTTTTTCTAATCTCCTCGTTTTTTTACCTTGTTCCTTTATACTCCATTGTTGGACAGATTCGATATAAATATCATAATCGAATTGTTTTCTAATGCCCCTTTGTCCGTTTCTTCTAGATCGACGATGGTAATACAATAAAACGTTGAAGTCGTGGAGTAAAATTATAGTTTTATTGACAGCTTCTAACAATTACACTATAGTTGTTGGTTAGGTAACTTTCTATAATAGACTGCGCTTAAATGAGCTCAAATCCCCAATTTATAATTTCACAAATAATGTGCACAGAGCTAATGCTTCTATCATACTAACAAACTTTGAACTATGAGCTTACAATACAATTCAATCTATGTCGTTAATGCAACACTCAGGAAGTTCAATTGAAAAATATATTATTAGGCAATTTATTAAGTCTGCAGGTTTTGCAGGTGAATGGACTCTAATTATTAAAATATTACTCAATATTTTTAACAATGTTTCAATTATTATACACGGTGAAACTATACAAGATTAAGAAGTTAAGAATAATGCGAGATTACAAACTAAGTAAGGGATTAATTTGTGACTGAACAATTGTTTTCTGTGTGACTCTTAACTTGGTAGCTGAAGCTTTTGTTAAGGTAAGAGTTTTTTCTGTTTCATTAGTTATTTTGTAATCATTCAAGTAGTCATTTTGTATACCTATAATCTAGCCTGCATTATTTAACCGTCTGTAGTATCTTGCTTAGTTCAACTGTGTCAAAGGCATTGTGAAAATCTGAGTATTAGCACTAGAGGATTGTTGTAATCCATTACTTTTTTCTACTTGGGTTGTTATGCTTTGGTCATTAACTTCATAACTTTTTCGGAATCCTGCCTGTTCTCTTGGGTGATAGTTCTCCAGTATCGCTCCATTCTTTTATTTTTTTTGCATCAACTTGTATAATGGTTGAAATGGCTAATCTGATGGTAATTCCCTAAAGTTGCTTTGTTTCTTGCTTTATGTAGTAGAACTATTGTAGCGCTGTTCCAATATGTTGGAATTTAGGCGTTGTGAAGGCAGATATTAAAATGTAGTTTAATTTTTTCGAGTAATATATCTGCTATTGAAACTTATATGGAACATGTTTGTACATAATATGGATATAAACCAAGACAAAACTATTTAAAATTATATAAGATAAATTATATAAATAACTGATTTAAATTATATAATATAAATCAGTTATTGCGGAGTCCTTTTTTTGTATTATGCATTTAGTATTTAAAATCAGCATTTTGTGTTACGAGATAATTAAGGTAGAATTATTAAAATGCTGTATATTCTTAAATGTAATAATACAATTTGTGGTCAGCACGAAAGGGTTTTACGTTAACCATTTAAAACAAAAATATCCTTGCATTCTCTATTATATACTATTATATGCCCAGCATATTCGTAATACGATTTCGTTCTGATACACTAACGATAATCCTTCTAGCCGCCATCAATCTAGCGCAACACTGTCTGCTCCATCTGAATAATAAAACTATTAAAGCAGAACTCGAGGGTTGTTTTTGGCGATATGAGAAAGAATAATGCTAACATATTGAAGGCGATTTGATATTCGAGCGTAACTGATTTTTAGAGGGTGGGAGCATCAAGGAGCATTTTCTTATAGATCTTTGGTGTTGTATACGACGGGTATAACGGCAAGTTAAAAAAATCAATCATGGTTAGTACAGAAAAAAGACGTTTCTCTTATGATAACTCGTGACATTAGTGTTTAGATTATGTATAGTAAAATTTTATTTGCAGTAAAACGATTTGACTTAAATAAAAATATTAGTTTGGAATGAAATAAATGAGTTGTTTTAACTTAACCAACATATATAATCTCGACCAAAAGTGCAAAATAGAACAAGAAATTACGAATAATGACAAAAGGAGCTTTATTCATGAGGTTTTCGTTTCGGACAAAAAATCAAGCGGTGTAATGATAATTTGTTAAGATATATGTTTAGGCCAAACGTACACTAAAATTGCTCAAGACAGAATAGAAAAAGATTAGTATACAAGTCACCATGGACCTCCAGGAAATCAGGATTGCTGATGATAATTTTTTTCAGGGTTAATCAATGGAGGCTAGTGGTGAGTTTACAGTTATGATTCATAAACAAAACCTTACCCACGATGGAAGCTTCTACTTGAACGAACGTCCATGTTGATTCTAAGAATTCAGACAATGAACAAATAATGTAAAAAAAGATTGTGAGAAGAAAACACCCCATTCGGGCTATGGTTTATTCATCTTGATAATCTTCTCTAGAAAAATACATTTTTTCGTGTTAAAAACGTTTCTTAAAAGGCAACTTTTTTGACGACATAGAGAAATGCGTGTTGTTAAATTGAATGGGGCTTAGTTTGAAGGATATCAGCAACTAAACAACGAAGAATAAAGCAATGTGAAGGTATGAACGAAGGTTGTATACTTTTGAGATAGACCTCGCAAATTAAGGTAATGGGAATAGCTGCGGAAAAAGCAGACATGCAAGCAGCACAAAACTAAAACAAGGGACTGATTAATGAAGTATTGAAATGAGTCCCTTGTTTTAGTTATTATTAGATATTGATGAAGTAAAAAAAATGGATAAAATATTAATTTTTCAGGAAGGAAACGACAGGTAATCCCGTTTCTCCAATAACAAAACATGATTTGATCACGTTTTAAAGAGAAACTAATATAATTAAAAAGAAATTAGTCCCTTACATTTCATGCACCAAATATAATACCAAATATCAATAGAATTTCAAATACGTTCCATGATATGTGACGGATCTACGCTTATAATTTTTACCGATAATGTTCACTATAAAACATCAGTGCACTCAGTTTAATTAAATAAAGAGAAAAAATATAGAAAACAAGCTTTGGTGTGACTCACAATTACGTTATGATAATAGAATTTAATTTATGAACGTATTTGCGGAAATGGAAACTACAAACATCTGGAAGGAAATGTTAATAATACTTTACAAATGACGACGAGTCTATGTGATTATAAAAGAAACAACGAACTACTAAATTATTTTTATCATTCCTAGTTTTATAAGAGGAACGAACGATGTATAATATTTAAAAATGTCTATACAAACAAATTATAAAAAGAATGTAATATTAGTTATTTCATCAAAAAAATGGAGAAATAGTTTTGCGGAAATTTAAAAGAGCAACCGCAAAAATAATTACTATGAAATGGATTTCAAAGAAAAAATAAAACATACGAAAGGTGTGTAGGAGTAAGAGACTCTATAACTATAAAATGATTCAAGAAATTGAGTACTATGGGATAAATCAGAATATAGGGAATATCTACCAAGAAGCAAAAAGGAATAGTGAACAATATACAATAGTAAGAAATGTTATAGGAGAAAGAGGGATACCTAATAAGGAGATACGGAGCGAAACAAGATACATGACAGGAACAATTCGAGAGAACTGCTTAACGAAGAACTGTATGATAATAAGGAGCGACTGGGAGGTAGATGGAACAGCGAAGATCCCGACTATTTAAGAAATAATAGCTTATAATAAATAATAACAAGTCATAATAAAAATACAAATAAATTGGGTTGGTATTTACCTCTTAGGGCATAAGGTTAGTTCCCTTTTTCGAACTGGGAAATTGCACGTTCCCTTAAAAAATGTAATTGTAAATGTAAACGTAAAATTTATCATCGACGTATTATCATCATCATTATTAATTACAATGTTAACTACTAAAATTATGTAATTTAAGGGTCATCTGACCTCATCATGAGGCTAGTTCTAAACACTATATAGACGTTTTTCACTGAGGATAATCTGATTGAAGAATCGAAAATATTCGAAGAGAGGACAAGCAAACAAAACATGTATACGGAAACGGTGTAGGACTCAATAGGAAACACAGAACTAAAGACTGCGACAAACAATAAATGTTAAAAGCGCTGTTTCAATAAGGTGCAGGACTAGAGGTTAACCTAACAAATTAGCTGGAAGAAAGTCGAGAAATTGAGAAACGAGCTACTGAAATCAAAAATCATCACTACGGAGACAAAATTGAGACAATATAGAATAATGGTCCAATCCGCGGCCATTTATAGCAGCGAAACCTGAGTCATGAACAAAAGACAAGTAAATATAGTAAATCTTTAGGAGGAGACAGTCTTGAAACTCAATAGAAAAGAATTCAAGGTAACCACAAGACAATGCAGAAGTCAGAATGGCGACCTATTAACAATAAGGAAAGAAGTATTGAATAGATGGGTGAAATACTTTAACCAAACACATAATATAGAAGAAGAAGAAGAAAACCTGGAAGGGCAACGGGCGAGAGGGAGGAGGAACCACCAACGATTCTTGAAGTTAAAGATAAATAGATAATCTCCTAGCTGAACTAAAAGAATATTCTGAACTATAAAGAAGGTGGCCATGATACCATAATGGCATTACAGCATTTCAGGATACAGAAATCCCTCCCCAATGATTGAAATATTGGAATACTTTGCACCATACACAAAAAAGGAGATAGCTTTGAATTCTCTAACCACAGATGAATTACGCTTCTAAATGCAGCGTATAAAATATTTTCTACAGTACTATATCATTGTTTGGCACCATATGCAGAACTGATGGTAGGAAAATATCAGGCTAGTTTCAGATGTGGTATCACATATTTATAGACTACAAAAGCAGCCCACGACTCTGAATAGAAATGTTCAAAGCAATCAAAGAGCAAGGAATACTAAACAGTTGGTAAATTTAACAAAATTAACTCTTATAAAAATTAAATGTAGAGTACGAATTTAGGGGGAACGATCTGAACCTTTTAAAATAAATAAGGGGCTGTACCAGGGAGACCCTCCCTCCTGTATACTGTTCAATCTGGCTCTGGAAAAAAGTAATACGTAGGTACGTCACAAATCATAACCAGTTGTTCAATATATAATAAATTAGTGCAAATCTTGGCCTATGCTGATGATATTAACATTGTTGGGAGAACAGAAAACTGTACGAGTGGCGTATGTAGCATTAAAAGAATCAGCTACAAAAATGGATTTAATAATAAACACCAACAAAAAGAAGTATATGAAAATAAGCACGCAACCACAAATGCTAGGACCACTTGTTATAGAAAACGAAGTCATTGAAGCAGTGAACGAATTTTTATACCTTAACACTGAAAATAATACTACCGCAAAGATAAACCGCAAAATTTTCAAGGCCAACAGAGGCTATTTTGGGCTTAATCTCCTCCTTAAATCCACAATTATACCGAGAAATACAAAAATAATACTCTACAAAACAATAATACGCCCATATAGTCCTAACAAATAGTTCAAAGACCTGGACTCCAACAAAAAAATAATGAAAACATGTTAGAATGTATCGAAAGAAAAGTACTAAGGCGAACCTGTGGAGTAGTGAATGACAATTCTGTGTGGAGATGACGATACAACTTCGAACTTTATAGAATATGGATAATAATTAATAACTTTATAGGACGTCTGAGATGGATAGGGCATGTAATACGGATGGAACAAAATAACCCAGCTAGAAAAACGCTCCTTGATAGACTCATTCGTCAGAGAAGAAGAGGAAGACTCAGGACAAGGTTCCTTGATAGGATCGATGAAGACATGAGAAATATGGGAATACATGCTTGGCCAGAGAAAGGCGATGGATAGGACTGTAGATAAATTCTTTAGGCCAGGACCCACACAGGGTTGTAAAGCCAGAACGATGATGATGATGACAGTATTGAAATTCTTCTGGATAGTTACTACGATTGGAAAAAGGATGCTCTTCTCTACATTTTTGTGAAAAGAGTGTTAAAACAGAGGCGAGAAATTATCAAAGGACAATTATAAAAAATTTAGTGGAGCCCCTAACCACATTATGTTTTAATATAAACCATAAATATTTCAACAGGACTCTTGCATCTGCGCATAAATCTAAAACTAAGGTCAACTACTTTAAAATCATGTACCCAAATTTATTAGTAATGACCATTGGCCGCCACTCAGCTCAGATCTTATTAATCCACTCGACCACAAACTGTGATCAGTTTTAGTACAACACATCGCAATAATGTGGTGTCATTAAAGCAGGCGTTGGTAGAAGCGGTGGACAACGTTCCTAAGGATGCCATCCGTACTGCGATCAATGAATAGCCTAACAGACTTCGGTGCTTTATTCAGCCGAATCGTAACTATTTTGAATAATTTTTTTGTAGTTTGTAATCAGAATAGTTTTTCTTTTAAATATATTGTGGAAAACTGCACCGTAAATTAATGAACTAAAATAATAGTATATTACTTTATGAGGCGGAGAAGCATGACTTTTCTTGACGTAATAGAGGGCAAGTCAAGAAAAGTCGCTTCTTTGCCGAATAAAGTATACTATTTTTTTCTTCAAACGTAGCAATTTTCAACCATAAATAGTACAATTCATACGCTATTTTTACTCGAAATTAACTGTGACAACTATTAAAGTCGTCTAGATGTTAGAAATTAAAATAATTAAGTCGTCGGTGGGATTTGCGTCTCCCTGGTTACAGTTGTTTGACAGTTGTTTGCAATTATTAAAGACAGCCAACATCGGGAATGATTGCTGAAAGTTGTTCTCGACCATCAATATTACTATAAATAAAAATGATGTTTAATTGTTGTTATTGACATTTGTATTGTTGCTTTGTGACATGTTTCATATTTTTGCCATGACAACATTTTTCCCTCCGCCGTAAAGAAATGGGAAAAAAAACTGCTGCCGGCGGAGACATCAAACTTTGACAGGATCAAGTTAGATAAGTAATGTCATCATTATTTGACGTTTGAAGAAAAACTATTTTTATAATTGCCGCACTACCAAAATGTCATTGTAAAAATATTATTTTAAAATTTTTTTAACCGGTCTAAATAAAAACAGTTTCCTACAGCAAATCCGTCATATCAAAAGTTTTTATATCACTTTTCACAGTAAAGTTATAATTTTATTTATGTGGGCGTGTATGAGAGAAAAGGCCGTGTAATATCCATTTACCCTTACGCTCTTTTATACTACTACTTCTTTTATGTAGTTAAGGTTAAAGTATTTTCCAGAACTTCTTCAATCCCTCAAAGTCCAGAACTCTCAGCAAAGATTACACACACCTAAATAGTAATTTTTCTAAAAGTTTACGGTAACAGATAAATCTTCCTCTTAACGTTGCCTTTCCATTAAATTTCAATTTTTTCTTTCGCAGCAGCGTGAAATGTCGCCCTCCCCCAAAGTTTTTTTAAGTGATGATTTCGCACTTTTTCCGTGAGAAATCATTTTTTGTAGAATAACGGAAAAAGTACGTGTTGGGTGGAATAATAATAAGATTTTGCCTGGAAGGATCGAGCTAGCGGTGAAATGTGAGAAGAGCACCCGAAATTCAATAACTAGAAGTGTCACTCACGGCAATTCGACGCTTAAGTTGTCTTAAATAGACGCTACGTGTTTTCCTCATGAAAATTACGATATCCATCCTACTAACGAAGAGACATGTAATAAATATTATCAGAGGTGTACTAAAATTTTTGATTTTATTAAGCACATACACAGTAACATAATTTTCACATTATGTTAGTCCAGATAAATCTCAAAATATTAGTGAAAAAGCATTCAATTGATTACAAAAAGGAAATTATTGGACACGATATATTTATGATACAGATTTTCTATTAACTGTAGCTAGACGTGCATATGAGTCATACAGAAGAAAGGAAAAACGTACTCTAACAGGAATTGTAGTCAGAGAAAATTGTAATATTATATAAAAGCGTTCATACATTATGTATATCGGCTTATAATCAGAAATTATATAGCAAACGCCAATTATGGTGAAGTTTCGTTACGCAGATTGGTTAAGCAAATCCTGACAATGAAACAGTTGGGGACAAGTCTGTCTGAATAGCAGAAAGCACTAATATCTCTTGGATACGCCACTGAATAAATGCCGAGTTTTCGATCTTTCGAGTTTAGTCTCGAGTCGTATGTTCAATTTTTTCACATGCGAAAAATCATGTCATTTTTCGCTGTATTACTATATACCATTCTACCACAATTTTACAAGTATTTCCCATTCTTCAACCCTTCCAACTCACATTTTAACCCCACGCCATTAGAAATACAGACAGGTGTAAACATAGCAAACAAGAAGTCGCTCTCTTTCGTCTGCTGAGTTTCGCTAGGCAGACGTACACCCTCTCTTGCCTGTTACCTATCGCTTGGTACAGACGCATCCCTCTTACCCGTTGTCTATCTATGAGAACGGGCGCTCTCTCTCTCCTGTTGACTGTCGCTTGGTGACAGGGGTATTCTCTCTACTGCCGACTGCCGCTAACTAGTTATCTCTCTCCTGCTTTAAGTTACACAAAAAATATCGCAAATACTGTTTTAAATGGTTTACAGACGCAAAATGTGCTCTATCTCGTGACCGCGAGATACGTGTCCAAAAACCAATAACCCGAACAGCTTTCCCGTACGAAGAAAAATCGCGAGTGAAAGCCTGTCAATACCGCGAGTGTAGGCGCAGAAGAAATATTGGTAAAACTTTGTATAAACTTAATCTGCTATTGTCTGTATAACCGTATACTACATATCCTAATTTATTTGAACCAGCCCTATGTAATACAGTTCTCATACATTGAAATTATAGTTATAATTTCTTTTCCTTTTTGTACAGCGTAAATAAGTCATTTCGTACACCTAACCATAAATGATGTTTTCTATATTGTACAAAATAATCAGCGAAAACAGGATTAAAGTAACAAAAAATTCATATGTAAAATCATCAAAATGACTTTCAATAAGAAACTAAAACTTTTGGAAGACACCCTAAGATAAACCTTTATGAAACAATTTATAACAAGAGATTGCCGTAGCGACCGACAGTTAAGAAAGCTAAGTTTCATGTGAACTACTCCAAATTGGAATGGAAAGCCTTAAATTTAAACAAGGATATTAAACAAATTGGTCCATAAAAAAGTAGAAAATATTCACCCGAATATGTGACCGTGAAGAGTTGGCGCAGATTTGAAGGGATATTAGGCAATCTATATCACCAAAAAGAGTAACTGCTATTTCAGATCATAACAGGACTAACAACTCATATTAAGATAAACAACGGGAACCAACACAATAAGCGTTTTTACCACATGTTGAAAAGTATTGTTCTGAAGCTATTTTCTTGTGGCATTGTAAATTAATTACTATTTATAACTGGGAATAAGCCACAATTAAAGATAAAAAAATACGTTTATTGACGTTTCAATTTCCAATTCGGAAATCGTTCTCAAAATACAAACAGTAAATTAAACAAATTTTGTTTTTTGTTACATAGTGAAAAAATTCTTCTAATAATTTAATTTTATCTGACTCATTTATATTGACAATTCAGACATACATTATGCATTTTAAAGTAGACGACTTTAAAATGATATTGCCAATATTATTGAGTTGCGCGCCTGGGACGACTTTACTTATAAGATAGTTCATTCGATTACATGAAATCAACTTTAACTTGAGAATATCCGTCAGAAAAAATCATAGCATGTAATTCGTCTTTAAAAAGACAAACACATGACATGATGACAGTAAAATTCTCCTGTTAGTGATTCCATAGTAAATTATGAGGGAAAAACCAGGAAAAAAACCTCATAATACTATCCCGACATTGTAAGTATTTGTTCGTAAATTTACTTTACCTTCAACAAACATCAAAATTCTGATTTTATATGTTACGTTATTTAAAAAACATAAATGATGTATCCTCTATATGTTACTGACTTACTAATACGGTATTTTCTTATTAATAACTTCCTCTTTCAATATTGGTAACCAGATCCTACTACATTCTGCCGAGGAATTTGCGACACAATTGGCCTCATTTAGCATAATTAGAGCCGCTTCTTTGATTTTTCTTTTTTTACCATCCGTTTCTTTTAGGACTATATTTGAATTATTCCATTGAACCCTATGTTCATTATCCCATGCGTGTTTACATATTTGAGATCTATCAAATTCTCTATTTTTAATATAAGATTGATGTTCACTTATTCTAACATGTAATGGCCTTGATGATTCACCTAAATAAAACTGATCGCATTCACACTTTCTTGTTCATTGTTAGGTTTGGTTTTGGACAAAATAGATCTCAACGTGTTTGTTGTTTTGAATGTTGTTGAAATGTTGAATTTATTTCCTATCCTTTTAAGTTTTTCTGATAATCCTTTTATGTACGGTATTGTTATTTTCCTCATATTATTCCTTGTGTATGCTGTAGGATCTCGTTCTAAGTTGTTCTGTTCTATTCGATCGATTGTTGAAAATTCCTTATTTATAAACGATAAAGGATAATCATTTTTTAATAAAACAGATGTTAACAAATGTTTCTCTTTCAAGAACGAATTTTCGCTAGAACAAGTAATTTTGGCTCTATCGGTTTTTTTCCTGGTTTTTCCCTCATAATTTACTATGGAATCACTAACAGGAGAATTTTACTGTCATCATGTCATGTGTTTGTCTTTTTAAAGACGAATTACATGCTATGATTTTTTCTGACGGATATTCTCAAGTTAAAGTTGATTTCATGTAATCGAATGAACTATCTTATAAGTAAAGTCGTCCCAGGAGCGCAACTCAACAATATTGGCAATATCATTTTAAAGTCGTCTACTTTAAAATGCATAATGTATGTCTGAATTGTCAATATAAATGAGTCAGATAAAATTAAATTATTAGAAGAATTTTTTCACTATGTAACAAAAAACAAAATTTGTTTAATTTACTATTTGTATTTTGAGAACGATTTCCGAATTGGAAATTGAAACGTCAATAAACGTATTTTTATCTTTAATTGTGGCTTATTCCCAGTTATAAATAGTAATTAATGTTGAAAAGGTTACAGATCGAATGGGCAAAATCTTAGGGAGAGCGCCCACCAAAGTGGCGTGGCACGTGGCAAGTAGCAAGCGTCTAGCATATTACATAAAATGTAACCAATGCAAAGGAATGATTAGATCAAATGACGTCATTGTCATTTTGGTGTGCGCTGAATCATTCGTTTTTATTGGTTATATTTTAAGTAACATTAGTAAAACCAGGTAAAACCGTAGTTCATTTCAGAAATTACATATGTGTTTCAGTGCATATTGGAACAAAACGTACAATCAATACGTACGAACATGCTATTACACACAATAACTTTATCTTTTTTATTTGCACAAATATACCCGAATCAACTACTAAGGGTTATTAGCGGGGACACATGCACAAGCAGTCTTCTTCTTAACGTGCCCATCCGTAAGGACATTGGCGATCATCATGGCCCATTTGACACTACCTGCAGCCGTTCTGAAAAGTTCTATTGACGTTTTCCCATTCCATTGTCTCAGATTCTTCAACCAGGATGTGCGTCTTCTCCCCGGTCCTTTTTTTGGTTTCCACCTTCCCTTGTATGACCAGCCGCATCAATTCTATTTCTCGTTCTTTATAGTGTTGAGTATTTCTTTATCTTTTTTCATTCTTCGTAGTGTTTCCGCATTTGATATGTATTGTGTCCAAGATATTTTCCACACTCTTCGACAAAACTACATTTCAAAGCTAATGAGTCTTTTCTCTGTCGCCTCTGTATTTGTTCAGGCCTCAACTCCATACAACAGGACAGAGAATACGTAGCACCTCAAGACTCTAGTTCTAATTTCAATGTTGAGTTTTCCATTACATAAAATTGCTTTTATCTTATTAAAAACACTTCTAGCTATCTCAATACGCCGTTTTATTTCCGTACTTCTATCCCATTGTTAATTTAGTTCGCAATCTAAGTACTGATATCTGTGCACCCTGCCTAAAAGTTTTCCTTTCAAAAGTACAACGTCTCTGTTATCATTGCAAAATACATGGTTCATTTTGGTTGAATCATCCACATTGTTCAACCGAATGGAATGGTGTATTTTCGCCTTAAGATAATCAGTAAGATACATATTTTACGATTTGGTATGCAGTTCAAAGTTCAGTTGTTTTAAGGGTAATTTAACAAATGGATTAGATTGGGCACTCGATATGGGCATCTTTCACTAATAATGGAGTGCTGCTCTTGGTACATACTGGAGTAGCCTCTTTGTTAAATATACGATTGTTTGTAAGTAGATTTCATCCTATTCGGAATTTGTTAATGCTGGCTTGGTCTTTTCTATTATTTGGTAAAGTGAGTGTGGTTCTGGCTTGTTCTAGGCATTCTCTGAGTTTGGTGACAGCCAAGTAGTCTGACCAGAGAGTAAGGTACACAGATGAAAAGATATCTTTATGTTGAGCCTGTAGATAGGATAATTCTTCTTTGATCTTGATAGTTTTAGTTCACCAAATTTGAGTGCATGTAATCAGGATAACACTTTTTATAAACCCCGAATATAATGTACCATTAGAAATAATCTGCTCCGATTGATAATTCAACAATTTTATAATTTTACACAATACACAAAAGTAAAAAAATTAAGAGTTACTCGAAATTTTAGAAATTAATTGTCTAATTCGATTTTCGACGACCAAATAGATCTAGGGAGTCTAGGGATATTTAGGTCAAAAAATCCTCTTTTGGATACACGACTGGTTGTCACACAAAAATAGTTATTTTAAAATTATCTTTCTTCTGAGAAACCGGTTTTTAGAGAAACATGTCACGTTGACTATATTTGGTGGAAATGAAAAATCGTAACTGCCAATTCCATCAATATAATAAATCCCTTACGAAAGAATTAACAATGATAACAGAGACGTTGTTCTTTTGAGCGGACTTGGATATCCACGAAAGCCAACGAGGCGTGCAATATAATGATATAAATAATGTTTTTCTTATCTTTGCAGGTAATATGAGACGTTTACAAATGTTTTTGAACGCGCCGGCTGTAGAAGTAATTAAAATTATATACAACACGTTTTACACGTGTATTGCTCCGGATGTTTTTTCAGTTATATGAGTGATTTTAAAGTGAACCATAAACAAATTGTTAAATAAATATGATTAATATTATAAGAAAGATTGTTTTTTGTAAAGGAAATGTTTTACAAATAAGAAATACCATACATATTTTATTCATTTACGAGTTTTCTACTTTTAAATTTACGACTACGAGGCTTATCGACATACCCAAACAGATATACTAAAGGTAAAATAAAACAGGGAACAGAAAACTAAAACTGGTAGGCGAAGACATATAAACCCGTTATATGAATCATTACAAAAGCTTAACAGATAAACGAATCATGTGTAAAATAATTATTACAAAATAAGATAAAACTATCTTCGTCTTTCTTCGCTTAGTATCTCTCAGTATTAGTGTGCGTCCATAACGAGGAGCAGAGTATGGAAAAGAGTATAGTCTAACAATGAATGTCAAGAGAACGAAATTTATGAGAATCTCGAAAACTTAAAGAAATAACGAGAATCTTCTAATAAACGGAACCAACGTCGAACAAGTGGACAAATATGCATATCTGGGAACAATAATTAACTCCACAAATGATTACAATCAGATCAAAATATGAATAGAAAAGTCTAGAGCAAATATCAACAAAATGAGAAGAGTGCTATGTACCAGAGATTTAAAACTGGAACTAAGTTAAGTTGGCGAGGTGCTATGTTTTTTCGACTTTATTTTATAGAATGGAATCTTGGACCTTGAATGCGACATCAATGAAAAATCTGGAATCATTCGAGCTGTGGGTGTACAGAAGAATACTGAAAATATCGTGGACAGAACACGTCACAAACAAAGAGGTTCTGGGAAGGATGAATAAAGAAATCGAAATTTTAAATACAATAAAACCAAGAAAATAAGAATATCTCGGACATCTTACACGTGGAGAGAAATACACCTTGCTCCAACTGATTATGCAGGGAAAGATCCAAGGAAAAAGAAGAATAGGGAGGCGTAGAATGTCATGGCTGCGCAACCTGAGAGAGTGCTACGGATGTACATCAAATGAATTTTCAGAGCAGAGCAGCCGTCTCAAAAGTCCGAATGGCTATGACGATTGCCGACTTCCGCCGCGGAGATGGCACTTGAAGAAGAAGATAACGAGGTGCCGATCCTCGGTCGAAACCATGGGATGGTATCATATTATCGATTTTTGGTAAAATAAATGCATTATTTTAAATGCGAGCATTCACTGTCAGTGCTATGCTCTAGGAGAGGATACGATGCTTTGATCTCCTTAATATCCCGTCTCTCTAAGGGTGCGTTCATAACGGAGACCATGGCATCGTATCCTCGCCTAGAGCATAGCACTGACGGTGAACGCTCACATTTAAAATAATGCATTTATTTTACCGAAAATCGGCAAGATAATACCATCCATGGTCCGAGCGAGGGTGGGCGCCTCGTTATGAACACACGCTAAGGGTGCGTTCATTAAGGAGTCTAAAGAATTTAAATCTAATGTCATATAGTGAGAAAATAAAAAAATTAAAAAATACGGTAATATTTTGTTGAAACTATCTTACAAGAGGATAATATAGAATATAATATATTGCAACTAAATTGGATGTGGACTACCAAAAAGGTCCAGGATCATTTCATCAACAAGTATAACCACACGTACAAGGATTGCGACTCAAGAGTCCATACTGATATTTGGCAATATTCAATAGATTTTGTAAAATTGCTGAAACAGGATTTTTATTCGAAAATGGTCATCTTTAAATGATATAGTTATCTGTCATTTGTCAACACCATAACGATATAGACATATGTACCAGAAACCCTAATTTTATCTTGTGTGGCACATAATTAGACAGTTATTTCACTGGAGAATCCAATTTTAACAAATATAATGGATAATGATAATAGGTACTCAGAAGACGATCTTTTTCCAACAAGACGGCACACCTCCGCATTATAGCATAAACATAAGGCGATACCCTTATGAACTAGTTCCTAGGCAATTGATTGGACGAAGAGGTTTTGTTAAACGACCAGCAAGATATTGCGATTTAACTTCCCTATACATCTTAAAATGGGGTTATTTAAAAACAAAATTTATAATACAATTCTTGTTTCATCGAAATGTTAGTCATAATTTGGAATAGTATAGACGTTGGTGGATATCATTTTGAACATTTAATTAAGTAATTATGGCTGATGAGCATCTCCCCTTCTTGCGGAGTTTGAGTTATTATGAGAAACATATGAGTTTCTTGACCAAAAGTGTCAGGAATCTGACTGACCAAATTAGCGCATCTTCTTTATTCATTCATTTATTCACTCTTTAAATAAACTGTGTCATCTTCCTCTCTTTCTTTGACCCTCTGGTTGGAATTCAAGTGGTTGTCTGGTTATATATTGCTTTCATCTTTCCACAAAGTATGGCTAATTAATTTCCACCTTTCCCATAGTTTTGTATTTTCCACTTTTCCCATAGTTTTATATTAGTTATTCTGTCCAGCCAGTATATTTTCAGGATTTTTCTTAAAGATTTATTTACAAACGTTTGGAGTTTTTTAGTTGTAGTTTCGTCCTGTTTCCATGTCTCTGCTTCGTAAAGTAAGTATAGTATACCTACGTTTAATGCATATTGTTCTGAAGCTATTTTCTTGTGGCATTGTAAATTAATTACTATTTATAAACTGGGAATAAGCCACAATTAAAATATAATCTCCGTATTTTTATCTTTAATTGTGGCTTATTCCCAGTTATAAATAGTAATTACGTTTAATGCAACTATTAAAGATTTTAATTTTTCTTGTTTCCGATTGCCAAATTGTATTTAAAACGTTGAATGCATTTTGCGCCTTTATTATTCTCTTCTGTGTATTCTTTTTACGCCCCCCGTTTCTTTCCATGACTGATCCCAATTAAGTGAACTTGTCTACCTCTTTTACTTCCTTACCGTCAAAGTAAACAGTTTTAAATTATAAATTTATTTATTTAAAATTGAGTTCCTTTTAAGTACGCTACATTTAGTAAAATTTCCTAGTAATGTTACAAATTTTGACAATTTTTATGCAGTTTTTGACGTGACAAAAAAATTTAAGATACTAGCGAAGCATAGGATTTACGTTTAGTTTTTAAGAGGCATAACACTTTCAATAATCCGTTACTTTTTCGTAAGAATGGAGTTAATATGGCAAAAAAATACCTGTCTGGTGATGTGCTATATATGGGATGTTCCCCATTGAAAATTAAGGATTTGTGGTACTGGAAGAGAGGGAGTTGCAACTAACATATATCTACATCGTTGTAGCCTTTTATCCAAGGTTGTTCCCTTTGGAATAAAACTCGATTTAGCATTTTTACAAAATCCACTGAATATTGCCAAATATCCAGATTTACTCTTTCGAGTGGCCAACCCTGTATCTCAAACGAAACGTTACCTAACTGCTCATATATGTAACATTGCAACCGTTTCAAATCAAACAATGTTTCTTATATTATATATTATACATAAAACTCACGTCTTTATGACATTTTTATCTAATCTGCAAAAATACCTCGGAGAAACAATTAACATCAATAACTGAACAAATACATTTAATGTAAATGCTACAAATATTTTTTCTGCGAAATTATGATGCATGGTCTGTAAACAACTAAGTAATTCATAGGAAATATTGCAGTTTTGCTCCTCGGAAATATGTTATTAACGTCAATTTGTTTGGGACGATATAGTACACAGTACCGTAGTACCGTATTTAAATTGAGTGTTTCTATCTATGAAAAATATCTAAAGAAGTAGAAGAAAAAATATTGAACGTTTATTGAAACGTATTGAAAGTTTATTTATATATTTGTTAATGATTTTCTTCTTCTTCTTCAGTGCCTTATCCGGTCCGGATGTTGGCGATCATCAAGGCTATCATGGTTTTGTTGACTGCTCTGCGAAACAGCTCCGCTTAGGTCATCCCAAACCATTGTCGGAGATTTTTTAACCACGAGATACGACGGCGTCCCGGTCCTCTTCTGCCAAATGATTTTATTGAAAAAAAAAAACAAACAAACACACAAATCAAACACTTTTTTATGATGTCCGATTTGCATATAACGATAGTTCCAATGAAGAAACCTAGAAACCATTAATTACAGTTCTTAGTTCGTTGAAAGGAATTGCTGTAGAAACAAAGTTCGTGAAGACCATCAAATATTTGAATATCGTGAAGACAAGAAAGCAGAAGTGTGTCGTGAAAGAGAAATAAGTTCCACTCTATCTACCATGCTCAAAAATAAACACATTTTCGAAGAAGGTTCGTCTTTTTTTCCGGTAAATCGAAAAAACTACGTGCCGCAACTAATAAAAAACTCGATACTGCAATGGTCAAATGGTTTACCGTAAACAGGGGTGCGAATTGCTTCAAGGAAAAGCAACACAGTTTTAGCAAGTGATAGGTGGTGATTAGAATTTTAAAGCATCGAGTGGGTGGATGAACCGTTTTAAGACCAGACATGAAATTACGCAGAGAACGCAAAGAACATCAGAGCTAATCTTGTAATAGACAATACAACGATTGAGCGTGTGCCCTGTTATAAATATCTAGGTGCTTGGATCACAGACGATACTGATCAAACAAAAGAGATTAGATGTAGAATAGAAATCGCTAGATCAGTCTTTAATAGAATGCGCAAACTCTTTTGCAAGCGTGATATCAATATAAAGTTACGAATACGAATGCTGCGGTGTTATGTCTTTTCTACCCTGTTATATGGAGTTGAGGCTTGGACACTAAAACAGTTGACCATAAAAAACATTGAAGCTTTCGAGATGTGGTGCTATAGGCGCATTCTCAGAATATCATGGATGGACCGCGTCACTAACACGCAAGTACTCCAAACTTTAGACAAAAGATGCGAAATTCTAAATGAGATAAAAACTAGAAAGATGGAATACTTGGGGCACATTGTGAGAGGTGAAAAGTACAAACTTTTAAGAAACATCATGCAGGGCAAAATTAAGGGCAAAAGAAGTGTGGGAAGAAGAAAAATATCGTGGCTTCTTAATCTACGTGAATGGTTCGGGTGTAGTTCGATTGAACTTTTTAGGCGCGCTGCTAACAAAGTCGCAGTGGCCATGATGATTTCCAATCTCCGCTAGGAGGGGCACGAGAAGAAGAAGAATGAAATTACGCGTGGGAAAATTTGCGGTGAAGCGAAGAGTATTTCCAAAGAAGTCACCGACAACTCGTTAAGTCAATGCCGACGAGCTGGGACTTTTTTTAAACTTACTCATGATGAGTAAGTACACTTATTCAAAAATGAACGTTGTATAGGTGGGCCATAAATTTCATCCACAAAGCATGGACACTTGTAGATAAAACAACCATCAGAAAATGTTTCGATCATGTGGGGTGGACAGAGACTGAGGTAGAAAACGAAGAAAATGAATATCCTCTAGCAGAGTGGTTGAGGTAACAACAGTAAGGTCAAGGACTAGCCCAACTGCCCAATGATGACGAGTTTGCTGAATTCATTGTTATTGATGATGACGTCATTGTTTATGATCTTAAAACGGATAGTGAAATTATCGCGGAAGTAATAAATCCGCCGGCGGAGCGCGTTATCATCAGTGACGAAAATGATGAAGATGGAGAATACAATCGCGGTGAATCTATGCAAGAAGTTCCTAATAGACAAGATGTGGAAAGTACTAACGTTGTAAGAAACTTTATTCAAAGACAAAACGCAAATGAAGAAGCATATAACTGTTTAGAAAATATGATAGATATAATGATAATTAACAATTTAAAACAGTCAAAAATGAAAGACTTCCTCCAATTGCAGAAGCAATAGTTTATGTTATCCTTGAAAATACGCTTTATACATTATGTTCTTCTTCTTCAAGTGCCGTCTCCATCAATGGAGGTTAGCGGTTATGGTGGGTGGCAAACGTTTGTCTATCTTCAGCTGCTCTTAAGAGTTCCTCAAATCCAAGTCCTGTCCAATTTCTGATATTACGTAACCAGGACAATTTTTTTCTTCCAATTCCTCGCTTTCCTTCTATTTTGCCATTTATTATCAACTGAGGGATGTAGTATTTCTCGTTGCGCAACAAATGCCCTAAATAACTGGTTTTTCTTCTTTTGACTGTTCATATTATGTAGTTGGAAAAAATGTAAGTACAGATTTTTTGTTTTAACTTATATAATTGAAAATAAAAGTAAACAACTCTTCTTTGTTTTAATGTATTTCATTGACAACAAAAGTTAAACAACTTTTTTTTCAAAAACGACATTCAAACAACATTTAGCATCTTATATTGCTCCGAATAGCTTCACTATATAAGTTAATGTTTTAGAAAACCACATCCTCATATGTATGCACAGTATTATTGTTGTCTGATATAACGAGGCTTACAACGAGGTAATTAGTCTGCCATTTCAGTTCTCGTTATAGAGGGAGTCTACTGTATTATATCACATATTAAGCAAAATCAGACAGCAAGGGTTAGAGTTTTCACTAATAGGAAATAAATATTATATATTTATATGAAGCAACTTGATAAGAATGACTCTCCTAAATTTTGCCATCGATATGGAAATGTTCCAATGCATACAATAACATGTAAACACGTGCGAATTATGGACTAGAAGATAACCGTAAAATAGAGATTTGCAATGCAAGATATATTCTAGAAAAATGTTATGAAAAAGTATAATGCACTTACCCCTATTTCTAAATCTGTATGTGGAACTGCGCCGTTCGTTGTGGCTTTTATATCTGCATCTCCAATTTTAACTACTCGTCCTTCTCCCTCACCGACAGCTTCAACTTCTCCTTTTGTTGGGGTATTTGTAATATCTACTGACCTTTTTGACTGCTTCGCACCCATTTTGTATGACAATTACTAACTAATTACTGAAACAATAATACAGTTGTTAGACTTTTATAAAAAAATTAAAAAATAAAAATAACATAACAGTAATTATGTTTAGCTTTGACTAAAATTTTTTAATGATAATACTAATTTATTTATACATTAATTAACAAAAATATGATTATAGTGTATAATCAATAAAATGGATTATTTAATATTTTAAGGCTAAAATAAAATATTGTACTAATAATAGCACGAGATTGTTTATAAAGAAATTCATTTTTTAGGATCAAAAATGCAATCAAGAATGACTTAGGTACCTGTCAAGTCAATCCATGTAGGCAAAGAAATAAATTACATTTCGCGCATTTTGAGCAAGTTTTAATATGTACTTTGGCTGGTGTTTAATAATTTTTTAACGATATTCCAGAAATTACTCTTACATATTTCATAACTACACAGCTTCGTTATTCCTTTTCGTACAAATATTACAATAAAAATCGATTAAAAAAAATTATTTACTAGTTGAAGAACTTTTTCTTTATTTTCGTACTTCTTTTTTTCAAATATAACTTGTTAGCAAAAAACATGCTTTACTTTGACATACTTGTTTACAAAAACTGTACGAAAAAATGGACGATACAGACGCATGCGCACAAAAAATTGTAATAAAAAGGCCTATTGGCTGCGTCTTAGTTTGAAGCAAGTATAAATGTATGTTCTTGTATCTTGTTGGAGTGATTTCTGGAGATATAAGTAAATCCATACTGGATGTCATACAGTACTGGTCCTAGTACGCTTCCTTGTGAGATGCCAGCCATAATTAATGGCGATCTCTAGTGAGGAAAAAAATATTTCACCAGAGAATCAACGTGAACTATGTAGATGCAAGCAAAATTCAAACTCATGAAAAAGTTGTGTTGAAAAAGAAAATCAATGAACGTGTTGTTAATTAAATACATAATATCAGAACAATAACAAACCGATACAAAGGAATATCGAAGGACGCGATAGAGAATTAAGTGCGAATCAATTTGTTTTAAATACTCTTTTATATATCCGTTAAACTTTTATTCATCTGCGGCTAACCTAACCTAAACTATGTCGATTTTTGTCCTATCTAAGAAACTAATTTACTATCTTGCAACTATGTATACCTACTAAAAGCTTTTGTATTAAACTAAATAAAATAATAATAAAAATATTGATGAAAGAAAATAAAACTTAATGATTTAAACTATCTTATAAAAATTCTACGGCACAATAATTAAACAAATTTAACGTCAGTAGAAAGAATGTTTCCTGGACCAGTAACAATGTATGCGATTTTTTAACAATATACCTACCTGTAGTTTTACAATCTGGTTGAACAATACCACACAATTGTTTAGAAGAATTGTTAAAAGTCACTAATATCACAAGCACAAGGCAATAAACGTTTAACAATAAAACTGGCGAAGTAGTATTCAATACGTGCACCAAATGTTTATTCGAAAAAAATATTGACTCAAGTATGAGGTTTGATGATTACACATAATCAGCAACGCCATGATTCACAGTTATCGCTTTTTAACTTCAACATAAATACAAGAATGTAAAATTCAAACTTAATTTGTCACTAAGTATTTATAGAATAAATAATATATATATATATATATTATATATATATATATATATATATATATATATATATATATACATATATACATTTAAATTATTTAGTTTATTGGTTTTTTAAATTGTTTATGTTAGATATAGTTTTTTCTACACCTGTTTTTCCTACATTTCTGTTGAATAACATTTGATGTCTACTTTTCTAATAAGAATTGAAATAACCAATCTGATATGGTTTTTAGCAGGAGTATTCTGTTGCAAAATATTCTGAAAATAAACTGTAGATCCTTTAGAAACTGGAGTCCTAAGGCCAAGGAGTCTTAAAACACAAACACACTTCCCGACTAAACCGTCCAACTGTCGTTACCGACAGCGTTGAGCCCGACGATTCAACACACAGAACGGAGGTGAGCAGGCGTAGAGCAGAAACACATAGGATACAACGATACAAGGATTGATTATAAGGAGCTGGTATATAGAGGAAACACAAATAAAATTAGAACCAGAAACGGCAAAAAATAACTACAAATGAAAGAGAATATAAAAAAGCAGGAAGTTAAAAAAAACACAACAAAAAACACTTTAAAACCCTGAAGAATAAAAAAGCTGCTGAAGATGGGGAGATTAAATTACCGAGAAAGTCTAACATACCACTATTTCTTGATTCTTCTTCTTCTTTTTATGTAGACATGACTCTGTCTTTCAGTCGTTCCATCGTTTTCGTGGTCTTCCTACTGATCTTCCTTTTGGGGAACCCTCTCTTGCCCTCTTTTTATTCTTCCGTTCTGCCGTTCTATTTGCTGTCATTCGGCTTATATGATCGTTCCATTCTACTCTTCTATTTCTTACACAGTTCTTGATGTTCTGTTTGCATAGCAGATTATTTTAAGTTGTTTTTTCCCATGTGGTATCCTTTTTAGTCCTTACTTTTTTATTATTTCATCCATAATCAGGTTGAATAAGAGAGGACTTAGGGAAATCTCCCTGTCTTATCCCATTGCCAGCTTCAATAGGGTCGGTTAGGTCTTCTTCACCTTTTACTTTTATTGTGCTGTTTTGGTAAATATTTTCGATAGTTTTGATTATTCCTAGAGGTATCCCTCTTGCGTACAATAAGTGGATAACGTCCTTTAATTTGACTCCGTCAAATGCCTTCTTAAGGTTCACAAAACATACATGCCGGTTTGTTACATTCTAATGATTTCTTTTGCACTTGCCTCATTATAAATATAGCGTCGATGCATGATCTTCCCGATCTGAAACCTTGTTCTTCTGCTGGTGTTATAATTTCATTCAGTTTATTATCACTTTGGTTATTAATTTAGTGTTGTTTAATAAATTATATTCTCTATAATTTTCCTGGTTCGATTGGTTTCCCTTGTTGAAGAGAGGTTAGGGTAAAGCATCTACAGGATTTTTGATCTCCATTCTTGAGGAATTCTATTTTGTTCTATTATTTTTTGGATTTTTCAATAGTTGTTAGGTCAGATTTGGTTCTCCGTACTTTAGGAGTTCTTTCGGTATTCTGTCCTCTTCTGGTGATTTTCTATTCTTTAATTTCCCTAATGCTTCCTTATCTCGTTCTCCTCAATATTTATTTCTTCGTTTGTCGTCACCTCTGGTGGTGGTGGTGCATTATCGCCACCTTTAGTAAATAGGGATCGAAAGTAGTGTACCGATGTTTCTCTGATGTGTTTAGTTTTTATTAGTTCGTTCATCTCTTGGTCCTCTGATCATTCTCCATATTTCTTTTTGTGTTTTGTACAAGTCGAGTTCCATCCGATTTGAGAAGCTCTGCTAGTGTTCCCTTTTTATTTGTCTGACCAAAGTATTCGTTTCATTTCTGATTCTTTTATAGTAGTTATATGCCTGTTGTGTTCTGTATTGTAAAAAGGTTTTCTTTTCTTCGCATTTTGCCTTCACTTCCTCTCTAAACCATGGTGTTTTCTTTTTTGCTATGTTTGTGTTTGTTACTTTCCTCTCTCTAAGTGATTATGTTGCTGCGTTAATTATGCTATTTTTGAGTATCCCAACTTTCCTCGATGTTATTTCTTGATTCTGAAGCTGTTCGGAATATCATGTAGATTTTGCAAAAACACAATAAATAAAGATTGACACATAACTAAAATACATATAGTCCAGTAATTCGGGCGGAAAATAGGCCCTTACCTCCAAATTCTGTAGGATTGCATGGATTTAGCTGAAAATTTGGATTTAAGCTTGTCTTATCCTCCTTTGCAAAAGTTGTATATGGTCGAAGTGTGCTTTTTGGTTTTAAGGGGTAAAAAATACCCCAAGTTTAAAAAATAGGAAAACACGCATTTTCAACCAAAAATAGCTCAAACAGTGTTGACTTTCTGAAAAACTCTACACAACAAAAGTTGCTTAAAATTTAATCCTCCATTGATTCCCGTGATTATTTTAAGCAAAAGGATTTCCACCCTCAATAAGGGGTGGCAAGCACCCTTGAGACAGAAGTACACATCGGAGTTATATAACTTTTGTTACTTGAGCACTTTTCCATCAACTCACCAAATTTCAAGTGAACCGGTTCAGTCCGACAAAATTGGAAGGTAAATAGCCCGAGTGACTGGAGTATTAGAAACAGGTTTGTTTGATCGGTTAATCTTCAAGAACTGTGTCGCAATTCTCACTCGTGAACCACGAGTCATAATATGCATGTAATTAGGATTTTCATTATTACTTGACCAATATAATTGCGTTTTTCTTTAGTAGAGAAGAATATATTTTTTTTATTATTTCTGTAAAATAAAGAAAAATATATTATAGAATCGCGTAATTGTCTTGAATCATGCTATACGATTGATATCTATATTTTAACAATCTTCCTACACAAATTCCAAGTCGAATTTTTTTGCATGTTCGTTAAATTATAGCTGTATAATGGTTTCGACGATTTTGTGCTCATTAATAAAACGGTTTGTAACTAAAAACAGTAAGCACAATTAGTAAAATTCGCTCACGATACTTTTGATGTAATTGACAAGGCAGTAACAATGGTATTAGAAAAAAATTTTACTGTTACCGGAGATGTATGAATTAATAGTATTCACAGTTGTTGTTACCTTTATATTCCGTTAAGAGTCTGGCTAACCAACAGGTTTCAAGAATTAATTGAGTAATCTATATCGTCAAATGAAACGAAAGCTTTTAATTTAACAAGTTGGTATTTCATACTTGATTATCATTTGATTTCAAATAATAGAGTCATTACAAAATTACAGCAATGACATTCACAATTTAGAAATTGTGGATATCCAGTTCATATATTATAATGCAGAAGCAAAATAATAGGAAGAGACAAGTATTAATTCCACAGAGGAAGCCTACAAACACCTTATGATATATTCGAAACAAAAAACACAAGAACAATATAATAATAAGGAAAGAATTAAAAATAGTTAAAAAAGACATCTTTAAAGACTTAATCTTTCTTCTGATCTCCTAATCAGTATGTCATTATTCCTTCTCTCTATGTGTCCCAGCCATCTCAATCTCTGCACTTTAATAAATCTAACTATATCTTCTCGCTTTATTATGTCTCCTAGTTCATGGTTCATTCTTCTTCTCATTTCTTCATTTTCCACTCTTAATGATCCCACAATTCTTCTAAGGATTTTTCTTTCGAATAATCTTAATTTTTTTCATCTTTCTTTGTGAGGCACATTGTCTCAGCTGCGTCTGTAACTACTGGTCTGATTGCAACTCTGTATACTTTTCGATTTGTATTTGTCCTTCATTGGCCTATGATATCTCTAGTACGTTCCGTTGCCTGCTAGTAACGCTCCGTTACTTCTTCACTTTTGTTATTTATGCTATTCACAATTATTACTCCCAAATATTTAAATTGTTGAACTTTTTCAAAAAAGTATTTTTCTATCTTAATTTCTCTCGTCTTGTTATCTTCTCTTCTAGAACAGAGTTGATATTTTGTTTTTCCTTCGTTAATTTCTAGACTTCTTCTCCGTGTTTCATTTGCCAGGATTTTTACTGCTTCTTTTAATCTTTCTTTGTCTCTTCCCATAAGAACTATGACATTTGCATATGCTAGTATTTGTGTTGAGGAGTGGGCTATAGTTCCTTTAATTCCGCTGGCCTGACTGTTCCTTCTACTGCTATGTTGAATAGTGTGGTTGACAGAGAATCGCCTTGTCGCACTCCTGTTTCTATTGCTATTGAGTTTGTCCTACCTTCTTCAGTTATCATTTTAGCTCTATATCCATCCATAGTCATTTTTGTTAATATGATTAGCTTCGCCGGTATATCTTGATTTGTCATTTCATTATACAATTTATTTCATCAAATTTTATCAAAAGCTTGTCTGAAGTCTACGAAGACGATGTGAAGTTCTATATTGTGTTCGTGGCATTTCTCGATTGTTTGTGTAATTATGTGGTTCGCGTCTGTAGTGGATCTGCCTTCCCCATATCTTTGCTGGTAATCTCCAATTTTTTTCTCTATGAATTGAGTGAGTTTTTGTCTCATGAGAACTGTTGTATGTTGTAGAGAGAATCGTGTATGGTGTACTCAGTAGAAATATTCCTCTATAGTTGCTACTGTTTGTTACTTCTCTTTTCATAAATATTGGTATAATTCTACCTTCCTGACGTTATACAGAATTGATTAATTTATGGAAAAGAATATAATAGAGATGATGGATGACACAAGTGCTGACAAAATAAGAGTTTTCTGATCTTCTTCCATGTATCTAGGTTTGGGTTTCCTTTTAACCTTCCTACTGGTGTTTGATTTACTATTTTCTTTGGTAATTTACTTTTCTGCATCCGTTCAACATAGCCCATCCAGTATTAACGTCCAATCTTTATTGAGTGGAACCAATAAAGAAGCTTCCTGAACGTCTGAGACTGAGAGCTTGATTCACTCCCCACTCAGCACAGAAGAGACTGACTAATCTCTGAAATTACACGTCCCAATGGGTAATAGGGAATATCCTGTAGATATAAGATAGGTGTAAATGAGTTATAATCACATAAACACCCGCGGATCAACTAAGAGCATGACCTGGGGGATACAGCTTTGGCATTAACTGCAGATTTGTTTACCAAACATAACTCAAACATAAAAAAACGCACACATGCACACACACAAACACAAAATGCATATACACACATAGTAACCTGTGTTAACATGCATATACTACACCATGCTTAATCAGTTTCACCACAACTCACTCACCATATTATGGTAAGATTTTTGCTACAACTACTGCGCTCCCCAATCCCAGGTGAGGTGTAACACCATAGTGTTAAGGGGATAAATGGCACAAGAAGAAATGTGTTGCCTAAGCGATGTCCCAGGGAATTATTGAACACTATGGAAACAAGGCCTTGGCATGGTATGGGCTCGACTTTAATCTTTGACAGCAGTTCGTCCCAACTCGTTGAAATAAAATGGACACTAGCTAAAAATGATAGCCCAGAAGAGGACTCAGAAAAGAGGCGAAAAAATGAAACTTCAGTCAAAATTGCGTTAACGAAAGAGTGTTTATTTAACTATCAGAGGAAGCGGCTAAATCGTTTATAGATAAAGGTTGTACTGCCAAGAAAGAACTCTACATTTCATAAAAAAGATATAAATCTCTATTCATTACAGGATTTATGGACCAAAATTTACCTATGGATCATATTTGATAAATTTCCGCACTAGTTTTTGCAAATAATGCTTTTTAAAATATTTGAAAAAGCATATATTTAAGTCCAATAAGCTGAAACGATAAATACTCTCTTCTATACGTTATTATTCAAGGAAAAGTAGAGGAAAAAAAGGCCTGGGAAGAAAGAAGAAATCTTGGCTGAGGAATATCAGAGATTGGACTAACCTCAATATTGAACAGACATTTCACGTTGCAGAAGATAGGAAAGCCTTTAAATAAATGATCGCCAATCTTCGTTAGAAGACGGCACAATAACAAGAAGAAGGTGAAAAGCTCACTCACTATATCTATTTCATTCCATGCATGTGCAAATCGCAAGTTGAGCAAATATGGTTCTATGGTTCTGGAGCAATTATGGTTCTAAAACTATTGTCTTGTGGCGTGTTCGTGTTTCAGAAACAAATCTTTTGTGTGAAAAACGGAAAGATTTGTGATCGCTCACACAAAACAGCAAAATGAGACGTAAACAGAAGATAACAGGAGAAAAGCGCTTCACGCTCCCCTGATTATTAACGAGGCTTAGTAAGTGACCCATTACCCAGAGCACTTACAAAAAGAATAAAACATGGTTTAAAGCAGTCAGCCCTCATGCACACCTACAGTGTACACCAGGGAGGGAAGGAAGTAAGGAGAGTTTGGAAGTCTTGAGGCGAGAAAAACTCCAGTTAGTAACTTGGGCAGAGATGTTTCCTCGCGCCAAACCGTTTGAGTATTGTGTAGTCGTTATATACGGGCTCACGTCATCTCATATGATTCCCAGGACGGATTAGTCAAAGTATGTGTGGGGATTGTTTTTACTTTTTCAATTGCTAGTGAAGCATAACACATTTGGAGTTCCCCTTTTCTAAACAATATTTTGGAGATTGCAAAGATGATTATATATATATAATATATATATATATATATATATATATATATATATACATAATATGGATATGTAGGTTAATATCCGCAGTAATAGAAGTACTTGGTTTATTTAAATATTTTAAAAGTGACTATCGTGTCATAATTCATTAGTTTTTACACACATAAACAAAAACACAACAAACGGAAAAATCCTGGCTCGACTGCAAATGTCTCATTTCTACAATAAAATAACAGTAGTAATAAAAAAGTGATAGAACTCAGTTAACCAAAAAATGCATCTGAGTCTTTCAAACAATCTCTACTTGGTCCATTCTATCAAAATGTTTCGCTAGGTCTGTAACGACGTCTTTTCACCCGTTTTGGAGCGCTTCACTACATTGTTCTAATTACAATAATAGGAGCAATTAAAATAAAAGTACCTCGTCTTCTTCACAACCGATTATCCAAATAGATAATTATATTAAATTATATTATCATAAAATTTATGTAATCATTTAGTTAATAACCAGATGTTAATTACAATTTTCCGACTAGTTAACAATAAACCTATGAATAATGGTGGTGCATTGTAATTTTTTATGGTAACTTATGCATATATATATTATGTGGATATATTTTAACTGAAGTTTAACATAAAAAATCCATCGTTTTGTAGGTAATCAAAATTTATGGAGTGTTTGAAGGAATACTTGCATTAGATATTATGTGTATGATAATTTTTATGGTTTGATTATTATGCTAATGTGAGCAAAGTAGTTAAAACTAACATAGATATGTCTAATATAATAAACATTTAGGATAATGCCAAATTAAGCATAAAACTCAATTTTACGATTAAAAGAAGACACTGACACTGTATCTTCAAAACTTCTCAACCAATTTTTGAAGCGAAGATTTAGGCGAGGCAATAAAGCAGTAAAAAGCTCAAAAACTACCAAAATTTTACAGTCGGATGGATCTCAATCAAACTTGTTGCATTCGATTCAAAAGAGTGCCAGGAAATTTTGTGGACCAAAACCCTGAGTAGAACTCAAAATTGCATTATTGAGCAAGGGATATGCATTTTCCAAAGTACATTTTGAAGTGGTAAAAAATGATAATTATGTAATTTGGAAATATGACGGAAACTAGTTCAATATTATTACTGGGAGTTGTTGGGGTAACTGAACACGATTAGCATGACGGCGATGATCTCCGAGGAACCTGGTGTACCTGATCCTTGTCTCCTGTAGTTTTGTGGAAATTGTTGAAATTTGATAAACAATCAGTATTCGATGCACAAATCCCATGAGGCGATGCCCAGCTTGAGCAGCGTGTACATCGGAGATCATTGTCGACATGAAACTAGTGTTCAGCAACCGCATAACCCCCAAGTAACGAGTTTACACTGATTTTGTATGGAATTTCCACAAAACTCCACGAATCAAGACTAGCTTGTGTGCCAGATTTGCCTCGCACACTATGGCCCACATGATATTAGTAGTCAACAACTCCAAAATTTCCGAGTAACGAGCTTGCACTGATTTTGTATGGAGTTTTCCACAAAACTCTATGAGAAGAAGCCCGTCCTGGGCACCATGTACATCGCACAACATCGCCGACATGATATCAGTGTTCAGCGACCCCAAAAACCGCTGAGTAACGAGTTTGCATTGATTTGGATCGACAAATCACAAAACAAAAACGTCCACAAAACTCCAGGAGATGATTCCCAGGTGTACCAGGTGCCTTGTCGATAGCGACCCCAAAACCCCCGAGTAGTAATATTGAACTTCCGAATTTCGGAATTACAAATGTATCATTTTTCATCACTTCGGAATGCACTTTCCTTGTTCAATATTGCAACTTTCATTTCCACATTATCATTTTTGTTCACAAAATTTCCTGACAAGCTTACGAATCGAATGCAACAAGCTTCAGTGAGATCCATCCAACTGCAAAAATGTGCTAGTTTTACTGCTTCATTTCCCGTTAACAGCACGAGAAGGCGTCACGGATAGCGTCACGAATTAGCGGTTCATCACTACTCTTGATCAATTCGTTTCTAGTCACCATATATTTATTCTAAGAAGGATTTTTGTTTAACAAGTGCATCAACAATAATTAAATACAGACCTTAAATAAGGAGTATATCTGCCAATAAAAGATAGTCGAACGGTCAACATTTAAAATCATAAGATCATAAATGCCATCCAATTAATAACAATATTGAAATCATCTGTTTAAATTTTTATTACATTTCTCATTTTAAAATAATTTCATACAATACAAGTGACGGTAACATGACTTATGTTGGTAGAACAATGAGAACTCTGGCTCAAGAATCAAAGACCATCTCGCTAACACAGATAAATCAAACTTTGGATATCACATTAAATTTAATAATCATTCCTTTTCTCTTGCCAAAAACAGTAACATTTTACATAACATCCCAAATAAAATTTTTAAGACTTATGAACCTTTTAGAAGACCTTGAGATATCGAAAAAAAAAAAAAATGAAACTGTTGTTGTTTAAACACACAAATCAATCTCAATTGCAATTATAAACCTCTTTTTAAATTATTATGGGAGACTTTAAAAGAAGAAGTGTGAACTCATGCAATCTTAAAACTGTATTCTTTATTTTTTTACATTTCATTACTAATGTATAACAATTATTTTTAATCAATCAATTGAAAAGTTATTCTTCATTGAAACAAGAAAAAAAAATCCAATTTTTAATTAAAAAATTCTTACAATTCCAATCAAGAGATAAGTACAATTTTTTAAAAACACTCAAGTCTCATACCAAAAAACGTCACAATCTAGTTTCTTTTTTAGATCTAAATAATTTGTTTTAGGGATAACTTGTCGATTTAACCTACTTTGAGCTTGTCAATTTTCAACATATTATTTATTCATTATGATGCCATGAAAGCAATTAAAAAAATAATAACTCCAGTAAAAATGGTCGGGTTCTGACACCCGTACCATAACCAAATTTTTTAATGTGATTTATGAGGAGTCCTTTGCGTTTTTTTTCATTGATTAAAGAAATAAAAAAAAAATCATTTGGTTTAAGTTGAAATATGAAGGCCTCGCTTCAAACTCCAACCAAATTGTTTGTTTCTTACAAAGATTTCATAAACAATTTTTTTAATGTGGTTTTGTGAAGTCCAATGTATTTATGTATTTTTTAAAGAAGTTTTTGTAACTTTTTAACTTATATATATATATATATATACAGTATAGGTAAAAGTTTATGGTCGGTATGGACCTTACATGAGATGGAGTGAGAAAGAACTGTTTAAAAAGAGAGAGATATATTAGGTGTCCGCCTTTTATATCACCGAACATAAATGAGTGGATATGGAGTGGATATAATAAAAAGGGGAAATTCAACGTTGCCAAACTTATTGGTTTTATTTGACCTGTTGTCTTTTTCGCATTTGAACAATGCTCCAAGATAATGAAATTTGGGCGAAATGGATTTAAATGGCAGCTTATTGTTTTTTATTGGGAATATGCCACACTTTTACTTTACAATAAGTGTAATATAACATTTTGATTTATACTTCGGAAATCGTTTTATATAAATAAAATTTATTAATGTTTGGTATTTTAAAAACGATTTCCGAATTAAAAATCTAAACATCAAAATAAGCTTATTTTAAAGTAACATTATGCCTTATTTCCAATAAAAATATTAAACTGCATATAAATAAAAAAGCTTCGTACAAAACTATTTGCCAACGTGGCCTGTCGTGTGGTCAAATAACCGAATCAAAGCGTAAACAGGTATTTATGAATAGAGGTGGGTCATTGACGTGGCAAAACCGATTTTCGTAAACAAGTAACTATGATTTTTTAACCCTCCGTTAGTCGCTAGGAAAAACTGAGCATCAAGAGTCGCTACGGTGTCAGAGACCGACAATTAAAAAAAAATAGTTTTTAATATAAAATTCATACAAATATTTTATATTGTGTATAGGAATAACTGAAAAATATTTTTGAAAATATTTTATTGAAAAAAAAAACATACAAAATGAAAAACACTAATATAACACTATATTGTGAATATTGTTCTCAAGCTATTTTCATGTTGAATTTTCAAGTAGTTACTGTTTCAATGGGAATAAGCCACAATTAAAGGTTAAAGTAAGTTTATTGACGTTTTAATTTCCACTTCGTATATCGTTCTCAAAATACAAACATTAGTTTTTATTACGTACTATGTAATTTTCTTGTCTTGTTCTAACATTTCACGGTGGAATAGCCTTTTTCCATCTAGTAACTCTATATTTTCCAATAAACGCTAAGGTATTACTTCCACTTTCTTCTTCCTCATCTGTCACATCTTGTTCCGATTCACTTCCACCATCACGTTCCTCAATTTGATCGATTTCGCTTTCACTTCCCTCATCGTCAAAATAATTTTCATCGTCGGTAGGATCCATTGTCTTTAATTCCAACAAGCGTTGGAATCCAAGTTGTTCGGCATCAAAGGATATCTATAAATAAGAATTGACAAAAACTTATCAATAAAATGCAATAATAAGGTGATAAATATTTACCTGTTCTGCAAGTTCTGCAATAAGTAATAGCTACACCGTTAGTCGCTACGGAGTCTGGCACCGAAAATAACTATAAAACTCACACAACTGTACCAAGGAAGGTAAGAATGTACACTAACACAAGTTTGGTTGATAGGGAGAGGTACAGAAAGTGGCGATAGAAAAATAACAGTTATTTGTAAATCCAGAATGAATAATTCTGTCGTCGGTGTGTGAGACCGATAGCGACCAACGGAGGGTTAATGAAACTACCTACATAAATAAACATAATGGCTATTATCGTTTATCTGTATATTTATTGAAGTGAAGGAAACTAATAAAAGATTTTATTATAACTTGAAAACTAAACTAAACAATACAAATAGTAAATCGTACCTACGTTTACATTGCACGTTATTATTAAATCACGAATCGTCTAAATTGACATTTAAAAACATAAGTTTTTTTACTTTACTTCTTATTAATTGTGTTTTTCTTTTATTTAAAATTAAACCTGATTTTGAACATGTGTTCACATTTACAATACTTTATGAATATAGTGGTTAAGTTAGGAGATACATGGCGATGGTTTTTCCACCATTGTAATGGACTCTCGCTACAGGTGTACGTTTAGATGAGTCATGTCCAATTAATTGATCAAAAATACACCATGGACTTAAGTCATCTTTATCGGTTTCTTTTTCTTATACTGGTTGATTTTCAATAGTACAATCTTCTTGTTCTTTAATTATAGAAGTAACCAGCTTCTTAACTCTTTCTTTTGTTTTTTAGCGTCATTTTTATCAGAAAATCCCTGCACTTTAAATCGTGAATCCATAAACGTACATAATGACAATATGCCACTGTATTCTATCCCTCTAAATCTTTTTGCTAAACCCGAGATTAGTAATTATCCCGTAATTAGTAATAAAAACCCGTACTACGTCGGATACTAACTATGGATGTAAGGTTACTGTTTGCTAAAATTTTATTGCAAGATTTTTGCAGGCAGCGTACCAGAACAATCACTGAACTATCATTCAAGTATTTTTGGCCACTCATTGTACTTGTTATTTCTTTAAAAGGCCGTAAAATTTAGGACAATTACGGAAAAATAATCCAGTCTTCATTATTTAGATTTGGTCTAAGTCTAAGTCTGTATTAACTGATACCAATGTGGAACGGATTGCCTCTTCTAACTCCGTCATTCTTTCTAACATGTAATAGGTGAAGTTCTACCTAGTTTCCACGTCTTGGATTGGCCGTTTGGGATCTTTGTTATATTGTAATTGATACTTTAAAAGCGTTTCTGAAGATAAGCTACTTTTTTGAAATGTGTTTTTTGCCGAATTGTCGAAAAAGAGACTTTTTATTTTATCTATTTGTACACGACAGCATTTAAGTGCGTCCTCCATCAATAAATTTAACGTATGAGCAAAACAATGTAAATGTTTTCATTCCAAAACATATTTAATTTCTATGACCATATTTGAGGCATTATCAGTTACTGCAAAATTTACTTTTTGTTTTAGACCCCACTGTATAATAATTTCACTAATTTTAAAAGCGATGTTTTCTGAATTATGGTTTCCAGAAAAATGGCAGCAGTCTAATTAAACCGTGTTAAACTCTAAATTTTCGGTTAAATTCGTTAAAATCAACTAGTTGATGGTTGAAGCTGGTTACTTCTATAAAAAAAAAAGAAGAAGATTATACTATTGAAAATTGACTAGTACAAGAAAAAGAAACTGATAAAGATGACTTAAGTCCATGTAAATGTAAGTACTATTTGTATTGTTTAATTTATTTTTCAAGTTATAATAAATATATTCTTCGTTAGTTTCTTTCACTTTAATACTTATACACATAAACGATAATAGCCAATATGTTTGTGTACTCGCTAATTTGAATACTGGTAAACAATCAACTAGTTACAGTTTACGAAAAACGGTTCCGATAAAAATTTAAAAAACTAAAGGACCCACCTCTAGTTTCTTAGCTTTATGAGGATCGGAACCACAGAATATGTAAAATATCTCTGATCGGAACTAATCGTCTCACTAACTGGCAAAATGGGCGTCAAGAAAATTTATGGAGGGGAGACCAAGGGGAAATATGATTGTTATCTTTGTCTATTCGCTGAAAATATGATTTTATATCTGTGTTAGATATCCTGTTAAGTTTTACCATACCGACCATAAAATTTTACCTACACTGTATATATATATATATATATATATATATATATATATATAAAAAAGAAAAATCGTGGATTTTTCCACCAGCTGGGATCTCTCTTTAGTAGTGGTGCAATTTAAAACTTGACCAAAGTTTTGAGGATGAACTTGTAAGCCGAAAGCGCTCAGCTCTTCCATTTTGTGATTTTTTAAGATTAATAGATACTCTGCCTCATTCTCCCATCGTCTGGTATGTATAGGTACATAGATAGGGAAAAACATTGAGCCCATTTTTTGCCTAACGTTAGAAAAAAAAATATTGTTAGAGAATTGTGAAATTTACATAATGTAATATCTTGACATACACGTACCTGGGAATAATCTTCCATAGAACAGGAAAAAAACGATGAGGAAATAAAGAAAAGGGTAACACAAGCTAGAAGAACAATTGGCTACCTAAATGGAATACTTTGGAGCTCCGAAATAGGAATAAAGCGAAAATACAGTATATATGAAACACTAAATAAAAGCAGTCTACTTTACGGAGCAGAAACTTGGCGAATAACCGAGAATAACAGAAAAAAATTAGAAGCTGTAGAAATGGATGTGTTTAGAACATCGTTAGGTATATCCCGCAGGGAAAGAGTTCGAAATGAGGAAATAAGACGACTAATTGGAGTAGACGGTAACTTAACAACAGATATTGCGGGGAAACAGTTAATTTGGTATGGTCATGTTCAAAGAATGAAAGACACAAGACTGCCCAAAAAGATTATGCAGTGGATACCACCAAACCGTAAACAACGAGGAAGACCCAAAAAGACATGGAAAGAAGGGATAACCGAGGCAATGAGTACAAGGGATCTTAGAGATGGTCAATGGGACGATAGAAGGACGTGGAAGTTAGGAATCGGACAACGTCGAAAGAAGTTCCAAAACCGATATATATATATATATATATATATAATATATATGTGTGTGTGTGTATGTATATCTTGACATATATCAACCCTACCAGTAACATTATCCAAACTCTTATTTGGCTTAACAATAAACAAGATGTAAAAAATTTTGACTAACTTTGAAAATACATTCTCTTTCCGAAAAATGGAATTATCTAAGCATTAGTATTTAAAGTTTTTAGGAACGAATACGAATCGCATGGTTTTGAAACACAACGTGAGGGTAACTACGTTGAACATTGTAGATCTACATTTATTGTATACGTAGATCTACATTTATCGTGGACCGACTGCGTTAGAAAATTCCGTTATTTATACTTTCGTCCAACTGTTATCTTCAGTATAGTTTTAGTTTATATTATCCTGTGTGTTGATAAATACTGATTTTTGTCTAAAAATTAACAAATTAAGAATTATGAACATATTAAATGCAAACAAGAAAAAAAAGCCAGTCTGGCTTTTTTTAGTTAACAGTTAAAGTTAGTAAACAGTTAAAAATAGTGCTTTTTCTACATTTAAACTTTAATAAAACACAACTGAATGTATCTGTAAAGCAAATTTAAAAGCTCCTATCTATAAATTAGATATATTACCTGTGATCGTTTTATTTAAAGTTTTCTGCAGTTTTCAATTATCAGTTGACAAAGTACCACTTAATGTTATGTATCAAACTGGGAAATCCAAATGTACACTGAAATCACTGTGTAAATCGTTTATGTAGATACTGAACGAGTTTTTGATAATTTAGTATCATTGACAAACTAAAGGATAAATCATGTCACATTGTGTCAAATACATAAATGCATGACGGGAAACTTGGAATTATAGACCAATCAATTTGATAAAATATTGTAATAAATTAAAGAAAATCGGTTTTAGTACAGTGAAAGTGATTAAAAATTGAGAGAAACATCAGCGGTGACATCCCGCCGCCATGTTTTATTGAAGTCGTGGTACCAAACAAATCTAAATAGTCTGTGCTATTTTCAAATCGTATCAGGTCATTTTTGAAAATTTATTTATAAAATATTTTCTTTTAGGTTTTTTGAACTATCATTTTATGGAGAAAACCAGTTTTCAATCTTGATATTAATGGTATATAAAATAGTTTGCTAAATTCGTTTTAATTACTGCTTTCATTAGGACATACAATATTTATATGTATTATAGGATATTTATACACTAGAGATGTTTGATAATCCCATCTAATGGTAAAATGAAGCAAAATACCTCGGGGTCACCATGGAAAAGGGACTCACATTCATTTCCCATGTTACAAGAACAGTACAAAAGGCAAAAATGATACAAAACAATACCAGAAGCCTAACTGGGAGAAAAAGCAAATTAAGATTCCGGACAAAGACCAGGCTTATCAACAGCATCGTACTGTCCATCCTGACATACGCATCTTTCACATGGGGACTTGCAAGACAAACCGAAAGAAGATAAGAAGACCCAAGCTATCCACAATAGAGCACGACAATAACCATCAAACTTTCCTCGATACGTAGCGGAAAGATTCCTTTTCAGAGACATCCAACAGACCAGAGTATTAAATCAGATGGACAACAAAGCAAGAACAAAATTCGCCGAACTAATGGATCATCCCAACCAGATCCTGTGAAAGATATTAAGGTATGATGTCTTCTGCCAATGGAAACACAGAAGACCCAAACAGCAACTGCTTGGCAAGAACTACGAGATATCAAGTAAGTAGCTCTGCAACGCTTGACTAATACAGTGCGTTAAGTTTTTGATTAGGTATTGCACACTATACGGAGCGCTAAAATCGGCAACGTTGCAAATGTTCGTTCTCCGACCCGAGAGTATCTCAGTATCTACACCGACAGAAAATCATTTATTTTAGTTTAGTAACTCACAACAACGTTTGGGATGTACTTCACTGTCGTCCGATCTCATGTTTCATTACGTATAGCCGATTTTAATAGTAGGAAATTCGATAAAAATGCACTGACCTAATCGGTGCATTGTTATCGATTTTTATTAATGTGAAAATTTTTTTGTGGTTGAATTAAAAATAAAAGCGTATTTCTTTAAAAAGATAAAATAAAAAATATACTCTTATTGAAAATTAAAATATTATTCCTAATAAAATAAAAAATAATTCTTTATGACCTACAGAAATGGTTCAAATAGTTGACCTTCTACGGCTGAACAGTACCCCAATCTGTCATAAAAACTTCTGCGAACAGATGAAAGAGTTTCTGCTGTAACAGAATTGGAGACTTCTCTTATTCGATTTTTTAATTCATCCAAATTTTGGGCTCTAGCCTCAGGATGAGCGTAGATAATGCTTTTTAAATGTCCCCAAAAAAAGAAGTCCATGGGTGTAAGATCTGGAGATCGCGCAGGCCACTTAATATCGCCTGTTCCACTGATAACTCGATTCGGGAAAGTATTGTTTAAATACTCCCTAATAATTCGAGCGTTGTGAACTGAACAGCCGTCTTGATGAAACCAAACATTCTCCAGATTTACATCAGGAAGATTGAGAATAGCGGGAAGAACATGATTCTGTAACAAATCGAGGTATACTCTACTATTCAAGTTGCCCTCAATAAAAAATGGACCTATTATGTGGTCTCCTAAAATGCCAGTCCAGACGTTAACTTTTTGAGGACATTGAGTTCGGTAAACAACACTTCTGTGCTGGTTTTCCCGCGCCCAATACCTCATAATGGAAGGATTGTGTCTCCCTACTAACGAAACAGAAGATTCATCAGTGAATAAAATGTTTTTAATAAAATTTGGTTCACTATTAGCCTTCGTTATTAGAGTTTCACAAAACTCCATTCTTCGAAAGTAATCGTCTGGATAAAGCTGCTGCGTTTTCGAATATTTAAAATTCTTGTAACCGTGCTTTTTCCATACTTTCGTTACAGTAACATTGCTAACATCTAACTCTCTAGCAACGCTTCTACTTGAACGTGTTGAATCTACCTCGATTGTTGCACAAATTTGTGTATCCCGGTATTCTCTTTCCTCAACTTTTTCTGGTAACACTTCTTGAGCGTGACATTTTCTGCAATTTTTGAGGCAATAACAACTCTCAAAATTTTTAACAATATTATAAATTGACTGTACACAAGGAATTGGTCTTCCCTCAAAAAACACAGAAAATAAATCTACACACTGTTGCGCAGAATTGCCACTATAAAAACCATTTTATTATTTGAGCTTTTTCCGCGGCCATATAAACAGACATGTTTACAAAAATAAATTAAAACTCTACGCTGTTATTCCTTTAAACAACCACGGTATAATGACAATATGACAAATTTGCCGTACGGGCGACGAGCAACCATGAGTCAACGAAGCAGATATGTAGTGCAAGTCGACGACGCGCAGTGTTGCCATTATAGAGTGTATACCTAATCCAAAACTTAATACACTGTATCAAAAAACTAATACAAAAATGGCACATTCCAACAAAAAAAATGCTAACAAAATATTAAAATACCGGGCAAGAGAGACCCATTTTCCCATCCGAGTGTTGAGAACTCTGGACTCTGCTTAGCCGAAATGCTCTGGTATCCCAGAAGAAAAAGCGCCTCACGCTGTCCTGAACTTCACGTGGAGAAGACGTCAAGCGCGAGTTTCGTTTTCGCAAGACTCACGTGACAAACATTATTATGCTAGTAGCCTTTCATAGCGCATCAGCGTGCTACAAAGAGGGTTATGGAGGAGTGCCTGGAGAGCATTGAGCTCATTCATCCTTGATCTACCTGGACCAATCCTCGTCACCCCAATGAACTGTATAACCAAATGTCTGTGGATGTTTATTCAGTAAAATGACAAGTATCTAATCCGAAATGTTTCTTACGAGTTTAAAATTATTTTTTGTTCAACTAACGAAGGTAACTCAAAATTCTTTGGCAAGTCTGCTTAAATACAGATCATAAATGAAGAAAAAGAAGAATAACACAGCTGTATTGATTATTTAAAATTCGAATAACTTCCAAAAATTATGGTGTAAATGTAATAAAAATCTCACCAAATTATTCGTTTTCATTACCTGGACTTTTTCTTTCAAACTAATTGGATAATTCAGCAGTTTTTAGCTGAATGCTAGCAGTTAATGGAAGAAGCTGATTCGTTTTTACATAATTAATTATCTTAACTTTCAATTTCAATTTACTCGGATATTTCAGAAACTTTTAGGGCCCGCTACCTAACAAGGGGAAAGAGTTACTGTTCAGAATTTCCGGATCTACAAAAATATTAAAACAATAGGTTTAATATTTATAATTATTATGAATATATATGTATGAATATGTATTAGATCATGATTTTTTTAAAGATATTAATGTTGCTTGGAAACAGATGATAATAGTTGGCAACCAAATCTGTGGAATAGTACGAATAAGATACTAACGTAAAAACTATTCATTGACTTTGGACATTGCAATAAGAGAGTTACGACCAGATGCATCGCAAAGTTTATTTCTTTACCAAACGAGACCGATTCAACAAACATGATTCCATAAGAAGTCCAAAACACAGTTACCATAAATTTTTATCGTCGACAAAACGGTTTTTTAATACAGGATATTCAAAAAAAGTCTACAAAAAACCAATCCACATCAACAGATATTCAAATTACCACTCCGACTACAACGTAATAAACATTACATCATTAGATGATAGTTCCACAAGCACCTGCTCCAATGAAAATGCATTTCAGGAAGAAAAAAAAACCGGTTATCAAAGATTTTAATAAAAAAATGAGCCATTATCATTTATAAAGAAATTCCACAAGATAGAAGAAAGGAAACACCAAAATATCACAAGCAATCCAGAAGCACTCACAAGAAGGTATTCAAAGGTGGCAACAATACCATATGTAAAGGGCTAATTAGAAAAATTGAAAAGGATAGAAAACAAGGACAACATCATAACAACATTCAAAACAACCAACACACTGAGATATATCCTGTCCAAAACCAAACCCAACAACACACAAGCAGGATAAACAATGCATCTATAAAATAAGCGGCGAACGCAACAATTTTTAGGTGGAAAAATTCGCAAAAAAATTCGAAAAATCCCAGATATGCCTGGGACAATGAGCATAATGGAAAGATGCATCAATATTCACGAAAGAAACATCGAAATGCCAATACTCGAAGAAGTCAATAACAAGAATATACCAACAATAGCGGAGTAATACGAAGTCGGAGAAATATCACCTACAATTTACATAAGATGAACGCAAAGTACATAAACACAAATCTACATTACACAACCACAACTACGATACACATTACACAAACGTATGATACAAAAAACACACATGATAGCCAGAAGTTGAGATTCCTAGAGTAAGAACACCATCCTCAATTGTTTTTAACCATAAGCATGCCTATAAGTTCGGGGCCAGCATGACAACTATCAATTTTGAAAAGACATAACCTAATAACAACTTGGTTATACAATATCGCAGAATTTTTAGAATTATCTTTTGGGAAAACGATGTTAGGAGTGCAAATCGTAATATTTAAAGGTTTTTGCATTTTTTACAAAAAGTAAAATGTAACATTCAAACGATTAAGTTTTTACTCGGATGTGAGCAAACCAGTGGTGCAAATTTTTATTACATTTTCAAATATTCAGTTATGTGCACACTATCATTTCAGATACCAAGTATTATCGCTAACTGACGCTTAGTCAACTGTCTTTTAAAACGGTGAACTTCTTTAATAATGTATGAGGCTGTATTAGTTTTTAGCATGAATAATACTTTTAATTAGGATTCAGCCTTCAAAATCTCAAAGACTCAATAGGTGGGAAGACACTAACTACAATAAGAGGAACTATTTTTCTTAAATTTATATTAGATAAAATAATAGTTTCACGATAGCTAACAATTCGCCATTATTGTATCCAACTTTTATTAATAAAGGAGATATTAATAATCGGAATCCTGAAAAAGTGCAAAAAATGGTTTGTTGAACATTAGTATGAACCTGAACGTAATTATCCACTTTTGTCTGTTTTCAGTAAAAATACATATATTCAATATTTATTATACTAATTATATAGTGCTTTTTAGATGAAACTATCCACCTTAAATAACTTTTAAACTTTTAATTTTAAGAAACAACGCAAAAACACGTCAATTAATATTTGAAGGGGAGACATTATATCATATTTAAAATTGCTAGGAAATGCACCCTCCCATCCACTGTATCATCCCTTTATTTTTTTTTAATTATTTCCCCCTTTTTATTTAATATTTGGATTCTCCTCGTAGTACTGATTTCAGAAATGTATAACACATTAGTTTATGAAGAAAAAAAAATACAAAAGTAAGAAAACTGTATTGAAAAAAACTTTATACATATTATATACATGTACAAACATTTAACAATTTTATTACAAACATTTCGCTACCAAAAATTGTTTACAATAATTGTTCAAAATGAATGCCATTCCCTTTCATACAATAGTAAAATCTATTTTGAAATTCTCATTTCTAACACCTCTGTATTTAATTGTCAACATTCATCATCTATTCTTTGTCGTAAATCATCTAGAGATTCTGGTTGAGTAGCATACATTTTTGTTTTTAAATACTCTATAACAAGAAGTCTAGGGGTGTTAAATCCGGTGACCTAGGTGGCCAATCCATCATCTATCCTCCTTTACCTATCTAACGATCGGGAAACGTTTTGTTTAAAAATTGTCGCACAGGTAAAGCAAAGTGTGGAGGATTTTTATCATGCTGTAATGGAATCAAATCTTCGGAAAGATTATCATCATTTTCTACTATTGTTCTAATACGATCAGCTACTTGCCTAAGTAATTTAAGATACGATGTACAATTTCAGTTTCCAGTGAAAAAGAAGAGTCCGATAATGTGATCACCTAGGATAACACACCATACGTTTAACCTTTGAGGATGCATTGTGTCATTAATTCGCAAAATTCGGGACGACGTGCGATGATCAAAATCTTCTTCATTTAACTCTTGTACTAATTTAATTTTATATGGATGACACTTATGGAAGACTCGGAAGGCTGTAGAAGATGGAATATAGATTGCTCTGCTTATTGTTGACAGTAACTGTGATTGCTCAGGCTCTAAGTTAACTTGCCCTAAAACGGCTACTTGGATTGCTTCGTTATTTACAAGTCCCTTTTGGTTATGTTTTTTATTGCAAACTGAATATGTTGCTCTAAATTTCTGCATCAGTTCAATCACATACTTATGAGTTGCATGTCTATTGTGGTATGTTTCATTAAACATTCTAGCAGCTCTTGCACAATTATTATTTTTATAATATAAACCTACAATTTCGATTCTTTCTTGCAAAGTGTAAACCATTTTATCGACCTAATTGTACACGTATCAAAATAGGATGTTACAAGTTATAACAAATTGTCATTGGCTATTACCCGATTGAAATAAATGTCCAAATAATATGAAAACCTTTGTTATAACTTTAATATAATAAAAAGTGAAATTTTTTGTTTCTTGTTTCTTGTTTTTTGTATATACAAATAGTATGGTTAAATATTTAAAAAGTATAAGTTATGCTACAACTTATTTTGTTACAGTCAATTAAGGTGAGACAGATATCTTGTTAAAAGCAAAAATTTAAAATTGAGAAAAGAAAAAATCTCACAAACTAATCACTTCAAGCCAAATGTATTATACATTTTTGAAATCACTACAAAAAGAAGGATCCAAATATAAAATAAAAAAGGGGGAAATAATTTCAAAAAATAAAGTGATGATAATGGGGAGAGGGTGCATTTCTAGCAACCCTAAATATGATATAATGTCCCCCCTTCAAATATTAATTGACGTGTTTTTGCGTTTTTCCTAAAAATTAGAAGTTCAAAAGTTATTTAAGGGGGATAGTTTTATCTAGATTGTATAACAATTTAAACAGCTCTCTTTTTTAATACATGTTTTTATTGGTAAGATTGTATTTCACATATATTATTTATAATCGTTTTTTCTTTTGGCTCCACATCATTACGCTTTTTCAGGTATTAATTTTTTACTACAAACTAGTCATATAAAGTGGTTTTTGGTTCGGTGTATAACTTTTATATAAATATTTTCTATCGGTGCATTCTCGAAGAAATATTTCTCACGACTATGTAAGTCTAAATTAAAACTTAATAAGAGAACGTCAAAAAGAAACCGCCGTGGCAAAAACACTCTGTATTCCAATTGAAGACACTTAACAATAACCATTGCTACAATAGATTAATTTAAGAACGCATTTGGCATAAATTGAAAAAGGAAAAAATGTCTGACACCCCTATATCAAAATTATTTAATTGAGGATGATTGCTAGGTATTTCACAGGCCCGTATAACACACATAATAATAGAAAGAATGTTAATGAAAGAATATGTTAATCGCAATAATGCCTATGGGGAAATTGTGTATCAGTGAACGGTTTTGTAACGTCTAATTGTAATGAATACTATTTGTCGGAGTATGAGAAATCTGGTTGTTGTTTTAAATTCATCTTATACAGAGGTTAACAATAATTAGGAAGGGTAGAAAGATAGAAGACTTCGAAAAATATGGTCATAATACCTATGTGACGAGGAAACAGGCAAAGCCTAATTCCTGTAGTGAAGAAAAAGAGTAGTTGCTGTTATAGAATGTCACAATGTTTTATAAAACTAAGCAGAAATATCTACTTAAAATATAAAAACAATTGGGAGAGATGGAAAGAGCATTTTGGAAAAATTGGAATCTGCAACTAGGGACAACTTATTAAATTTCAATGAGGTAGAAAAAATAATTGCTGAGGAAATGTAAAAAAAATGTTCAGAAAAAGTATAATGTTATACCATATTAAAAAAAAATAGTTCTAGAAGTATCTCAAAATAGCTTCAGGAAGAAATATGAGTGGTGGATAAAATTTTTTGTCTTAAACTAGCTACAAACAAAAAGGGTACTCCCCATTGAGATAGGCAAAATGCACTCACTCCCAGAATTCAATTTTTTTACGTTCTATGTAATAAAAATATAAAACTAAGCGCAAAAAACAGAGCACATAAAAATACTACGTGGAGTTAGACAGGGATGTATCCTATCGCCGTTGATATTTAATATGTACTCAGAGAAAGGTAGATATGCCGGTCGATATGATAGGTCAGTGAAAGAGTAAACAATGTTAGATATGCCGACGACACCATGGTGATAGCAGATAGTTTAGAGAGACTTCAGGGGCTAATGGACAGAATAAACGAGTACAGTCAACAGTACGGACTAAATATTAATACCCACAAAACGAAACAAATGATTATCAGCAAGGAGAATATAAACGGGGCTCATCTATACATTAATGGGACGCAGATAGAGCGAGTAAAACAGTATTGTTACCTGGGAACTATTACTAACGAACAGTGGAGCAATTTACACGAAATAAAGTGCCGCATAGGAAAGGCAAGAACGGTCTTTAACAAAATAAGCGCCATCTTCAACAGTCACAACATATCCCTTGATACAAAAATGAGACATTTGAGATGCTATGTTTTCTCTGTGTTGTTGTACGGGGCGGAGGCATGGACGCTTACAGACACCACTATTAAAAAACTTGAAGCATTTGAGATGTGGCTTTATAGAAGAATGCTGAGAATATCATGGACAGCAAGCATCACGAACAAGGAAGTTCTAGGAAAAATAAAGAAGGAACCAGAGATTGTGTTTACGATCAAACGCATAAAATTGCAATATCTGGGACACGTTATGACAAATCAGCACCATTACTCCCTGCTACAGTCTATATTGCAAGGTAAAGTCAAAGGTAAGCGAGGACCCGGTAGAAGGAGAATATCATTTATATCATTCAAGGAGAAGCGGAATTTAAGAACATGGTTTAAGAAAACCTCAACGGAGCTGTTTCGAGCCGCAGCGAGCAAGGTTATGATTGCCAATATGATTTCCAACATCCGAAACGGATAGGAACCAGAAGAAGACGAAGAAGCGCAAAACTAAGCTTCTGATTTTTTCCAGATTTTTCCATCAGGTGCGTCTACTTCAAAAACCCAAAACTGTTTTTTAGTGATTTTATCCATTTTATAGAATCCAAAATAGATCAAATCAGGGTTTTTTTATAGGTTATAATAATTTGAAGTAATTGGATTCTTTAGAACATTCAAAATTGGGCGAACCACCTTTAAACCCCTCAAAACAACCGAATTTTCCAGGGGTTTTAAAGGTTTTGTGAGTTTTTGCGGGGTTTATAATATTTTTTGAGATCGATACAACCTCCATATTTTTCATTTTTTACGTTTTTTGTGAATCAAAAATAGGATTCAGCGGATCATACAAGGCAAGCGAAATACAAAAGTAGAAGAAAAGTTAAGCATAGAAAGCTTAGAAGAAGAAGGGACACAAAACTTGTATAGAAACGGACTAACAGAAAAGCTAAATAGCCATAACCTACAGACTAAAAATAATATAGAAAAAACCTGGAACAAGAAAAGTTAACAGAAATAAACAGGAATACAAAACTCCATGGTACGACGAAAGGGTGAAAGCACTAGCAAATAAAAAGAAACAAGCTTTCCTAACATACAAAGGAGGGAAGACACCGGTTGCATGAGAAGACTACGTGAGAATCAGGAATAGAGTAAACCAAGAAATAGACAACATAAAAAAAAGAACACTGGGAGAAATTTACCAAAGATATGGAATATCACCTCTATGGATCCCAGAAAAAGGTGTGGAAGATGATAAGGAGACAAAAAACAGAAGTGAATGAATTTGTACACATAGATCATTGCGGAGGAACAACGGACTGAGCATTTCACGAAATTATATGGAGAATGAAAAGAAGAGAACAGAGAAAGAATCATTAACGAAACTCACAATACAGTAATAATATCAGAAGAGCTACAAGAACGAATAAAAAAATTAAAAAACAGAAAATCACCTGGTCCTGATAAGATAAACAATGAACTGCTAAAATATATATAGAAGGAAAGTCTCCTGCTACCGATACATAAAAAGAGAGACTTGAGAAATCCTGAAAATTATAGAGGCATTAGTCTGATGACTAGTACATTAAAATTGTTAACGGCAGTCATAAAAGATGCAATCGAGGAAAAAGCGAATATGGCAGATGAACAAGGCTTCCGGAAGAACCGCAGCACAATAGACGCAATTTTTGTTATCAGACAAATAATAGAGAAGTCTATTGAATATGGAAAACCAGCATACATGTGCTTTGAAAATTTAAAAAGTGCTTTTGACAGGGTGAAGCGAAATGACATCTTAAATTTATTACAATGAAATTAACAAGAACAACAAGACCAGAACTATAATGCCAACAGGAGAAACATAATGCATATAACTAAAAGGAGGAATCCGCCAAGGCGACTCGCTCAGCCCATTGTTATTCAATATGGTGAGGAATCAAATAATTCACGAAGTAAGAAAACGATACGGATACCACCTGGGAGCGTATAAAATCACAATACTATGCTATGCCGATGATGCAGTACTAATTGCTGATAACGAAGATGATCTACAGAGGCAGCTCCACACCTTCAATATCACAGCAAACAAACTTAATATGAGAATATAAGTAGAAAAAAGTAAATGTATAGTGATCAGTAAAGAGCCGCGTGGATGCCAACTAGAAATAGACGGCAAAATTGTAGAACAAGTAATTAAATTAAATTACCTAGGAGTAGAGATCACCAGTGACAGGGATATAAGAACAGAGACCACAAGGCAGGCATCAAAAGCGACAAGAGTAAGTGGTTGCCTCCGAGAAACCATATGAAGAAACAAATATCTGACCACGCAAAGCAAAATGAAAGTATACAAGACAACTTAACATATGAAGCGGAGACAAGGACCGATACAAAAAAGACGAAACAACAAATCAACAATATCGAAATGAAACTATGAAGATCAATAGCGGGCATATAATTAAGAAATAGACTAACCAACAGATGTAAACGCGAACAATGCAAAATTCGAAATATTAACAGGTGGATAAAAACAAGAAAAAAAAACAGGAACGAACATGTAAACCTAATGGGACCAGATAGATTAGCGAACATCTGTAAATACAACAAGCCGTATAGCAGAAGACCCGTTTGAAGGCCGCCAAAAAGGTGGAAAGATAATGTACAGTCAACAACGACTGAAACAGAGGCAGACAACTAGGAGTAATTCTAGTCGCACGAAGAAGAAGAAGAAGGAGAAGAAGAAGACGACGACAAAATAGAATGAATTGATCCGACAGACACTACGAAGAAACCCGAAGATTCAAATTCTTTTCAAACAGTTCTTTTCTCTAAACGAGATTGATACTGTAAATTAATCTAGTTTCATTAAACTGACCTAACCTAAAGTGACAGAGAGATACGAAAGATTCAAGTATTCCTTTGTTTTCGTTTTTAGATTAGGTTAGTTCTGATGATATTAACTTTTATCAACGAAATTAATAAATTCAAGTAGTGCACTTATATAGTAAGTGCATATCAATAAAACCGACTAATTCTGACATATTACGTGACTATAGAGCTCTAGTGTTGGATTTTAGATAACAGATGTTGGTTTAAGATATTGTTTCTTCAAATATACCCTGTAAATATTTGTTTGATTTTAGTTTGTGTACAATTTTTCTTAGATAGTCGAAATGAAATATTTGGAAAACAAATATCGTGTGAGTTTAAGGCGTGGACCTATCATTTCCATAAAATTTAGTTATGTCGATATAAGCTGTATTTTCCCGTGATCCTAGAGAAAGTTTTTATTTACATGGAAGTAAAACGGTTTGATTAGATAAGAAAGGATAAAATTGAAAATGTTTTTTATTCCAGTTAATACTGTTAAGCGAAATATATTTTTTAATTGATTGTCAAATATATTATTTTCTTTATAAAATTGTAATATTCTAATTATTACTGTGTTTTATTTCTTTTAGTCTAAGTTTCGAATAGGGGAGAATGGGGCTAGTTGACAAAAGGGGTAGATCCTCTAATGTGTAACAGATGTCGTCTGTAGAACTTGGATCTAGGGATCCCACCTTAAATTTTTACTTTTACCATGCGAGCTGCGCGATCCTCCATTACGCATATTATGATTTTAAAACCCTTCTTGTATTGGATGATATACGTGAAGCATGATAAAATAGATAAATAATATAATATTAGCATGATACTATGTGGAAGTCATAGTATCATGAACGTGAAGAATATCCGTGTGCATTTTTCATTTCCAATCGGTCAGATGATTCTATATTCAATTTTTTTTAATGTATCAAAGAAAAAATAGGATATAAAATCCTAGCAAAAGTGTTTGTCAGATATGGCTAAGGCTTATTATAAGGCTTAGTTGGAAGTAATGTACCCTCCTAAATTTAGGTAAATATAAATTACAGTTTCTAAATAATAAATTTTATCAAACAAATATATTAGAATTATTAAATTAAATGGTTATTGGAAACATTAAAACTGGAAATAGATTAACAAGAGAAATTCCTATTAGTAAGGGCCTAAAGCAAGGCTGCTGCATAGCACCTACACTCTTCAAAATATATCTAAATGAGGCCCTCTCACTGTGGAGAAAAAAGTGCTGCAATATGGGCATCCCAATCGGGGATGATAGATTATACACGATACACTTCGCTGACGACCAAGCCATTTTAGCTGAAGACGAGAGTGATGTAGGATACATGCTTAGAAAACTGAAAGATGAGTACACCAAATGGGGCCTCACAATTAATATACAAAAAACTGAGTACTTAGTTGTAGGAGAAAAACCAGAAAGCCTACAAATCGCAATGGGAACTATAAAACCAACAGACAATTTTAAGTAATTGGGAGTCCAAATAACATCAAAAGCAGGAAGTAGCGAAGAAATACATTCCAGGATTGGCCAAGCAAGATCAGCCACCAGACAGCTACACGGACTATTATGGAATAAAAAAATAACAAAAGAAAATAAAAGAAGAATTTATAAAACAATAATAGAAAGTATTGGACTGTACGGCGTCGAACTCTGGGAAATAAACCAAGGAAACAAATCAAAAATTAAGGCCATGGAAATCAACTAGTGGAGACGATGTTGCCAGCTCACTAGACTTGATAGGGTGAGAAACGAAGATATTCGGAGAGAAATGGAAATCGATCTAGACATAATAGACACAATCGAAGCCAAAAGACTTAACTGGTATGGACACCTTCAGAGAATGCCGGAAAACAGATGGCCAAAAAAATAGAAGAATGGACTCCGCCAACTAGAATAAAACGAGGTAAACCAAGACGATCCTGGAGAGACGATGTCGACGATGCAATGACCGCCAGAGATCTAACAACTGAAGATTGCTTCGACAGAAAACGCTGGAAATTAGGATGCGAGAAGCGGCGCCAGCTGTAGAAGTCTCGCTTGTTATATATTATATATGGATAATTGTTTCGTGACTTAAAAGAAATAAATTGACAATTTATTTGACAACTACTAGATTTAAGCTAGATATTTAATTAAACAAATTAATCTTTCATTTATGTAGTCTTATCAAAATTATGATTAAATTCTTTCTCTCCTCTTCCAAAAAGTCTATTTTTTATTTTCTTTGACAAACATTGAGTACTATTGGTTTTTTTTGTGCTTCTTTACATTTTATTCCCACTACTAAATAGAAAAATCTGAATGAGTCCTCTGAATGAGGATATCTTCATAGAGAGTCACTTCTTGCCATAATATAAGACAGACAGGCAGGCCTACGCCAGCAAATGAAGAAGGAAGCGCTACCGAAAACAACCGAAATATTTCAACAGTGGAGCAAGCTAAAATCATGGAGAATCCACCGAAAATTCTAGAACATTTCCCAGATGTCAACGATAATTTGTCTGCAAACACAGTCGCACGGACAAAAATAGAACCTGCAAGTTAGATATTGCTTTCCTCTGAAAAAGTAAGACCGTTTCCAAAAGCAGGTCCTCGACAAAATTCAGGAAATTCACAGAAGAAAAGACAAGCTGCTATTTTAAGCGATACTCAGATAAAAAATGCTCTCTTTCGCGGAAAAACAACAGAATGTGAAAGAAAAGAAAGGTCCACATACGATAGATACATGCAACCAAAAGAAAGACATGAAGAAGACGAAAATTAAAGGCGGTCGAAAATTTCTTTTCTGGTGAGAAGACCCGATTCCATCTACGTCTGCAGCTCATCATGACCCCACATCCTAGGAATCTGAGTTTGAAACTTAGTGCTTAATATGTAAAGAATCCTATCGAAATAGCACTAGAGGTGATGACTTGCCTGGGTACAATGCACTCATTGCAGCAGTATGCAAAAAATAAATCAGTAAAAATTAATTATTGAAAAAATAAGTCAACCAACACCGGTCTCCCCTACAAAGTGAGAAGGAATCGCATTACAGTTTTCAAGTATTATTTGTCCACATATACTAGATCAAATTTCTTTCTAAATGATAAACACACGACAACGGCTTCGACAGCAAGCCACATCTCTCAAGTGATTATTTAAACTCGCATTATAGTTCTATACCTAAGAGTAAGGTTCTAAAATAGATTAAAATAAGTGTCTTCAAATCATTAAAGATTAGATAAATTACTAGTAATAACCTTCCTTGATTTCAGCAATTTTAAACATAAAAATGAAAGTAACCATCAAGTAAGAACAGAACATAACAAAATATTTTTGGTGGAATTATTAGGGGCCAATAAAAAGTGTTAAGTGCCATAAAGAGAGACAAAGGCACTGGTTTTCGTCTTTATTTAAGGCTATAAGCGCCAGATGTTTTGGGTAGCATTCTTCAACTTATTTAATGTTTATATGTTTAGTTTTAGGACCTTGTGGTGAGGAGTGTCAAAAGATGAACAAAATACCGGGGGCACCATAAATTTATTAGATTGTTATGGTTAAGTGTTAAAGAGGTCCGCCTATTGAACTTATCTCAAGAAATATATGTAGGAAAATTAATTCTATGTAGTCGGGAGACATGTAAAAGAAAGGAGGATAAAAGTGAAACTGGATATTTTTATAGCATATATTTGATATTTTCAATGAAATTATAAAGAGGTTCAGTGGAATACACCGGTAAAAAATAGTTTAATAAAGGATTAACAATGTAATAATAAGTACAATTAACAATGTAATAATATGTATATCCCAGGAATGTAGATTTATCATTATTAGTACTGAAATTCATAAAAACTCGTTATATGTTAACATGTTGCACGTTACCCATTAAAAAAAGGATATTGTAATTGATTTTGATGTGTAGTTTCTTTCTATTTACTCATTCATGCTGGCTTTTTCACTTTTTACGTATTTACATAATTTATGTTAAATATGTAAAATCGTAATTGATGGATAAGTCTTTAAACGTCTTTAAAAATTGTAACGGAGAGAAAACTAAGTATACGATTATATAAAATTCATATGAAAGAAATAATAAAATCTGATATACCTTCACATCACATAGAATAAATACAGTTCTTTTATAATAAGAATGAAATGATGTCATTCTATCTATCTATCTAATTAGCCTTCTTCGGTCCATCTTTGGACATAGGCTTCCCCAATCCTTTTCCATTCTTCTCTGTCTGTCGCTACAGTCATCCACCTAGAGCCCACGTGCTTCTTGATATCATCTGCCCATCTCATTTGGGGCCTTCCTCTGCTTCGTTTATATTCCCACGGTCTCCAACTTATAATAATTTTGTTCCATCGGTCTTCTTTTTAATCGGCCTTCAATTTTGCAACTTCTTGTCTAACATCCCTCACCTTTGTTTTCTCTCTTATCCACTCGTTTCTCTTTGTAACCCGTTATTCTTATGTGCAACATTTGTCTTTCCATTGCTCTTTGGGTTTTTATGATTTTGTCCATGTTTGCTTTTGTAAATGTCCACGTTTGGGAACCATAAGTAAGAACAGGGGGTACGCATGCTGTGGATATCTTTTGTTTTTAAGAATGTAGCTTAGTTTGCCAAATTCCGCCCATGCTAGTCTAACTCGTCTCTTTATCTCTGCTGTTTGGTTCAATGCTGTTTGGTTCTCTTTGTTAAGTTTTATAGTTTGACCAAGATATATATAATAGTGATGTAACGAATATTCGCATTCGCGAATATTCGCATATTTTTGCATATTCGCATTTGCATTCGCATTCGCTAAATTTGTGCGAATATTTTGCGAATATTACACAGCTTGCATTTAGCTCGTTCAGTATCGAAAAGTGGTGAAAAATAAGTCCATATTTCACTATAATTTGATTTACTCATAGTAATAAATCGCTAATCACACTTTAACTAAAAATTCACTTGTATTTGTGCACGAGCAGAGCAGGGCAAGTGGAGTGACTTATGTCCCGTGAAATTTTTATTGGACCTATAACCAGAGAACTTAGTTCTCTGCTATAACTTTCTCTCTATAACAAGTCAAATTTGATTATAACAAGAGAAAATAAGATCGAAAAACGTGCTTTCTACGTTTTTGGCCCGGACGTGACTATAAATAAATACCTTTTTAAACGACCCCTCAATAAACTTAACCGCCTACAATAAACTTCTTTACAATAAATACAACTGTTTCACATCTTTACTTTAGCAAATATGATAGAATGATACTGGACAATTTAAAGCAGTTAAAAATGACAGACTTTTTCCAATTGCCTAAGCACCTCGCGCAAATGAGACTGCCGGCAGTGCCGGAGACCATTAAAATTGCCAAATTAAAAAAAAAAAAAACTGAATATTCGCATTCGCATTCGCGAATGTCGGTGGCATATATTCGCATTCGCATTCGCGAATGTTTAAAAAATGACATTCGTTACATCACTAATATATAATCCTGAACTTATTCTATTTCATCTTGTCCGATTCTCATTGTGATGTCTTCATCTGTATTTGTTATGGTTTTGGTCTTGCTGTAATTCATATTAAGGCCTACCTTTCCAGCTTCTACGTCCAGTTCTTTTATCATTTCAAACTAATAAACATCATTCCAAACATTTCATTCTAGTAACTTTTAATGTCCAGCCATACAGCAAACTCACTATGCACAGATTCTGATATAATCTAGTGATTTTTAGTGAATTATATCAGTTGGTTGATCAGTAGTGATTTTTAGTGAATTATATCAGTTGGCAAAATATTGCAGAATTGCCAGTTAATTTCTCGCGGCTTGTTGTTATTGTGTTTGTGAATTGTAGATTAGGTGGTGTTAATTATTTACATAGACATAATAATACAAATAGACTGACTGCTGCAATAGTCCCGGTCCCCCAGTGCGGCAGAGAAAATTTACGCAAACCAGTCCCTGCATCTCTTTCTAATGGGCCGGGTTTATCGACCACGTGACCGCTTCGTTGGCCATTTGGATACAAATGGCATGGCAGCTCTACTGCAAAGTCTTTGGCAGCGTGGAAGGAGTGCCTGGCGCAAATTATGGTCCCTGGCAAGAATAAAGAGATACAGCGCTGTTGGGTAGAAAAATGTTTTTGATCGTGAAGACATTAGCAATGTAGTTATTGATTTAGCAGATGATGATGATAATGACAATGATAACGAATTAAATTTTCTACCAAATATTATTGTTGTTGTTTTTGATAACACCAGCTATTAGTCAAAATTAGTGGAAAAGTTATCCACGGCCGCACAGAAAAAAGTAGATATAATTGACTAGCTCCTACGCAAAACAAACAATACCGTATGATCAGATTATGCTTAAAACGAAATTATTACGAATTGCACGGCAACATAATAATATAAAATATATGTCATAGACAAGATAGCAAAAACAAAAGGAATGTCAGTATTACGTATGCCACCTTATCATTGTCAACTAAATCCAATAGAGTTCATATGGGCTGAAGTAAAAGGTGAAGTGGCCAGACAAAATACAACTTTTAAATTGAAGGATGTCAAACAATTTTTATTAAATTCCAAAAAACGTAACACAAGATAACTGGACCAATGCTGTAAACCACGTAAAAATGAGGAAGAAAGATTGTGGACTGTTCATAATAACATTGAAGAACTTTGTCAATCTATAGTCATTCCAAAGAATCCAGGCCAGATAAAGAATCTGACACAGAAGAAGAGGAAGAGATGGATACTGAATGGACGTTTGTAAATAAATCAGTAAATTTTTAATTTATGCACATTGCTTAAATGTTATCAATACAAAGTATCTGCTTTAACATTAATTATTTATAAATCTGTACCTTTTTTGATAATAATATTGATTTTCATACCTGCTAAATATAAAATCCATGTGTTTGTACTGTTATTTATATGTGAACAAGGTGGATTCTTTAAAAAATAAGATCTAAAAATGTTTACAGGAGAGGATATATTTTGAGTGACTTCAACTTAACCACTTAACTGCTGTTTGAAGTTTAGTGAAAATTTGCATATTGTAATGAGCTCTTCTTCTCCTTCAGACTTAAAGTGTCTTATATCTTGCGCCACTTGCTTCCAGTTGTGTCCTCCGATCTTTTTAATATCGTCCGCCCATCTCATTTATGGTCTTCCTGTGCTTCCCTTTCCTAACCATGGTCTCCATTGTTGTATTTCGTGGTTTCATCTCTTATCCTTCAGTCTCACCCCGAGCATTGATCTTTCCATCGCTCTTTGTGCTTTTACTATTTTATCCATATTAGACTTGTTGAGTGTCCACGTCTGTGAACCATACGTGATTATAGGGAGGATACAATGATCGTAAATTCTGGTTTTCAAATATTGTTCTATTTTAGTGATTTTCAAGATCCAACTCAGTTTTCCAAATCCTGCCCACGCTAACCTTATTCCTCTGGTAATTTCCGCAGTTTGTTTTTCTTTGTTAACTTTCATTATCTGTTCCAGGTAGATGTATTCGCTTACTGTCTCTAAATTGATGTTCAACGTTATTTCTCTAATGTACGGTGTATTCAGTTGTTGGGATAACAACTCCTCTGTTAATTGGTATAGCTTTGGTTTTCACATCTATTTGTATTTTCATTGTAGCTTTCTTGTAAATATTATGAATGAGCATTCTGTATCGGAAGTCTATCCTGCAGTGGTTCATAGTTCTCTCTATTGTCCAAAGTTCTATGGAGTCGAATGCCTTTTCATAATCTGAGCTTATAATGAGCTACCAGTTGCAAACAAATAAAGTATAACTATCATTTGACACTTTGATTTCTACTCCGGAATTCGTTTTCAAAAAAGTTTCTTAAGAATTATATGAACAGAGTATAACCGTCAAAGTTGTTGAAGGGGTTATGTCTTTCTAAAATTAACGGTTGACTTACTTGGTCACGGTCTTGTAAGCAACAGTCATGCATTTAGTTGAAAAATCTGAGGGTGGACTCTCGGGACATTAACTCATTATTGTTGTGTGTTTCTGCATTATTTGGATGTTTATTATGCGTTTGTGTATCTGTGTTCGTGTATTGTGTGCTGCATAATGATTGTGTGAAAAGAAACAAAATGCTGCAAGACAGTCATCACAAAAACCAATATAATCGGCCATATAAATAACAAATCAGTACAAATTATTGCAAATGCAACTATCATAAGCAGAAGCAAAAGAGAACTAATGGAAGTGTTAAAGGAAATTAATCCCAAAGCAAGAAAAAAGGGTTTTAAATAAGCGAAACAAAAACCAAGTTCATGACAAAGAATATGTGATAATGAAAATAATATCTCAATAGACAACCATACCATCGAACGTGTGATGCTTTCACATATCTGGGCACAAAAATCAATCAAAAGAATTCTGTAAGTAGCGAAAGTAATATACGTATTTCCCGTGGAAATCGTACATACTATGCTAACAATTGATTGATGATATCGAAATTAATAGGCAAAGGAACCAAAATGACTATTAACAGACACTAATTAGACCCGTAGTAATCTATGGCTGTGAGACCTGGGTATTGACACAAAAAGATAAAGGGCAACTCAAGACGTTTAAGAGAAACAAATGAAGGCACATGAAGAATCAGGAGAAATGACGAGATTAATGTATTGAATGAAGAGCACGATATTGTTAAACGATTTGATGGAAAGTACATCTTCAGAGACAAGGAGGTACAAAATCAGCAAAAAAAATATTACAATGGAAGTCGAAAAAAGGAAGATCCAGAACGAGATGGTGGGATGACGTCGAGGACGATCTGAAATCTATAAATGTAAGACAATGGAAGAAAGGTCTGAATGGAAGAACATAGTCAGACAGGCAAAGACCCATCCAGAGCTATGATGCCAAAAGAAGAAGAAGAAGAAGGATCAAACTCAATCAAAAATATTATTATTATTCAAGATATATAAATTATCAATCCGCCAAAAAGATATTTTGCGAAAACAAATCATCGGATTTGTAAAAATCCTAAATAACCATTTCCTGTAAGTCACACATTCCTCTTTGTTAGACGTCACAATTGTTAAATATGACTCACAGTAACTGATCTGATTCAACAATTGCATTCCATACCTATATATCCGGTACATATTATTATTGTCAAGAAAAGTTCCCCTTGTTCTAAAAATAAGTTAAGCTTTCCATTATCTAATCAATGACTACACCATAAGAGGAAGCAGATAGTAGTCTAAATTATAAAAGACAAAAAGTGAGGAATAAATTGATATCATTGCACTCGGATGGTAGATAGCCACACATTTTATCAGCATAATTGCTTATTTAAAATTATGAAACAATGGATCTTTATTACTACATTTTTAAATGTAAAAAGCGAACAATTAAAATGTTCCACTATAACTTGAATAATATATGATTAAATACAAAGCAAATCCATTAATCGTATAGTTTTTACATTCACAAAAATTATCTGAACGAAGAAATATGTGTGGAGTAGTAACTAATAAATTGTTCAAATTTAACCTATAAAGTATATGACATACTTTTTTTATAAAAACAAGTCTCTTATAATTACATCCACCTGATTCGAGCATGCATCGGACTTTCTGGTCTATGTTGCACATATCTATAAAACACGTTTCTATCTAAATATACCTATATTTAGTTCATTATCTATTCACATTATGAATATACACATCTTCCGTTCATGTTCATTTATATCTGTTTTCAGTTTGTCTTTTTCACATTGGACCAGCAGATAGCTCATCGTTTCTTCTGATCTCACTTCTGATCCATCTTTATCTTTTTGTAGTTTAATCTGCAGCGCCCAATCTTTTTATTCTATCTTCCATCTTCATATTTTTCGTTTTGTTTAGCTAATCTCCATTTTAGTTACCTCTTCGATTACGTCTTTTGGTTTGGTTTTGCTTCTTGTTAATCAATTTTTTTGTCTCACAGTAATCTTCACAGCATGTCTTTTCATGCCTCTGAGTTTGTTTTTCTAAGTTGTTCCTGTATACTGTCTCCGTATGTTACAATACGTATGGCACCTACATCAGATACCTTAGTTTTTAAGTTCAAAGGTAATTTTTGGGGTTTGAAGAGGTTTTACCTTCGATATGGGTTGACCAGACACTGGTCCTTATACCTACAGCTAGATGAAACGAATATAGCATTTTCATTAAATTCCTAGCCAAGACTGTAATGCATGGTGAAGAGTCACATCTTAGACCAGATAACCCTATTAATATAAAAGATTATGGATTTAAACTGAAAAGTTAGTAAATATTGTAGTAATAATTTATTGTATTCGTAAAGTTAGTTTTGAGCTGTGTAGGAATTGATCCTGCACCGATTCAGTGTTAGCCACTAACTAAAGCAGTTTTTATACTACATACTATTGCATTATAATTAATGACCTTCTGGAATTTGTGTGTTGTGCAATGTTTTGTATCCTCTTTGGTCGTACTTTGATTAGCATAATGAGGGAGTGAATATCTTGTTTTGTGAGTTCACGCATTTTAGGTTATCAAGAGTTCGCAGTACAAGAATGTGTAGGTAATGGATTTTGACAAGAGCTATGACCTTGTAAATAACAGGTAAACTTGTGTACTGCATCCGCATGACTCATAGCTCTTGTCAAAACCTATTAGCTCTAAAAATTTATGTAAATGTTCCAAACATAACTCGATCATATCGTTGCATGAACCTGCATTCATCTCGGAATGTACATCGAAAATAGAGAGTACAAGAGTTAATTCTCAGTACGATTCCACATAATTGTCCACAATGTTTCCAAGGTCTTGAAGGTCGTACAAACATCCACAAAGCAAATATGTATGTGCAACATATCCAATATAAACTACTACTACTGGTTTTAAATAAAAGAAAAGCTGAAGAGTTCACAGTTATTGCTTTTAGACAAGAATCTATACAGGATTAGAAATTTGTAAATACTCAAGTCTATGAAGTAATTCTCAAAACTAACAAGAGCTCGTATGAATGAAACCATCCAATATTTTGATAAAATAATTCAATGTCAAAAAATATTTTTTTGCATTTTAGTGACGATTTCCTATACTGTACTAGCTTATACTATTAAATTTGGTTATTATAATTTTTAAAAATTGCTTTCAGTTTAAGTTTTAATATTTTCAATAATACTGTCGTGTTATTTACGGCCAATACTGAACATATAAAAGGCTCTATTTAATTTTTTAGATCAGCCTGCCAAATCTCTGAGACTAGTTTGGCGTCAAAATATTCAACAAAACAAAAAGATACGAAAGAGATGAAGAAAAAAAATCTTTGTTTCTCGAAAAAGAACGATAAAAAGATAATTTGAAGAAAACAAATGATTACAAGATTGTTGCGCCCTCAAGAAGATACAAAATCACTCAGAAGCACATACGACAATACGTATTAAGAATATGGAACATTTGGCCTAACCTAAAATTACGAGTATTGTGGTAGAAAATGTGAACTAAAAAAAATCTACACTTCGTTTTCAAAAAGTGATAAATAATTCTAAATGCCAGTCTCTGGTGTCTATGAAGTTATTAAAAATTTTGACTTTAAAAAATTACTGGAAATAATGGCCATGTTACAGTAACTAATTCTATGAATAAATTGTCCAGTGTTCATTCAGTAATTAAAGGTAATACATAAAATAAAACTACTTTAATTCAGTTATTATCGTGTATCCAAAATAACCGGCAATAGCAACAAAAAAAAAACAAGGCGCAAAATAAGTTTTTACTTTACAAATTTGTTATTGGTAAATAAAAATTTAAATTTTACTGCGAACAGAGAAAAGGAAAACTTGTACTTACGAATAAACTATCCAAAATAGACTATATCCAAAAAATTCTAAACAATCACTTGGCTTATCAAAAACACATCAAACAACCATTTTCAAAAGTTCAAAAAAAATTAATGGATATTTACTGTATCAACATTCGATAGACAAAGAACCAAAAACTGACTAAATAAATTTTTGGTGGCACACTCGAACAAATCTACCGACGTTTTTCCAAACAAATGAGTGCCGGATCTTGCCCGTGTCTCGTGCGAGTACTCGTACTTCGTAGTCGGTTAGCGACCGAAGAATCGAGGCGGGAGGGCCCAAACACACCGAAAACGAAAAATGGGGGAGAACTGTGTCAGAAGCGAGGAACGATTACAATATCGGTGTAGAGATGAGGCGTAGGTATTTTTTGATCCATTAAAAACGACCATCTAGATTAAGATCTAAACCTATAAACTACACACCATATCTAGGTATTACAGTTTTTACAATTTCATTCGATAAAATAAGCTAGATAGATATTTGTTTTTTCGTATTGACCTAATTCATCTATGATGCAAACCTAATTTAACTAATGTCTTGGGTGGAAATCACACGTTTGTTATATATTTTAAAACAACCTGAGATGTATTAAAAATACTTTATGAACAATGATATAATGGATTTCTATAGTAAGAAAAAAGAAAATCTAAGGTCAAAATAAGTAATATTTTAAACAATATGTTAACAAAACGACGCGATCCAAAAATTCTATTCTGAACTGTGCATTGATCGAGGAAACATTTATTGCAAACGTAGTAAAATTTATTGAATTTTCATATAAACTAGACTAAAAAAAAGTTTTAGGTTATAATCTTTAGCAACGTAGGCATATTTGAAATTAAAATGTAACCTCTTTCTTGCAGATTACAGCAAATAAAAAATACGATATTTTTCATGACATTCGCGCATTTCTACTTAATGGGAATGCAGCACAAGTAAACAAAATGGTAAAGAACAATTGCCCTTAAATTTGTTTTTAAAAAGCACTAAAGACAACTTTCAGTTGCAATATCCAATGTTCAGGGATGTAGAAATCGTATATATATATAGAGGTAATCAATTTCATTAGAAAAACGGTTGCAGAACACATCTTTTTCGTTATGGTGTAAGAAATAACAAAATCCTCTGGACCATATTTTATTTACGTGCTAAATGATGTGTGAGAAGAGGATATAAAATGTAAGCTGTTTTTGATCGCTTCTCAGCAATTGAAAAGTATCGACAGGGACTACAAGAGGAATACCGGAAAATTTAAGTAAACTTTTTCTGCCGTAAACTGTTCCTGCTACAAAAATAGTTATTTTTGTAACGGATGCTGTCTTACATCGTAAAAATAGGCGAAAAATAAAAAAAAATTATAGGAATGTTATTCATGTAACATGTGTTGCATATGGTTTTAATAGAGTCGCTGAACATAGGGATGATCCATTTCCAATGGTAAATAAACTGGTAAATAATTAAAACAATATTTTGAAAGCGCTTGCCCCAATTTAATACACCGATAGTTGCCTCCGCAACGAATTGACAAGATGGAAAATGGGTCTAGAGGCTTGTTTTATTCTAAAGGATTTCCCGTAATTAAAGATTTAATAATAAAACTCAATAATGAGGGCTGCATTTATACATCAGTACCTACAAATTTGCCTATGCTAAGGAACGGCTCTATTAGTTCGATTTTTTGTCCTCAGTATATATGTTTCAACATTTTATATATTGTCTAGAGTTATATCCTCAGTTATTTCTATAGATTCGTTTGTTAGATATTGAGTTTTTGCTAGATTTATTTTTAATCCTATTTCTTTTGATTTTGTATTTAGGTCTAATAGTATTTCCTGCAATCCTTGTCCCTCTTTTACTGCGAGAGAACCTGAGCAACGTATCGGTCACATCAAGAGATAACATCATAAATAAAATTAGGGATACCGAGGCGAACATTTACCCACTCAAAGGGGTAACACTTGACCCAGATTGCAAGGTTATACCTGGTATACAGACGGGTCTAAAACTATAGAAGAGTCTTCTTTTTATGCAGACCTGTCTGATTTTCAATGTACCTACAGTAAGTTGTTGTTCCATCGTTTTCGTGGTCTTCCTACTAATCGTTTTTCTATTGGTGAACAGTCTCTTGCCGTCTTTACCACTCTATTTGTTGTCATTCGGCTTATATTATCATTCCATTGTACTCTTTTATTTCTTAATCACCTTGTGCTCCACCTTGCATCTACGTCGTATATCTGGACTTTTAAGTGTTTTCATCTCTGCTATTTCTAACATCACTTTTTCCTCTCTGTGCCAGGTCATGTTTCTACCGCGTATGTCATTATTGGTCGGACTGGACTGTTCTGTATATTCTGCATTTCATTTCTGTTCCGATTTTTTTTTTCACCATATTGTTTCATTCAGGCAACCTGAGGCTCTGTTTGTTTTATTCACTTGATATTTCACTTCTGTTTCGAGCTTTACGTAGATAGATAATGTGATGCCTAGATATTTAACTCCATCACTTTATCTGACCTTCCAGCTCCAATTTACATCTAAGTAAATTTGCTATTATAACCAAGCATTTTGTCTTTTTTGGGGAAATTAACATGTTAAATTTTCTGGCAGTTATATTAAATTGGTGCAGCATACGTTGAAAATCATCTTTCCTTTGAGAGACTAGTATTGCGTCGTCTGCATAGCAGATTAGTTTAAGTTGTTTTTCTCCCATTTGATATTCTTTTTACCTCTTCTTTTTTTATTATTTCACTTATAATCAGGTTGAACAATAGAGGACTCATACTACAGAAGAGTAAAGTGAAGGATTTTCAGTAGTGGTGAATATAAAAAAGACTAAATGCATGATAATAACAAAGAAAACAACTGTACAAACAACCATAAATATATTTGACACATGTACGGATAGGAAGGGTTTAAAAATACAAATACCTGGGAACCTCGATTTTAAAAAATAGTGACCAAACAACAGAAAAAAGAGCCAGGAGAGAAATAGCAAGAAATGCCTTTGTAAAAATGAAAACAATCCTCTGCAATAAAGACCTTAGATTAGAACTGAGAGTAAGAGCTTTGAGATGTTACGTGTTTTCGATACTAAAATATGGACATGAAAGCTGGACATTGAAGCAAGAAAACATAAATAAGCTACATCATTTAAAATATATGGCTATGACTATAATGGCTCTTAGCAGATGTAGGCGACTGTGAGAGAAGAAATGGGACAAGTCCAGAAATGAATCTTTATATACATGGCTTACAAGGCCCATGATTTGAAACTTATCTAGGACTGTTTGGGTATCAATTTCCAAGTAAGAAGTGGGAATAGAATGTCACTAGCCTGGGTTTCAGGGCACAAATGCTACGTAGGTAATGAGAAGGCTGATAAACTGAGCCGAGAAGGAGCTTGTGTGCCATTAACTAGGCTCAGGCTTTGGAGGTTGCGAGCACACACAAAACATCAGCCATTAATAAATGGGAACAAGAAAAGTCTTTGGAATGGCGGAAAAATGTACCAGGACAAAGACAGAGTAAAGATACCTATAGAAAAGACAGTTAAGATTTGATTTCACGTATAGTGCTTCTGCAATTCGTTTATACGAATTTCGTAGGGCTTTTTCGCCCAGGGCTTCTACATAGTCGCTGTGATGAGTCCGACTAGGACGAAAGAGTAGAGACATTATACGGCATTATAAGAGTAGAGATTTGTAGAGGCATTATACGTGAAATCAAATCTTAACTGTCTTTCCTATATTTTTATTTACCCGTACTTTGAGTATAAGAAACCAGTTCATGAAAGGATCTTGTCTAGATGAATCGCTATGTCGTAGAATGCAATTTTAGATTCCCCATGTCGGTCGATTCATGGCCTAGTTGCTTTGAAAATTGTAGAAGGCACAGATGAATTTTCGTTTCTAACACGTAGAAATAATCGGATGTCTACTTTTTCTTTTACAGACTAAAGAGTTCATTAAGGACATTCAGACAAATTCACAGCAGACTTATTGACCCACACTAGAAAGACTGTAATGGTGATAGTGAGGCTGCTGGCTGGACACATACTCAATAAGCCTTAGTCGTATGGGGTTGAGGGAAGATTGTACTTATCGGTTCTGTCTAAAAGAAGAATAAACCACTATGCTATATGAAAGAACCGCTTCCTAAAGGAAAATATGGCTGGATGAGAAGCTTTAAGTGACAAGCTTCCGGGGAGAAGATCAAGATCAAGATCAAGAAGATCAAGATCACCAACTAATTGGTCCGACCAAATTAGAAATTCAGCTGGAAACTTGGAAACTCATTCTGTGAAGCTCTCAGAGCAGCTGAAGATAGAGACCAATGGAGAAAAATAGACAGATTAATCAGGCTTAACTCAACAACTATTGTTGTAATAGAAACAGTTGAATGGAGTGTTTGTATATATTTCATGTGTTAGCATAAAATAATAATAAACTTTCTGAGTTTAAAGTAAATTTAAAAGTGAGTAAATTTAATAATAATTATCTGGAAGCGCTCCCATTGAGAGATCAATTATAAAAAAAAACTACAAAATTATAGGTCAAAATATGTGTTTTTATTGTATTTAAACATATATCATTATCCTTAGTATTTAAGTCAATAATACTTATTTGCCTATAAAATCATGATTCAAAGTTTATCTTGGAACTGAAAAAATTAAGTTTATATTAAATATTTGTTTAGTTATAAGTTGTTAAGAAAGTATTAAACAATTACAGATATATAAACATATTTTGATAGCAGTAACTGATTCATAACAAACACGATATGTTATTGATTTTATTGGAAATACAATAAATGCGATAAATGTCCAAAAATAAAATATGTGTATATGCATAAACAAAAACACAGATAATATAAAAATGTTGCTATGGATGATGATAAATCTAATGTGTTTTTATGAGTTATTTTTATGATCGTTGGGAGTGAGTCAACTTTAAAGTTATGTGTTAATTTTTTAAGAGAGTTAGACACGACAGATGTAACCAAATGCCAAAATATACCAAACTACACAAGAACCATGCTTTCTAAGACCCGAAGAAACTGGTGTCCACATCCAGGAAATCGCCATTATAAAAAAGAACCCCATTTATTCTCGGTTACCAGCAAGCTGGCAACAAAATATTCAAGACCTACACATTAGTATCAAAGGTAATGGTAAAACTGAAACTGTCTGGTAATGACAAACGCAGACAGGTAGCGGCGCACGTCATGACACTCATTACGGAATTCTAAAATCGTATGAGGGGGAAGACACCCCGAAGAATCACTATCATTACCTCAATATTTAAGTTGCAAACTTTAAAAGCAGAGTTTAGTTCAGTCAGAAGTCAACGATGTAAGACATTCTAGAAGTACCAGATTAGCCCATTGGGAACACCAGAGATACCTGGGCTGCCAGTCACGCCAGGAAAAGAGGCGGAACGCATCCTTCGCAGGCTCCAGCAATTGGTACCCCACCTCAGAGAAATGTAGAAGGTTACAGGATAGATTTTTATGACATGAAGGACGATAAATTTAAATACGAACTGCCTCAAAGAAAATAATAAAATCAGTCCACCATAAACGCCAAATGGATAACGATAAGTTCGAAAACACGCCAAAAATATTTTGATATTAACTAATATTGGGTTTGACCAGTATAATCGTACAATCAAATGTTGTAGCAAAAGAAAAGCAACAAGTTGGAAGGAGATCTTTTTAGGTACAGTACCTACTTAGCCTGACTTAAGTTTTGTGAATATTTTTGGGTAATCAGAAAAAGTTTACCTATTTGCCTTTTGACCCGGAATTTTCCAGTAGGCTGCACTAAGTTTCTTTTCAGATTTTCAGACATTTTTACGATGTGGATTTTAGGGATACCGCGAAATCGTTCTGTTCTGATAAATGGAGTACTAATTATTTCTTTGGCAAGGACCCACAACAAAGTTACTTTATTGTGCTTGGTCAGTTGCTTAAGAGATTGTTTGCAGTTCCATGTTTTTTTTTTTTTTGTAGTGGAAACCAAACCCACAATATTCACCTCATAGGCATAAAAAGCTCAACCATTGAGTCCATTGACTACCTAAAAAACAGTTGCTTTCAGAGCTGAAATTTAAGTTACGAGAATTACGCATTGGCAAGAGGACATATTGCGTAGGTACTGTAGAAAAAAAATCAAGAAAACAATAATAATACCTAACCTGACGATTTTTCAGCGAATTATGATATGAACCGGTGTGAGAAAGCATATAAGGACGATATCTTGAAGTAAATGTAATTTAAAGCAGATTAGCTGATAGCTGATTAAAAGATAGCGATTAGCTGATAGCTGATTAAAAGATAGCGATTAGCTGTAAGAAATTAATGGAAATTGTCTATTATCGAATATATTTTTGTTCATTAATTAAAAATCAAACCAATTAAGAATATAACTATGTTACAGAGTACACATTTATCGAAATATTAATATTTTGTAAGAAAAACGCGCCTTCAATAAATAATCAAAATAAAGGATTTGTGCTTTATGTCACCGTTTCCAATTTGATACCCCACCTCTACAGTAGCTTCTTTATCTTTTAGGGGATACTGTAACGGATGCATTAAGCGCTATCAACATCGACGTGGTGTGCGACAACTACCAACTACAATGACAACGACGAGGAAATATGCGAAATATGCAGGTTGAATTTCGAAACTAGACAAAGGAATCACCCAACAAGCGTTCACTTCCGACGTAATTTCGTTTACCTGCGCGTTTGTCCAGTTAACAAATCTGTTCTTGTTATATTAAATGCGTATTAGCATGTTGAGTATATCCAAATCCAATATATTCTTGAAAAAAAAAACGCTACCATAAATTACGATTTTTTGCAGATCATAGGGTTTGGTTTAGTTCGTGAAATTCGTTAAAATTATGAGACATTTTATGCTCAACGATTTATGCTATGTATTTGATTTTGACGTACTGAAATGCATTGGAATGCTTTTGTAATATTCAAGGTTTTATAGTTCGCAAACGTCACGGATCTTCTCAGTAGTAGAAGAAACAAAAAAAATTTAAACTTAACACGAATCAGCAGAAGCAATAACTTTATATGAAAAACAACGAGAAGTAAATGATGAATTTTACTATATGAGAAACATGGTCGACAAATAAAAAGCACAAAGAAAGACATTAAGAATACGTTTTCAAACTCGGTTGAAGACATATAATATCCTGCACTAAGACATCATACTTTCTTGTGGTACAGGAAATCAGAAATCAAAGATATTTTAAGGAATTAAGGAGCTCTTAAAATTGTCTGTGCGTGACTGCTAAATGAATGAAATGAATGTTATCGATTTTGTCACTGGCATGTGCCTCATATAATTAGGATGGAATGTCTAGAAATGCAATCGCCGGATTAAATTTGACGATATTTTGTGACATTCACATTTAGTAAGCAGATAATCAGGATACGAGACACTGCTATTACGTTTTAAACGTCGTTTCTCTTTATCGGTTGGATTCTATTATAAACACATATACTCCAAAAAAATAGGAAAATTTAACTGTGCTCAGGACATCGGAATAACCAGGTATTTGATGAGATTTTCCGTTTGTATGTAGAGATATTGCAAACACTCCTGACCACGGCGCAGTGGATGAAATTTGGTTTAGTCCCCACTTCCATACCAAAGGCACTGTACTACGCACTGTATAATTCCACTTACAATAGAACCTTTCTGCCTTTACGTGAATTTTGACTCCGCCTTGGCCTTGGCAGTGTTTTCGCCTACCATGATTGATAAACTAGGTTTCCTTGCTGATATTTTCTAGCAATTAAATATTTTGAACAGTAATTTACAAGGTCGCGACCTTAATATAATTACAGCCACAGATAAAATTAAGGCGTTTCTGAAAAAAATCGATTTATGGTCGACTTCACTTGGTAAAAAACAACTCGATTCATTCCAGTGCCTTCAGGAAATTATGGACAATTTATCCAATTACAGTACATTTTGAACAAGTTTTTGCTGACATGCATGATACTTTGCTCAATTTAAAACAACAGCTCTGTGATTATTTCCCCGAAGAAATTCAAAACAGTTACGACAGTTGCAGATGGATACTAAATCCGTTTTTAGCCAATTTCTTTCAGCATGTTGAAATATCAATAAACATGAAAGAAAAACTTATTGAAATATCAAGTGATGGAATGTTGAAGCTTCAATTTTTTTCCCAGAATTCGGACCAATTTTGGACCGAAAAGATGCAGGTTTACCCCCAGTTGGCGAGTAAGGCTGTAAAATGTTTGGTTCCATTTGTAACATCATATTTGTGTGAGTTAAGTTTCTCGTCTATGACTGCCATTAAAACAAGAGTTAGAAATCGTCTAACGTACACAGCCTAGATTTGAAAGATTAGTTTCACAGAAACAGTTAAATTATCTATTTAATAGTTATATAAGTACTCTCGTTAAATTATCGATTGACAATGGAAGTACTTAAACGTGACTATTATATAAAATATAATTGATTTCAAAAATATTGACCACCTCTTTGTGTATACAAATGCTGAATAGTGAGAATTGCAGGCGTGTATAGGTTTTTTTTTATAACAAATAAAAATTGTATTAGTTCCTAACATATACATAATTTTTTAAAAACTAAAAGCAGGCACGTATTTGTTCTATATTACTAAAAGTTTTAGTTCCCAATTGAAAGAAATCAATTATTTGAGACTAATATTTATTCTTGTTTATTCCTAATCGTTGTCAATTAATTGACTGCTCCAATCCTGGGAGAGTAGTTTTCATGCAGATTGCGCCAAATATTATTCTAAGATAAGTAGATGATTCGGATCTCGTTTAGAAATAGTATGTTAGCATCACATTGTGTATATTGTATATTGTTTTCCTGGTATAGGTTTCTATAAATTATGTGTTTACTTAAATTAAAAGCAACACTTATTCGCTAGTAATACTCTTAATAAAAGGAAAAACATCCCAGCGGTTGGCTGTATACCACAGTTTAAAAAAACTTCTAGTATATTTAAAAATTATTTTTTATAAAAAATGAAATTTTCCAAGGCTTGTTTTTGCCGAGGTTTAGGTTCAAACTATGTTTTAGTCACATATTATATTGGTATATTACTGACTTAACAAACGTAAACTCGTATTAATTAAAAATAATCACAACTATTCTGCAACGAATTCTGGATATCAAAAACTAATTTGTATTAGAAGTATACCAAAAATGTTAACACTGTCAATATGTAACTGTTTATCTAAAAAACTATATTTCTACTTGATTCAATTATTTCTTCCTAATACACCAAAAATCTTATTTACTTACATTGGCAGCGCACCATACGGAAATAGTGGTTGTAAAATCCACTTTGTTATCCGCCATAGTTATAATTTGATTTCGTATGCGACTGACTGACAATAAAGACAGCCTTACCGGAAGAAGACGGAAGCAGTAAATAATATTAAGTATCGAATTGACGTTTGTTATATCTTTAGCAATTTTCGGTCGTAAAACAAACTGGAAATGTGTTGAGTGTAGGTGAACAATGATATTACAATAATTTATGACAGGTATAAATTGCTTCTGATAGCTTTGGATTCTAACTCAAATATATTTATATTGACAGGATGAAACGGATCAACATATTTCAAGTCTTGTGAGATCTAACAAATTATCAATATCTAGTTATTTATATTTATACAAACTCCATGCTACGGTGATCAACCACGACTTTGTTAAAGCAGACCATCATGTGTTCATTAACTTATGTTACAATTTAACAGGAACAATCAATGTTGAAAGAAAAACAGAGCTGAATATTTTAATAAACATGTTTCATGTTTTGACAATGCAAGATATTAAAGATTTATATGCCTATTTTATTTTCTTAAAACGAAGACTGAACAAGACAGAAATATATGTCTGTCGGTTTCCCTTCAAGGGTTTCAAGGGTATTTTGTAAAAATAAGGAAAACGAAGAGCTTCAAAGTATTTCTTCTTCTTTAGGTGCCATCTCCGCTGCGGAGTTTGGCAATCCAGTGACAGTGACAGTATGTAAATAATAAGTATTTATCCTTCAGAATACACTGATCAATTTTCTACAAGTCGTATCAGTTTTTTTAGGAACCAGCTGTATAAGAATAAATCTCCTTTTACAGCCGCCAACTGTACGCATATAACATTGTAAAAGGTTCCTTAAAAACCAAACCTCACAACAACAATTTGTTTATATTCACCTAGAGGGAGCAAGATTTTCGCAAATAAAAATCCTTCAGTAGTTTTTCATTGCTTATCAAGTATATATTTAAATTATCATAGGAATACATCATAGTAATAATAAACACAAAATAATATTATGTGCGGATGAATGCGGAGGGCAAACCAGAACACAATGTGCATTTATCTTTTAGTTCAAAACGCACCACCACATATTGAAGAAATTGAACTGGTATTTCCCATTAGAGGACATTCGTTTCTACTACCCGACCGGGCTTTTAGTATCACAGAAAAGATTAGTAAAATTACTAGCCATAAAACATATATTGATATTTTTTTAATGGAAAGGAGAACCGTTACTAAATTGACAGATTCTGGAGTGAAGTCCTGGAATGAAGTGGCAAAGCAATAGTTGAAAGGTGTTCAGTCCTGGCATTCCAAGTTTTTCAACTGCCAAAAGAATTATAATTGAAAATAATGAAGGCAAAATAAAATTTAGAGGCGAGGAAAAGTAAAACAGCGATATATGGGAGGCAAAACCAATTTTTAAACGTGGGAAACGAGCAACTCAGGTTGTTGAGATTCAGAAAAGTGTGGCAGTAAATAAAAAGAAAATTAAGGACGTCAAGAAGTTACTAGACTCCCACTTTGGAAAGCATTGAATGGAGCGAGATCACAGCGATATATGGGAGGCAAAACCAATTTTTAAACGTGGGAAACGAGCAACTCAGGTTGTTGAGATTCAGAAAAGTGTGGCAGTAAATAAAAAGAAAATTAAGGACGTCAAGAAGTTACTAGACTCCCACTTTGGAAAGCATTGAATGGGGTGAGATCATTTAACTTTTTTTAAGAGTTTCTACGAGGAACAAGCCAAAATTATTGAAAGGTTAGATGAAGAGACCGAAACGAATGAGTTTTGCGAAGGATGCCTTAAGTAAGACATATTGTCAAGAATTTAGAATATACTAATATACCATATTTCCTTATTATAAAACCTTCTTCTTCTTAAAGTTCCATCTCCTATCGGAGGCTGGATATCATAACAGCTATGGTCACTTTGTTGGCTGCTGCTCTGAAAAGTTGTAGTGAACCACAGTTAAACCATTCTCTAAGGTTCCTCAGTCCGGAGATTATTGTTCGTATTGTAAAACCAATATTTTTAAATTAATAAAAATAAATTATATTAAGTAAATGATTCATATTATCATTCCATCATCTTTATATATTTTACAACACATATGTTTTACAACACATTTTTTACCACAAAGAGTAACAAAAATATACATTTAATAATACCCGTGGACAAAGATCTATGATAGATTATGTTATAACCAACAGAGATATATATCCATAAAAAATAATCGACGTAAGATGCCTCAACTCAGCAAATGTAGGTAGCGACCATAGCTTAGTATTATGTAAAATAAGAGTTATCCTGAAATACTTCACACCCAAGAGCGGCGCCAATACAAACAAAAATCAAAGTCAAAGGACTAAATACGGAATCCACATAATACTTATACAGGAAAAGAATATCAGAGAAGATCGCTGGAAATGAAATATTAGAAAACGATAACATCGAGGAAAGCTGGGGAAACTCAAAAATCATAATTACCGCAGCAACAGAATCACTTGGAGAGAGGAAGTAAAGACAACATGGGAAGAAAAGAAGAAAGCCTTTTTACAATACAGAACACAACAAACACAACAGGCATACAACCACTATAAACGAATCAGAAATGAAACGAATACTTTGGTTAGACAAATAAAAAAAGAACATTGGCAGAGTTTCTCAAAACACGACTTCTACGGAACACAAAAAGAAATATGGAGAACGATCAGAGGACAAAGAAAAGATATGAACGAATTCATAAAAACGAAACACATTCAGAAGGAAACATGGGTGAACTTTCGATCCCTATTAAAGAGGTAAAGAAACCATTACGAAAATTAAAAAATAGAAAATCACCAGGAGAGGACCGAATACCGAACTAATTCATAAAGTACGGAGGACCAGATCTAACCAAACAACTATTAAAACTCATCCAAAAAATAATAGAAAAAAAACAATTCCTCAAAAATGGAGATCAAGCATCCTAATACCTCCCTTCAAAAAGGAGATAAATTAGACCCGGAAAATTACAGAGGAATTAATTTATTAAACACAACACTAAAATTAACAACCAAAGTGATAACAAATAAATTAAATGAAATGATAACACTAGCAAAAGAACCACAAGGTTTTAGGTCGGTGCATGGACGTATAATTTATACGTCCATGGTCGGGTGGATCATGCACCGACGCTATATTTATAATGAGGCAAGTGCACGAGAAATCATTAGAATACAACAAACCGGCATATCTGTTTCGTGGACTTTACAAAGGGATTTGACTGGGTCAAATTAAAAGACTTTATCCATTTACTGTACACAAGGGAGATACCTCTACGAATTATCAAAACGATCGAAAATATCTACCAAAACAACTCAATAAAAGTAAAAGTAGAAGAAGAACTAATCGACCCTATTGAAGCTGGCAATGGGGTAAGACAGGAAGATTCCCTGAGTCCTCTGTTGTTCAACCTGATTATGGATGAAAATAAAAAAAAATAAGAACAAAAAAAGGATACCAAATGGGAGAAAAACAACTTAAAATAATCTGCTATGAAGACGACGCAATACTTACTCTTCAAAGTGAAGATGATTTACAAAGTATGCTGCACAAATTTAATATAACCGCCAGAAAATTTAACATGTTAATTTCCCCAAAAAAGACAAAATGCATGGTTACAATGTCAGCAAATTTACTAAGATGTAAATTGTAAAAAGATTACGTCATTATCTAGATACAAAAAGCTCGATACCGAAGTGGAAGATCAAGTGAATAGAGCAAACAGAGCCACAAATACATACCACCAAACGATATGGAGAAATAAATATATCAGGAAAGAAACGAAAGGCAGAATTTGCAAAACAGTCATCAGACGAATAATGACATACGCAGCAGAAACAAGACCTGATACAGAGAGGACAAAAAGGATGTTAGAAACTGCAGAGATGACAAATTGATAGTAAGACACTATGGGACAGAGCTAGAAGTAATACGACGTATATGCAAAGTGGAGAACATCAAGAACTGGTTAAGAAATAGAAGAGTAGAATGGAACGATCATATAAGCAGAATGACAACAAATAGGGTAGTAAAGGCGACAAGAGACGATTCCCCAATAGGAAGACGATCAGTAGAAAGACCACGAAAACGATGGAACGACAACTTACTGAAGGCACATTGAGAAACAGACAGAGTCGTGACTATATACAAAGAAGAAGATTTTTATTTATTGAATTTCGTCAAAATGGATTAAACAGGATTTAAATGAGGGCTGAATTATACTTGTTGTGTGATGTTGTAATGTTGTGATACAACCCACTACTGTATTATCAGGTTGTCTAATTTCCATAGTTCTAGTAAAACGTTTTTCGCGAATTGTGAAATAAACATTACTTATAGTGGACAAGGGGAGTTTTGGAATGGAACCCCTAAAATATTCGATTGTCATAGTGTTACTTTTTAACAGTTGTTAAATATTTTTTACTTGATATTTTTTAAATCCAAACAAATTTCTTGTTCACAAGCACCGTACAAAGCGCTACTTGATGTTTTTACAGCCACTACGATAACTTATGTCGATCGCTTCCGTTAAGCATCTAAAATAAAAGAGCAAAGGATACGTTTCCAATGTAAACACTACCAAGGAAGATAAAAAACCGCACTGGGGCGTTCATAAATGTTTTCTCTAAAAATATTTGTAACGCTTTGAATGTTTGCGTATCAATGTCGAATTAAGAAAGAAGCCAGAAAGATAAAGATGAATGGGATAAGAAATTCGATTTCTTTTATTTGTTTTAACACAGTGGCGTTGAATAATTCAGTTTATATAATAAGATGGGTTACTTTCAAGCAGGAAAAAAACTAATGGTATTTAAACTATTTTATTGTTTGCATAAATACACGGTATTGCTATATATATTCTTCTGCTTGTTATAAGAGGCCTTGGGTCTGTCCTTATCCAATCTTAAGGCTGTAAGACGTATTTGTAAAATTGACTGCCAACTGTCGCAGTATTTTAAAGACTGTTGTTGACTGTCATGTTCTCTGCCACAGAGTCTGCAGCTTGTCTTCATGACATAGCCTCATTCTTAATATGCTTAATGGGGCATAGTTTCCCAATGTTAGTTATGTTGTGCTCGGACCCAGGCTTTTTCCGGTCGCGGACAGTACTTTTTGGGACTTCTGAGGCTGACTCTTTACCGGAATATCTTTTACTTCATTCTTTTCTTCTTCTTCCATTATCGTGTATTCCCGATGACCTGACAACAATACCAGTGTGGGAATGTGTTATGTTCTGTGAGTCTATCGAGTCTTCTTGGCATTCACACACTAGAGACTACTTTAGGACCCTTTTCACACAGAGTCACATTGCCCCTTGACCATCTGTGCATATTTTGATCAGCTAAGTTTCAAAAACCCTCATGTTAATTTCTCTTACACAAGACTGGTGCAAGAGAATCCTTATGAGTATTACTGTAGGGTTGACAGTTGTGCATCGTATCTTCGATCCATCTAGCATTGGTGTTGGGAGGAAAACTCCTGAAGTAGATTTCTATAAAACTCATGATTTTCATCATGGTTTAGGTAAAATTTATTAGTACTTTCTAAAATTAAATTAAGTTCTATAGAACAACTCTGAATGCTTCAAAACTGTATTATCGTATTTCCGGTTGATACTATCATTGTACCTCCATCGATAGGTTTTGTTTTGATGTTACAAGGCATTTGAGCTGTGTTGTTTTCTGCAATTTGTCCCTACGTAGTTATTCATGTCTATATATATTTACAGATTTATTGGTTAATATTTTTTTAAATGTGTAGTCGTGAATAGCCCAATTCTCAAGAAAAATGGTTAGCATGAGGATAAAGTGGTAAATAGAGTTCACTATAAATATTAGCATTCTGTTGGCAAAAACCTTTGAATGATATATAATTTTCATTATAAAAAAAACAATTGAAGCGCACTATTTTAATTACAGGAAAATTAAGTATATAATGACAAAAATGTTCGCGTTGCAAGCTCTGATAAATAAATAGAAAAACGAGTGAACCCTTGATTAGATAAAAGTGCTAGTGGTTTTTATTCTAATCGAATAAAAATATTCAAAGCTGCAAAAAAACGCGAGGAAAGACTAGAAACGGCGATAAATGCTCAAGGTGCGTGGTGTTATCGAAGTTGTTCGGCAGCCAGGTGGTTTATTGTAAATACAAGGGCAATGAATGCTAAATAATTGGGGACAATTTAATCTGTTAACCGTTGGTAGAGCAACGATTTTTTTATATGTGCATTTTTATAGTTATTTGCACATTAACAATCAACACTGTATTACAATTGCATAATTTTTTAAGTTTTTAGATCACTTAGCAATATGAAGATTTATTTACAAAAACAACATAACTCATATTTTTACTAAATTTGAGCTAATGCTCTAAGCAACTTTTTGTTTTAAGGTACATCGGATAGTGCAAAAGATATTTTACAAAAACGACATAGGCCGCTAAAAATAAACTGCGAAAATATCGATCTTTTATAAAAAACTATGTATCTGTCAATACTTTTTAGCAAAAACTACATATCTTTAAACAGTTAAATACTTTTTGTTAAAAATGTATTCAAGTTGTCAAGTAATATAACCTAACCGAAGAAAAAGAAGAAAATGTATCTATAGTCGGTGTCAAGTTGTCAAGTAATATAACCTAACCCCAAAATTTAGTATAAAGTTATAACTTTATATGAAATTATTTCGTTCATACTTTATACGAACAAAATGAATCATCAAATAAGTGACTCAGGACTTAATAAAAAACAAAAATATAAAGAGAAAAGGGAAAATGTAATTAAAATGATGAAAGCCAAAAGTATTAACCATA